>CALNVZ010000174.1:48356275-48434590 GCA_940671915.1 Paracentrotus lividus | reverse complement strand
GTCAATCTAATTTTAAAATGATGGACGAATCCCCTCCCTCTACGCCCGCGCCCAATGGACGAAATTAAACCTATACTATAGGCACTGTGCCGCATAGAAAGTTGGAAAGCTGTGTGATATTGCAACATTATTCACAAACAAAATATCTTATTTGATCATGTAGTTAATAATTATAATCGCATTCTATTTATCCTATTGAACAATTTACCGCTTGGAACCATCCAACTCCCATCCCACCCCCAACTCAACACACCCACCCGTACCCTCGTACCCACGCACAAAGCCATGAAAAAAATCAATTTAAATTCCTCTCTTTGACTACACCTTACGGTACATTTCCTTGATTGTCGATTTATAATCTCAGCTTTTTAAGAATCCGCGATCTATCCTCTGTTAATGTTCTGAGTGTGGGCGTTTCGGAGGTGAGAAAACCTTTTTAATATTTTGTTTTGCCTGAAATTCTTTGATTTAATCTTCGCTTGGTTTACTATCATGCCGATCTATATCTTGTTTATATTTCTAACGAGTTATGTATAGATGTTAAGATTCATTAATTAGTGTTTAATTCATAATTTGCCTTGCCGATGTGTGTCTTTTTTTTCTCGAGCCTCGGAATCGCGAAAATCAAAATGCCGGTGTCTCGGCGCGCGATCGGCCGGTGTCCAGGGGGGCGTTTCACGAAACCATGGACAAGTTAGTCATATCTTTATCCACCAACCACGTAGTTAGCTCCAATCTTCTAGTCGGTTACACAACGCCTCTTCCAAGCTGACATTGTAAAATACGATATATTATCGGAGTTATGATGTCATCGGCAATAGCTATCCGACGGCTTTAGTTGATTTTAGACTTGTGGTTTAGCAAATTTTTCAATATTAGATCGTAATGAAGTCGATTAAGAATCGGTCGAATAAAGTATGAAGTCATAAAATTATGTATAGTGTTATATATATGAATAAAATGGACATCGTTCTTACGTGGCACGATACATTTACGAAGGTGCACTCATGAAATAATAAGACCACGTCAGAACATGAGATGGGTACCCCGGATGCGCAATTTCTAGTTTCGTAAATCAACATAAAAAGTACGCTAGCTGAAATGGAGCTAGATTGAGTTTTTTCCTAATTTCTGTTTGTCACAACAAAAAATTAATAGTGCATTGTAATTTAAAAAGAAATCTATTCAAAATTATTAATTTTGGGAATAATAGATCGATTTAACTACAACGTAAGTCTCTGCGGGTCTCTTTATTTACTTTATGAAGCTGAATGAATCTTGCAATTTATTCAATTTTTCTAGATTGGATATATTACGAGGATATGTTCTTTATTGGATATAAAATACACTTAATTGTTAAACAACCATTATTTCAGATATTAGAGACAAAATCCTGAGGTTGCCACATTTTGTAGAACAAAAATGGAGAAAATCGGAATTGTCGCAGGTAATTGCAATTCGCCGCAAACCGATCGCTTGCCATAAATTTCGAATTCTTTGACGTTCAGCGTCTCCTCATAACGATAATGACACGGTCGAGGTCCTCATAAGTATTTAAGTCAGCTAGTTGTCCCACGATACGTCATAGAGGGCGCTCGTGAACCCGCTTGTGGACAAGTTGTTCACTATCTCCGATTTAGTCAAGAAGTTAGACTTATGACGGTTTCGTGAAACGCCCCCCAGGAGCCCGTTTCTCGAAACCGTCATAAGTCTAAGTACGTGGACATCCCATTGAAACGCGTGTTAATTCTACAACACGTGTCCCTATGGCTTGTCCAAGAAGTTAGACTTATGACGGTTTCGAGAAACGGGCCCCAGCTCCCTCTCTCTCTCTTGTATCCTTCCTCAGCTCCGCTCAGATCGGAGATCGTCGGCACAGCCGAATTTTAGTGTTGGGTAACGTTAGAAGTTTTGTGCCTTATCGTCGTTTCGGAAACCACTCGCTCAAATGCTTGTAGATCTACACAAGTGAATGGGGGTGGAAAGAGGAAACCAATGCGTATGACTGAATAGCGCTGCTGTATAGATCTACCTAAGTTAAACCGACCAGCCCCCGTCGCAAAGCGACGGGAACTGACGAACCAGTACACATATTTGGTGAAGGTTGGAAAATATCTATACATGACCACAAATTTCGTGGTCAAAAATGCCTTATTTTAATTCATACTCACATTAAATCAAATCTTTGAAGTTTTTTCTCGAATTGGTGACATCTGCAAATGTTTCACATGAAGTAATCAACTAATAATGAACAAAAATACAGGAAAATTCAGTCCATCCACGTATATTTCTCCGTGCGTGCGCTTGTCTTCGCCACAGAGTTAAATACGTCTTCGCACAGTAAAATGACGTCATAGAAAATGGCAGCGACGCGATGGCACCAACACTTTGAGAAGAGACAAGGCCAACGGAAAATTCATTTTGGTAAGTCAAAAAGCTCTTATATAATTCAGTTTTATAACGGCCGTATCTTGAAATATCATAAATGCCGTTGCATTACATTTTAACATTAGATTCATCATATTAACCAGTATAATCACCTGATCGCTCATCATCGCTGGAAATTTCGCTGTAAATGGGGGTGGTGGAAGTACAGCCCCGTCGCCTTCGGCAACGGGGCTGTGTATAGTTACTGTATACCCAGTTATTGGGTGTCCGGACAGGTCGGGTGTCCGGACAGTCTATTTTTATTGGTCATTTGAATAGGTTTACAAGCAATGTTTTTGTAGGTTTTTAGCACAAAATGTTAGAAAATATTGTGGAGAACAAATATTGATGATGATAAGCATTATTTAAATTATATTTTTGGCTTAATCTAAGGGCAAAAAACATTGCTTCAATTTTGTTAAGTGTCTGGACCCATCCTACAAAGTGAATGGTGGTTTCCTCAATAACGATTTAGAGTCTATCACTCTATGCCAAGTTTTGATATAGGCCTATATAGTGACGCATTGTATCACCGGACACATCATAATTCCGGACGCATATATTACTGCGCACTAAAGCATTTTTGTATGCGTAGGTCGGCGCAGTTAAATTCCACGCACCAATACATGGAACAAGATTGCTAAAATGAGGCGAAAAAATCTAAGTTTTAGTTTTACCTTATTTTTCTCTAAAATGATAGAAAATGGTTAAAATTTCATATTGCATAATGTTAGATCTACCTTTACATTAACAATTTATATATTTTCTGATAAAAAAAAATTAGCCTTGTTTGCCGAATTTCAATCTCTTCGGCGTCTGCTTCGAATTTTGACGTGCGGTGTAAAGTTAATGTGGTGATTGATTCTAGTGCAGTTCATGGTTTTCCAATAATGACAATCGCGCGTGATAGGTAGCGAACATGACGAAAGTAAAGTTAATGTCGATAAACATAGTGAACGATCTAACTTTAATCTATGATTATGCGAAGTTGATATGTTGAAACAATTATCTTTCACAAGGCTTAAATCACACATAATGTTAGGGATTAAGAAATAGGCAAAATGATAAAGCTAAAAGGATATGTTTTATAAAACAAAAACCCCAAATAAATCCTATATAGATTAACTGCAATGACAGTCTAGTCAAATAGTATATTTATAATTATGATGATCGAAAACAAAACAACACGCAATTATAATGTATCCCATAGAGGACGCGCATCCGGAATCATAATGTAATTTGTCATGCTCAAAAATAATTGTTTTTCATAGAGGGGTATGCGGCAAGTGCGATACAAAGAAAACTGTTGGTAAATATCAAATAATTTTACCATATTTATAATTTTCATAATATTTGGAATAGCTAGTGCGAATTTTCCTTGACTTTATTTCCTCTAATTGTCCTTTTTAAAGCACTGAAATAAAGGCGTCGGACAATACAATATACAATAGGCTGCACTGGGGCTGACAGATTAATCACTATCGTTTAGTAGATTGAGAGCAAGCCAAGGGTGAGACTACATACGTATCTGTATTCCGTTTCCGGGGTATGATTGAAGGAAGTGCCTAGAGTCTATGTCTGCGCACCTTAAATTGACCTCAATTTATAAAGTAAAATTATTTTTTCAAGATTCATCAATGATATTCCAATGGTAAATTAATACCTAAAAAATCAAGAAATTATTTTCATGAACAACAATTTTTTATGATTTTAACTTACGACGGGCTTGTCATTTTGTGTAGCAAAACTTCTTTCTTCCACCACCAAGTTGTGTTGCTGCAATACCAGTGGCTTTGAACTTGCGAATGATGCTTCTAACAGTGTTTCTTGGAACATATTAAGAGCTTTGATATCTTCTTGTACCCATTTCTTTCTTGTGCAAAACTGCTATCACTTCTCTAACATCTGAGACCACTCTTTATCTTAAACCATTTTGCCAGTACTGTACGGGAAACCAATATCAGGAGTATTAATACAAGGTGTGCCTTTTTTGTTGACGTACACGTACTATGTGATAAATGCAAAGGGAGGCTGTTAAGTATGTGTCATAGCTGAATGCACATTAAAAAATGTGAATGTGGTTTTTGATATGTGATTATTCATGTATTAATCCATGTGTATTTCAGGGGGTTGAATAATTTTGCTTTTGCAACCTGCTTTTTTTTTTAAAGTTGCGTTTTTTAATGGACTATAATCTCAATGTTTTTTTCTTGTATTCCATTGCATGAGCCATTATGTTCACTAATATAATGATTTAGAAGGAATTTGCCGCTGTAATAGGGCAATTCCACGGTAACGGAATTACAAATCAGAGAATTTTAGCTGTTTCATTTGTTTACAGCATCCAGATATTACAATATTCCTATGTTCTCTACCTAATACTATGTACAGCCACTCATGCTATGTTCAGAAAAGAAACTAATTAAAAACTCTAACCCGTTCAGGTGTGAGTGACGGATATGTGCTCGGTAACGGAATTCCAGAGAATTGAGTCACTTTGCAACACAAAGTTTCGGGAAAGTTTCTCTGAAATCTACAGCCATTAGCTCCAGGCTGATGTCTAATTCGGTTCATTATAATGTCAACTTTATTTGGAAATAAGTTTTTCGCACATATCATCACTACTTTTTCATGATCAGTCTTTCTTCAATGGAAGTACTGGTAAGGAATTACAGATTACGTAACGGAATTACGCCTCTGACATTTACAGTGGTAAATGTAATTCTAGCATTCATGACTTTAGAGATGCCTCAATAATGCTTGTTAATACATTCTTCTCTAATACTAAACACAAGCTAAGTACTTCACAGCTATGAATTTTCAAAAAATTCAAGTATAAGAGCGTAAAAGGTGTCTCTGCTGCGAATAAACCTAATTTTTCAGGCTACAAGTGGTTTAATGGCTATGAATTCTAGTTCATCTTCATTTACATGATATTGAGACCAGCTGTCACTATTTGCCCACTGTAATGTTGAAAAGAAACACACACAGACCAAGAATAATGTCTAATTCAAGTGGTAAGGAATTACGCTACTTTAGCCATGCATATGTATTTAACAAAAATTAGAGGACTCTGTTGAATCAGATTTGCATATTTAGTCAAAATGTGTGCAATGCTAATCACTCATATCCTTTACCAATGAAATATTCACTTAAAAGATGTGAAATAACAGTTTTTAATTATTTTGATGTTCAAAATTCAGCCATTTCAACCTAATTATAATGCCATTCAACCATGTAATGCATTGTTTCAACTTCAACCTACATGTACATACAAAATGTATGTACTCTCATGTTCCATAATTTAAGTTCATGAAATGAAAAGAAAGAAAAAAAGGAAACAAAAAATCTTTTAGAAATTAATTCAACAATTTAATGTTAAAAATCAGCTGTTATTGCCTTAAATCCATTAATGTTATTCATTTTGACTGAGTGGGGTGGGGCGGCCATGTTAGGACTTGATTCTTTGATGTGTAGGAGGATACTTTGATGTGTAGGAGGATACTTTATACTTTTCCAGTATTAAAGCAGAAGCTGTCTTGTCCTTTTTCCCCCCCGTCCCCCGGGATAAAAAAACAAGCAAACAAAACAATTACTCAATCTATCCAAATTTGTTGACACCAATTTGCATCTTAAATGAGAAATTTTAAACAAATAGTTAAGTAGCCTAGTAATAACATTCTGTTTATTTAAGTGCACTAATTAATTTTTTCTTACAAAAGGTGAGAGTACTTCTTCTGTTTCAATCTTTGGAGATGAGTACAACAACTACATGTATGCCTAAATATATCTTTGATTTTTGTCAACATTAGCCCAGATGTATTTTTCAAGGACAATCTGAGAAAATCTGATCATATGTCATGTTCACAACTGAAGAGGTGTCATACTTTAATGGTCAAGTCGCTTGGCTTTGGATAAGAGGGTTGTGGGTTCAATCCTGTGCACTAGAGTTGAGCTGGGTGCTTATTCTGAATGCTTCTCCTAACCAAGAAATACATGGGTGCCCATGAGGAGGAAAAAGTTCTAAATGATCTCCAACGGAGGATAGTGATGGCTTTTTAAATATGGCATCTTCATATATTACCTTATTTCTCTATGTTTTTCCAGTTACATGTACCAGTAAAGCAAGGCATATAAGATGGGGTATTATTGCTCTGATCATTGGATTCAATTACAATTCAGTAAACATGTAATATTGCATACACTCTCCACTCCCCGGGGTTTGTCCAGCCAGGTGCTCAAAATTTGCCACAATGGCTTGTCTGACCAGGGTGATGGTCACCATCTTGCAAGGTTTTTGTTTGGACCTTAATGAAGGGGGAAGAGGCATATGGATTGTTGCATTCCCCAGGGACATTGGTGCCATGTCAGGGATTGAGCCAGCAACCTTTTCAGTCCTAAGTTGGGTGATTTGACTGCTAGACTATGATGCTTGTTTTTTAATTGCTGGCATCACCCTCTGGTCTTATCAGGGGGTCTGATATTAACTTTGACTGGAATAATTTCCACCATTAATACATTTTACCCAAGGGCTGTTGTTTTTTAGATAATTCATTAACACTATACACATATGGACCAAACAAAACAGGCTACCTCACGCCCCATCAAAGATATGGTAACGGTAATTCCGTTACCATGTAATTCCGTTACCGCATTTCCAGCTTAATAAGAGAAGGTATTTCAAGAAAATGTTAATGAGTCTTAAGTGTGTCACCTGTAAGCAGAGAATTCAGAAGAACATGCAATTTAAGTGAGGAGTTAGCTCATGGGGAAAAACTTTTCCAGTTTTATGGTAACGGAATTACATCTGTTTTGTAGTAGATTTTGAAAACTTCCCAAAAGAATATTATCATACCCATGAAAAAATCATTTCCTACTCGCGATTGTTACACCTTGACAAACACAATAAGGAAATATTAGACCCTAATGTGGAGCATTTTATAAATTCTGAAACTTATCATAAATCAAGTCAAATATGAGTTCTGATATTGGAAATAGTGGTGTGATTTCAAAAGTGTATTCGTCAAAAACCGTAAAAGATATTTCAAAACGGTTTTTTGTTCCTTAAAATATAATAATTTCTTTTAACAGATTGTTCGCATTTATAAGCATGTTCTTAATTTTGAAATTTGCTGTTTTTACCCTCTCCCATGTGGAATTGCCCAATATTACTTTTTTGGCCAAAATGTCCAAAATGCAAGGGGGTTGAATAATTCTGAATGCAACTGTATTAGGCGCAAGATAAAACCAAAATATTATTATTATTATTATTATTATAAGTTTGAAATTTTTGCAAACGGGGGCATTATCCTGTTCTGCAGCCCAAAATGACATGCCTGTCTTCTTTTTAAATGATTGTTCCTGTAAATATTTTCAGGATTTGTTTTTTAATCAT
Organism: Paracentrotus lividus; assembly: GCA_940671915.1. NCBI lineage: Eukaryota > Metazoa > Echinodermata > Echinoidea > Camarodonta > Echinidae > Paracentrotus > Paracentrotus lividus. The sequence continues at coordinate 48,426,768 of CALNVZ010000174.1, read as the reverse complement.
AAAGAATGGAATGACAGATATTTTCAGAAATAATATTCTATTTGTAGTGAGGTAAAATTTAAGGTGCACAAACATACATGTACATATAGGTACAACCATAATACTTGTGACACTTTCTGCTAAGACAAAGCTTCATTGTAAGAATAGAAAAGTGTCACAAGTTCAACTTGTTTGACATTGTCATTGGCCATGTTGTCAATGCCAAATTAGATTAGTATCTTTTATCAAATTTAATTTTGCTTGAAACTGGAACATTCCCTTCAATGCAGACAAAAGCACTTAAAATCTATTACTCATTTAACAAACATCTCAATGTTTCAATTTTAAATGAAACTTCTAGGCTTTAGATTAAGGAGCATTTATGAAAATGTATAATTTGCAAAACAGTAATTTTTGACCCTCTTTCTCCCACTTTTATTTTTCAGGTCTCCCTTAAATAGTCAATCTCAGCTCAGTGAGAAGCCTTGGCTCCAAGGACCAGCTCAGCTCATGATACATGTTTAGGACGGACCAACGAACCAACAATGTCTCTAGCAAGTACCCTGGCTCCAGTTCCCAGTCCAGAGCCTACCCTGCCTCCCATGCAACCTGTCATCTCACAAACCGTTGAACGTGCACTCGCAATCACTTTCTTAGTCCTGTATGGACTCCTCTTCTTTTTCATCTACATCCAGCTGTATTTGATCCTGTTCTATGGTCACAAGCGCTTCAGCTACCAGACCGTTTTTCTTTACATGTGCCTGTTCTGGTCGGCGCTTAGAACTACCCTGTTTTCGTTCTACATTCTCAATGCTGCGGAAGTGAATATGCTTTCGTTTGTTCCCTATTGGCTGCTGCTTGGATTTCCTGTATGTCTTCAGTTTACCAGTTTGTGTCTGCTCATCTTATATTTTGCCCAGGTAAGTGAGAACTTTTAAAGGGATGCAGTAACATTGAATGATATTCAAATCACATTTATTCGATTTAGCTTATTTTGCCAACATAATTATAAACACTTAGGTCAGTCTGGTATCTCTTCAAAATTGCAAGCTAATTGCTTGCTTTACCTTCGAGATATCAATGATTTCATACTCAAAATTTATAAACCAACACCGGATGGTTTATAAAACCATGTGCTTTTCCACACACCCATTTCCTGTTGAAAAGTCCCCGGTCTCTAGCGGCCTGGTGGGCTATCAGCAGAGGGTACTGGTATTCGACTGTATGCTTGGCATTGTTTGTTACACTGTTTTAAGGTAGTAAATGATTTTCATTTGATCTGAAACTTTCAGTAGTTTGTTTTTACTGTTGGAACCCTATAATTTTATTAATCTTGATATAATTGCTCTTATTTTTGAAAGCTACTTAATCCCTTTAAGTTGTATATTTTTCCTTCCTTTTATTCTTTACAAAAGATTTTTATTGATGTATAATCCAATGTACCAGGACAACTACCTCCTGGACCATTATCCCCCGGACAAGTACCCCCAGAAATAGGGTTAGGATTAGAGGAAAGAGTTTTGGTGGGGGTAGGTGTGGGGGAATTTTCTAGGGGGTTGTTGTCCTAGAACCATAATCCAAGGCTAGGAATCCTTAGCCAAAAGTGTAAACAATTGTTGTAATGAGAAAAGAAAACATCTACAATTTTATATTGAAATTTTTTTTATGCCTCCGCCACCGAAGGTGGTGCCAGAAGCAGCATGTTTTCGGGTTGTGCGTCCGTCCGTACGTCCCGTTTGCTTGTTATCGCGATATATCAAGAACCACTTGAACCACTTCAAACTTGGGGATAGTATGGATCACCATAGGAAGACGATCGAATTAGACTTTGGAGTATAAAGGTCAAGGGTCACAGAGGTCAAATGGAGAAATCCTGTGTACATGGTTCATTATCGCGATATCTTGAGAGCCAGTTGAGATGTGAGCTTTAAACTTAGGGGTAGTATGTATCACTATAGGAAGATGATCTGATTAGATTTTGGAGTATGTAGGTCAAAGGTTAAGGGTCACATGGGTTAGATTGTGAAGTTCCATGTGTTGAGGTTGTTATCGCGATATCTCGAGAACAGATTGACGTATTAGCTTCAAACTTAAAGGTAGTATGTAGCACCATATGAAGATGACCTGATTAGATTATGATTTATGTAGGTCAAAGGTCAAGGGTCATAGAGGTCATAATGTAAAATTTCATGTACTGAGTTCATTATCGACATATATGTATCTCATGAGATGTAAGCTTCAGTCTTAAGGGTAGTAGATTATGGAGTACCTAGGTCTAAGGTCAAAGGTCACTGAGATTTGGGGTCACAAGTTCCATGTCAAGGTCAAAGATGTCTTTGTATAGAGGAAAATAAATAGATGAATATGTCATTTATTTCTGATCTGGTAATGGCGGAGGCATATATTTCGACCGTGCGCGGTCGAGGATTCATCTTGGTTTTTTATTTTTTATTTTTACTTGGCCTTTTCTGTAGATGTGTGTGCATATGATACAGGGAGGTATTAATACCTGTAGTATGTTTGCTGAAGTGGGGCAAATCAGTGTTCTGTTTAGGATCAACTCTGTTTTAAATCATTTACTTGAGGCATGGAATAATTTTTTTCAACTTCATATTACTACCAGATTACTCACAACTATGCATTCCCATCCAATATTAAATGAATAAAGAAGACTGTCAATGTGTGAGAAATAATCAACAATTTGATTAAAACACAAATGGAAAGGGAACGATTTTTAGACTTGATACAATTCAGTGTTTACACCAGGTCGCATTGAAAAGTGCAGAAGCCTGGGGTCTTCAAAGTACCTGAGATACCCAAATTTCTTATTTTATGGATGTGACAAGAGGAATTGATGTATGATCACGAGGATTTATTCACTTTTTTTTGTACATTTTTATGTGTAAACTAGTGTGTAAATTGAAGATGTGCAAAAGGTGTCACAAGTATATTCATTATTGATTGAAAGGAAAATTACTAAATCAGCAGAAAAGGACATATCTTTGAAAACTGCATGATTTAATACATAAATATGGAGCGGGCCAAGATTTCTTTTGTAAAAATCTGCCAATTCCTAAATAGGAAAATATATTATTTTGAAATTTCTGTCCATTCCATATTTTTTGGCCCCTTACAGATTTGTGCTTTATTCTATGTAGATCTTACCATATTGGTCAAGGCTAAATTTATTGTATGAGTTTTTAAAAAGTGTTTTCTGGTGCATACTTTGGTTTATCATTAACCATTATTCTTTATTGCATTAGTTTTGGGAGTGGTATACATGTATGTGGTGTGACCGTGTAATTTGGTTCTTTATGGGTGTCCTCTAATGCTATTTTGAGACTCATGTCTATGACTTTATTGTATTGTATTGTCGCACTCACTGCAAAGAGAAGTTGATCCAGGAGATCCAACTAAACAACATGTGTTACCATAATGTACCATTTATTTTGAATGTCCTTTTACTTTTAATCCATCTGTCAAGCATCAATACAAACATTTTATTTTTGCAGATATCTCTTGTATGGATTAATTTTGAAATTAATTTACTATTCTATTCCCCTTTCTTTTCAAGAAAAAGCAACATCAGCAAATTTTGCAATACATGATGTCTACGTTAATATGAATATACCCTGGATAATGTATGTCCTGGGGCATATGCCCACGATATTTTTTTGGTTATACATTGCTCTACAATGATATATGTACAATATACATAGTTTTTGGCATTCAAATCCAAAGCAGATCAGAGTCCATTCTAATTGAAAACACTCAACTTGAGGAAGTGTAAATAGAGATATCAGATAGCAAAGCTAGAGGGTGATGGTGTTTATTTTTAGCTTTTCTAAATGTACACATGTACATTTCCACCTTTCATTCACATCATAACATGATTTGATTCAATTTTATATTTTTTCCATTAATACAAATAATAGTTAAACTGAAAATTTTATGAATTTGTGATGAATTTTTGTTTTTAATGTAATCAAAATACATGTATGTTGTACATGAAAATTCAGGGATAGAAAAAATGTTGTTGATCAGGAATAAACCAGTATAACTCATCCTACATGTACGTGTACAGCCAAAGTCGACTCTTAAAAAACTCTTTTGTGTTTAACCTTACCCTACACCTAAACTAAAACCCAATTGCAACCTTTACCCTTACATTTATATGTACATGTATGAAACCCAAAAGTTAGTCTGCAAGCACAGACTCAAATTTGACACTTCCACAGATTATTGTCTAGGGTGGAGGCTAACCTCCAAACCCAGTGGGAGTAAGTCTTCTACATTCAGGCCCTACTAAGCGAACACCATGGGTTTGTGCCTGCACAATTGTCAAATATTACCATGTCTCAGCTTGGCTACCATAATATTGTGCTTTAGAATTTCATGGAATTACAAAGTGTAAGAGTGATTTATGAAGTAGCCATGATATGATTTGAAACGGTCCGTGCCCTGTTCAACTAGATCCCAAAACATCATTGTAGGCTATGCTGTCCATATTTACTTTGGACAAAAACGTCTTGAAAATGCACCCAATTGAAAATTGATTTATGATTTATTGGATTAAATATAATTGCAAAAATGAGAATGTTTGAAAAATTATAGTGAAAGATATACAGATGTCGTAGGATGACATATAGTGTGAGACCTCGGGCTCATCACATTTAAATTAATAGCAAAATTTTATATAATTTCTTGACTTTCGAACATACATGTACAATGGCATACCTTTTTGTCTCACCTGAACAAAGTTCGGGAGAGACATATTGATCACTTTTCCTGTTAGTCTGTTGGTTTGTTAGTCTCTTAGTCTGTTACGAAAATGTCAAAGTTTTTAGTTTTTTTTTGTCTTTATTTCTACATCATTTGTGTTCACACTAAGTACAAATCATTCTTGGGTAATGCCTCATGTGTGTTGATGAGGATGATGAGATCAAAGCTGATATAGGGGTCAAAAGGTCAACTTATAAAGGTTGACTTTTCTTTAAAATATCCTGATTTCTTCATTTTTGCATAAATTTTGTTTAAACTTCGAACAAATGTTCATTAGGTATTGTCACATATATGATACCTACAAAGGTTACATTAAAGGCCATCTTGGGGTCAAAAGGTCATATTGCATGTTTTATTGATAGCGAAATCAGGCGAGACCACCTCGTTTCATAATTCTTTTTATGGACCCATGTTTCTAATTTCAATGGAACTCTTTGCTTTAATAGCTACATAAAAAAACACATTATTAATCTTTTATAAAAATAGCCAGTTATGAAATAATGTTTTATAATAAAAGTGTCGACCCCCCCCCTTTCTTTTACTTTATGCAAATATGTTTGGGCTTTATGCCATAGACAAGTAATCAGCTTTGTATTCAAGCTGGTCTATTTTTAGAGTACTCTCACAGGAAAGGGACTGTCGGCTTGTTAATGCTAAACAGGAATTCTGCAACATTTCCTTCTCCAGGATTTCAGCTCTTATATTTTTAGCAGGGGATTTTTATCCCCTTCATTGCCATGACTGTACATGTACATGTACACGTTCATGTAGTTAAAGTGCATTGTCCCCTCCATAGTAAAAGGCCCATTTATATGCAAAAGATTTTTAAATAAGCAGACTGTTTCTGTCTGGCGTTTTTGAAATAAAATTATTGAAATAAAATAATTTTGGTGAATGTACATGTATATACCTCTCAAAATGTGTGATCAGAAAAAAAAGAAAGATTTTCTGTCTTTTTCTTTGTATGTATTTAAATTTTTAGATGTCAAATTGGAGCAATCATATCTATCAAGGATAGAGGGTCAGTTTATATTTTTCATTAAGAAAAAACTCCATCTATTGCTGTGAAAGACTTCATAAATGATACTACAGATGTTGGTGAAAGATCATGTCAAATTTCCTGATGTAAAAAAAAAAAAATGACTGCAAAAGGGATACACCACCTTTAAAACTCTGTGGATACATGGTTCTTAAAGACGAATGTGCTTTTCAGGTCAGAACTGATTTTAATTTGAAATAACTCTTTTGTTTTCTGTTACAATGTACGTCACAGGTGATTTTAAAAGTGAGGTTGAGCCCGTTGTGAGCCAGACCAGTATCAATGCTACAAGTGGCACCTAAAAAATATAGTTCCAAAAGACAACTACCGGGTAAATGTATGCATCTAATAGGTCAGAGCAAATTTTACTTTAAAATATCTGTTAAATTTTCTATTGTGTCACAGGTGATTTTAAAAGTGCGAGCCCGTTTTGAGCTGGACCAGTACCGACGGTACAAGTGGCACCTAATAAATGTGGTTCCAAACGACAAATATGCATCTTAGGTCAGAGCAGATTTTACTTTAAAATATCTGTTAAATTTTCTATTGTGTCACAGGTGATTTTAAAAGTGCGAGCCCGTTTTCAACCGGACCAGTACCGACGCTACAAGTGGCGCCTGCGTCTAGCCATAATCATCCTGCCTCTACTCTTCACTCTGATCAACCTGATTTCGGGGATCCTGATCAGAGGGTTGGACAGTGAAGAGGGGAAACACAACACCCTTACTACAAGAGTCATCCTCAATGAAGGTCTCTTCCTATTCGCTGCTGTCTGGCTCTCAGTATGTATCTGGAAGATAACTCACATGACGTCAGCAAATGTTCTCTTGGAGGCTAGGGTGAGTTGATTTCAAGGTGATGTATCTTGGGTATTGAACGCAGTCAAAGGTGCATCCCAAGATCTTTTGATGAGGCGTCTTTTCAGGTTTTAGTCTCAAATAATCATTCATTAAAGTAAAGTTGGGATTTTACATAATTGATGTTAATGATCAATTCAATGGCCTAATACAGGAGTTTCTTAACATTTTACAAAAATATTTCAACATGATATAATACTAACATAATATGAAAAAATTTACTGGTACCTTCCAATAATATTCCTGGGGTTTTGTTCTGCCCTAATAACTTTTCAAATAGTTGCAAGGGTTTAATTACCCTAAAGACAATCTACATTTGTAATTTGATACCCCTTTGAGGACACACATGTCATAGAAATGTCATTAGTCAAGAAGCCATTTAAAAAAAAAAGAAGATAGAATGTACATACGTACATGTCTATGTACATGTAGGGCTTGCCCTTGTCATATCTACCGTTTTTGTCATTGTCACACTGAAGTATATATTTAACTCTTTGCCTGCCAAATTCTACTATAGTCACAATTGTACTTATTAACTATACAATCGTAATAATTCATTTTCTCAGTAATGGCTGGGCTAAAAGATCTGAAAATCACTGATGATGCTAGGACCAGGTCTGCAGCATAATATCTCGTAGTTCATACTCAGCAAATATTGTTATACTATTTTTAGAAATTAAAGAGAAAATTCTTCTTTTTCCTGCTTAAAATTAATGTGGCATGCAAAGAGTTAAAGGTATTAATTAGTTTTGGGAGTGATGGCGCATTGGATATTTAGTAAGTTTTGTTAGCTAGAATAAAATTGAGTCTATGTTATGATCTTTGATTACATATTTTAAATATATTCATTTTCACTCTATTCCCAAGTAAATTAAGTATTTGAAGGATAATTTTTTTGTTTAAAAAAAAAAGCTCTACCCAGGGTTTAAAAATCTCCAGGGATGTTTCGAGAACCACATAATATTATATGCACTGTTCCAGACATACAGTGTACTTGTAGATTTGGTGCATTTGGCGTTGCATCTAAAGTTGTCTACAGGCGGTGCTGCACTAGCTCAAGCTATTTTAAATAGCGCTTATTGTGATCTGATGAATTAGCTCGATCAGAACAGATCCGACTTTGTGGTCAAATAGCACTCTAATTTGGTTGAAATCCAAACCAGAGTCATCTTCGAATTAAAAAAAAAAACTCAAGCTGGTTTGCGGTTTTAGCATGAAATAGCGCGGTGCTGCACTAACTTGAGCTGAATTCGGAATCGTGCACCTGTGCGTGTATACGCTAGCGGCAGTTACCAGTTGCGCAATACACATCGGGCTTGTTTGTTCAAGGTCACGTCAGGTCATAAATGCGAATTTTGAAAATAGCTTGAGCTAGTGCAGGACTGGTTTCTTTTTTAAGGTTTTTTTCCCGATCCACCAATTAGCGTGCTATTTTTTAGCTCGAGCTAGTGTAGCAGCGCCTATTTGCTCATTAATTTTTCCATCAAAATTCTGGAAAGCTAATGCCCCACCCTCTAATTTACTATGTGCAAGACATCCAAACAAGTAATCCTTGATCATGCAGAATTTAATTTTATGTATTTAGTCAACCCCTTGTCTACTTAGATTATCTGCTTACTCTTAATTGCTCTGCACTAGAGAGATTGTGAAAATGATTTGAATTTTCATTACTAATCTTTCATTCTATTCCAAAGTAAATTCAAAATCTGAAGGATTATATTCTTAGGTTGGCAAGGACATTTTGAGAACTGCATGTACAGTACATGATTTTACCTTTACTGTTCCAGACATAGATTAGGTGCAGATGCATCTTAATTTGTAATTTACTTGTTAATTTTCCGTTAAAATTCTAAAACGTTAATGCACTAACCTGTATTTTACCATCCAAAAATATCCGAACAAGTAATCCTTCGTAATGCAGAAGTTAATTTATTTCATATCAATCCCTTGTCTGCTTCTAAGACTTTTTACATTGCTCTGCTCCAGAAAGCATGTGAATATTATTTGAATATTTGCTCTCTTATAATCATAGTCTCTTTAATATCTAGATCATACTTTCAGCCAATCAAATTAGGGAAACATCAGCTGTATGTAATATAATTCAGTGTTTATCTTTGCTGCACTATTGTTTATTTTACATTCAATGTTTTATATTCCCATTGTATATAAAACCTGTAGGCACACCTAATGGAGACCCTTGAGTTTTTGAAAGCATCACAATTTTACATTTAGAGGGAATTCTTATCCTAGAAATAGACCAGATGAACTATGTGAAATTAGAAATATCATTGAGACTGTTGCCCAAAATTTTGGACAAAGCAAGTAAAAAAAAAAAAAAAAAAAAATTAATTTGAGATCGCTGAATGAATTCATTTCGAATAGGTCATTTGAAACTGGTACATTTTCTGTGTCATCAGGGTAAACTTCCTTGAACACACAAGTATCTCCTCCTTCAAGGTGATACTCAAAATATATTAACAGAATGTTGTGCATGGTGTCAAAGTTTCCCATTGATGTATTACCGTGGAGCATCATCATTGAATCTATCTTTGTTTCTTGAAGGTAGATGCTTGCATGGTGGATTCGAATACGGTGATGAGGTTTACGGTTCACCATGTGGTTAGTCCTAAAAAGGACTGTTTGTGAGAGTAGAAGAGGAAATGAAGAGTTACAGAAAGTAGAAAATTGATAGGCGAGATAGAGAGTAGAGAGTAGAATTAGAGGTAATCTTTCGTGATTTAGTCCTGAAAAGGACTGTAAACCAGTTGAGAAGACGAGATGCGAGGAAGGCTCTACTACTACTCAAGCCTTCCTCGCATCTCGTCTTCTCAACTGGTTTACAGTCCTTTTCAGGACTAAATCACGAAAGATTACCTCTAATTCTACTCTCTACTCTCTATCTCGCCCATCAATTTTCTACTTTCTGTAACTCTTCATTTCCTCTTCCACTTTCTCAAACAGTCCTTTTGAGGACTAACCACATGGTGAACCGTAAACCTCATCACCGTATCTTTGTTTCCTTGAAAAATTTAAGTTTTACTGATGAATTTTAGATACAGTCTGTGTGATTGGCTTATGATAGAAATACTTGGAAAGACACTGCCTAGAGATGATATTCAGGTCAACAAACCTGTCCTAGGACAGATCACTAACGATGATGATGATCTGTGTAAAAAAAAATGGTACAGTCGGGGAAAAAATTATTTAGGTGTGAAATATTTTCAAATAATGTGTGTTTGTGGTACCAAATTAAAGCCAAAAGATTTTCCATGCTGATGCGCTTTGTTCTGTATAATTTGCTTTCGTAAAACAAAAGTTATGCTAAATTTTGTGCGACGAGGAACAAATCGAAATTGCGCACTTCTGTTGTTCTGGAGCGCTGAATTCATGACCATTATGCGAAACATACACAAAGGCATGGGACGGAGTGTGAAAAATGGATTTTGCTAGATTGTAGAAAACTAGTCATATCTCAAGAATTACAGCACCAAATGTGATGAAAACAATTGCAGAAGAAAGCCTGATTTTCCTGCTTTATGAAAATACCCGACAATACTAGGTTTTGATTAATCTTCATACTATAAAAAAAAAATGTATTCCACTTGTACCATTTTATTTGACACAGACTGTATAATTGTCTTTAATGCTAGAAGAAGTTTTCAAAATGTGCTTGATGTCTTGATTTCACAGGGAACGACGGTGGGTCAAGCATGTGTTGCCTGTGTTGTAATCATCTTGCTGTACGTCACAAGAACAGTGTACAACGTCATAGCTGTCTCATGGGTAAAGTGCCCGTCACTGGGATATGATTGGATTAATGTATCAGACCAGGTTAGTGCAATCTTCTCCTTGAGCCATGATTCCATTTCCTACTAATCCTACAAATCTGTTGTTTTTTCATATAATGTGTAATTATTCATTTATGTAAATAAGAGACTTAAACGATCACTTTTTGATCCTCAAATTGGCACAAATTTATATTTCACTCCTAAATACAACTTTTAAAAAAAATCAAATTGATACATTTAGATTACAAAATTCAGAATATTGCCAATTTATTGCTGTAAAAAGTAATTTCACACTATACTTCACATTGATAACTTTGAGATTTCAGTGATTATTTTCATTCAAACTATTCTTATTCAAATGTACTTTTTGATGCACTGCACCAGAAATACACTGTAGGCCTACATACATACATATTTTCAGTCATTTCTGCTCTTTCTACTGATGTGTGTTATTTGATTCATACCATTCTGGTTTCAAATATAATGCCAAAGTGTCAATATAGGGGCTTTCACAATTGCTCTTGCGATCGTTTGCGATCATTTGGTCACAATATATGTTGCACACAAGCGCAACGGTTGTAAGCAGACGCACCACCAATTAGGTGGATTCACGATATGGTGCGCCACCCATCAATTGCAACGGACAGGCCAAATTCGCAATGCCCCATGGGAAAAAGTTGAAATCGAAATTAATCTCTGTGTGGTTCGCGCTGCGCTGCATATTGGCATAATAAAATAATAATGAACAAATGCGATTATTATGTGCGCTGGCCTGTATGCCAAGATGAGTCGAATATTTGTTTAGTTCGTCGACCCGCATTCGCTGAGAAACAGCTCGGTCCGCCACTTTTAAAAGGCAGAGATAAACACACACACGCAGTCACATTACACGCTGCGCCTGCGATGTCGACCCTGAAGTTAGAAATTGGCCTGTCCGCTGCATGCCGATAGGTGGCACACCGTATTGTGAATCCACCGAATTGTGAAAGGGGCTTAAAGGAGAATTGACCCTTTATAGAAAGTTGACTTACTGTGGATGCAGAAAAAATCAAATAAGCACATCAGTAAAGATTTGGTAAAAATCAGATAAATGATAAGGAAGTTATGAGTTTTTGAATGTTTAGATCTCTGATGACATAGGAAATCTCCCATTGGCAACGCGGTCACCATTTGTGATGTCATATCGGGAGAACTCCCCATATGGTGTGCACAAAAACTATTCAAAATGTCTCTTTACGTTCATTCTAATGTACATGACTTGTTATGTGTTTCATATATTTGCATGTCATACATAACAAATTTCTATATTCTACCTTTAGAATTGAGAAAAATAACAGGATTTTAGCGAAATGTGTATTATAGTTATTGGAGGATCTCCATATCATTAGTGATCTCAAAATCTAAAAATTTATATCTCTCTTATTCATTGTCTGATTTTTCTGAAACTTCAACCAATATGACTTTATGGTTTGTCTCCATTCACTGAAGCCAAATTTCTCTGAGGGGATAATTCCCCTTTAAAAGGAGACATCTAGATCTATTGGATTTATTCCATCATCTGTGTCGAACTGAGTATTTGGAGTATTTGAAGCTCTATGCAAAATATTTATTAGTATTCAAAATTCTGTTCCTATTCTTTTGTAGGAATTTAGATTCTGTTAAGTAGTATACTACTTTGTTGTTCCCCATTTGAAGCTGATGTAATACCATATATAATTTTTCTTCTCTATATTTTGATAACCAGGCCGACTTGATACAACTAAAAGGAAATCACTTTCTTGCATTTGGAGTTGTTCTCTTTGTTTGGGAGTTCCTGCCTACTTTTATCCTGGTTGTCTTTTTCCGCGTTAAAAGATTTGCTTCTACGGTGGTGAGTTGACGTCTTTATATTAGATCAAGTGGGTTTTCTGTTTATACAAATTTATGAGCACATTAGATGAAAATGGGTTACTTTTGTTATACAAAACAATTATACAATCTAAAATGTTAGAGGATGCTGTTTTACAAAGTGTACTGACTTGGAAAAAAAACAATGATTGTGCATTGGTAAATTTATGTACAGAAAATTTTTATTGGCTGATGAGAGATCAGGGATTGCCTAAATGCTTCTTAATGAGGATCAATGATGTTTTTGGTAGTTAACACTTTATGGGGATTGTGGGTTGTAGTTGTGTTTTCCCATTTTTATTTGAGATACATGGAGATCCACACCTTGCATTGCTTTAACAGTAGGTTGATTCTCTGCCCTATAAATGATTCATTTTCTATTTAGGTTTGAAGTTATTTAAGGATAATATTTTGTCTTTTATTTCTTTGTCTCGTATTGAAGGAGGTCAGGTCATGAGTAATGATAGTACAATCGTGACCCATTTATGCCTTTTTTTTCTACTAAAAGATCACACTTTCCGCTACTGTGGATGAAATCAGAGATGAATGATACAATGTATTATTTTGTCCTTCTCTCCTTCTGTCTTTCTGTCCTTCAGTTTCTTATCTCCAAATATGGGAATGCGCTCCTAGAAGTTTTGGTTGTTGTTTTTTTTGTGGAAATTCTTTCTAATACAATGATTCAAATGAGGAGGGGGGGGGGATTCACTGATAAAAGTAGCCTACATATCTGAAATCTTTGTTCATTTGAACAGTGTTTTATTTTATAGAATATTCTGTTCTATTAGTTTATTGGTGATTGCTATTCTTCCACTTTCGTTTTAAAAAAATAATTCCTCTGTGTGAGGAAAAGGAAATGAAGGCTTTTATGTTTATGGTGTGAATCAAAATATTGGAAAATGGATGTGAGGTAGCGAAATAGCATCCACATTACAAAACACCCAGAAGTTACGGATTGACATGAATTCATGTGAGTTTTTTTTTTTATATTTGGAATGTGAAACAAGGAAAGCAAAAGACATTTTCATGAAAAATAATGACTGCAGGAACTCTGTAGTTTCCAATAATGACTCTGCATTGTTTTGAGAGATTTGGTTTCAGTACTCTTTTTTTTTTCTGAAACATTTGGATTAGTCATTAAATGTGTTTTGTTGATTCTTTCTAATTAAGTAACATTCTATTACATGTACTATTAGTTTTCAAGTTTAGTATCCCGTTATCATGTTTCACATGGTTGTGTGTATACTTTATAGTTTTGTTCATTGATTCTCATTAGACATACATGTACCGTAGTCATAATATTTCCTCCCTTTATTCTTTTAAACAGCAAATTGTTCCCGAAGTGAAATCTGGTAGCAAAACACCATCAAAAGCTTATTTCTTTGACAATCCCAACCGATATAACAGTGATGATGATCTGACAAGAACAGTTAGTACTAATAATGAAACAAGACAGTAAGTATATATCATGCTTACAAAAAAAGATTGGGTATTGATCTCACATATTTGGAAAATAATTTTTAGGTTACTGTTGCATTTCTCTGTGTAGTATACTTATTTGAGCATTTAGATGTATTTTACATTGATTTTCTTCCTTGTTTATAAAAATAATCTTTAATATTGAATTTAATCGTGTTACATATACCTACAGGTACGTGGGAAGCACTCTGGTTAGTTTCTTATTGATGTGTTATTATTGAGATTTACACAGTAAGATTTTATTACAAATACTTCATGTACGTCACATGTTAATTTTCATAAATTCAATTCAATATTCCAAATGTGCTCTTTATTAATTATCCATTTCATTTGCAAAAGTATATATAAAGATGTATAGATGCAAATGAATACATTCTTTACATATTATGGTCACTTGAAAACTTCATGATAGAAATGTTTTGAATATCTTCTCCCCCTGTTTCTCCCGTTTATGACAGTAATTCACTGAATGATATTCCATCGTTGGTAAACACACCGCAGAGTTTGCCTCATATTGGTTATGGTGCCCTGTTCAAGAGTAACAGTTATTCAGGTCAACATCATCACCCCATGCCTGGTACTACACCACCCCTTCTATTCTCTGGTAATACTTCATACTCTGGTGGTCAAAGCAGTCAGCTCTATGACTGACGCAGATGGATGCATGTGGGACTGGGCGGTTAGTATTAATGGGAAGGGTGTTTTGAATGATCTCATGCACATTCAGACTGGGTTGTGATGAGATTTGTTCAAATGCCTAGGAGTGATATGATTTGAGATAAAGTATTTATGACAAAGATATGCCATGCCATGAAATTCGCCAGTACCTATCAGTTGTTTAAATCAATAATCTATGATGATAATGTTTAAATCTATATTTATCTATCCTCAAAATCTCTGTCACAATTGCTTAAAATTCTCCAAGAATGACTGACAATAGGGCCTGTGACGACCGTTAATGTCACAACAATGCATAATGTCACAACAATGCATAATGTCAAACTGACGCGTTATTTCCGTATGGGACCAACCTGTGACGTCACCATCTGAAAGATGTGACTGGGATTCGAACCTCGGTCTGATCCGCATCAGTTTGTAGGCTGATTTTCTTTTTCCACAATGTAAAACAATTCAAATGATTTCAGTTATTTTCTCTAAAAAGGCCCACAAACTGATAATAATAATGTGATTTGTATTGCGCACGTATCCACTCTGTAGAGTGCTAAAGGCGCATTTTCATATTATTATTATTACCCGGCTTAGCTAGGCTACCCAGAAAGGCGCTCACAGCATTCAAGAAGATAAGAATGGTGCCGAGGTTCAAATCTCAGTCACGACTTTCGGATGATGACGTCAAATGTTGGTTTTGTGACCAGATTGCGACATTATGCATTGCATGACATTACCAATCGTAACAGTGCCCTGTTGCATAAAGAGTAACCATGATAGTAACTTTGCCAACAATAGTAACTTCCATGAAATACTGCATTTTAATTAGCCGTTGAGCAATGTTACCATGGTAGTCGTCATTAATGGCAAAGTCACTATAATAGTAACACTTTATGCAACAGGGCCCTGTATGCATTTGTGGGAAGGAGTGGAGGGGGCATGTAAACCCAGACACTATTATTAATTACCTGTAGTTATTTATTAATCATATTTTGTGTCCTCCACTCAACAATTTAGTGGAGCGAGTTTGTTGCCAAAGAGTGATTAATATGACATGTTGAGACTTCAAAAGTCATGGAATGGTGTTGTGAATTTATATGATTGCTGCGTAAATTGTTTAAGAGAGATGTTTATTTGCATTTTTGCTGCTTGTTGTCAGTGACATTGCTGCTTAATTTGTCCTATAAGATAGTGGTACTTTATCACAGAAAGTAACTGATGTTACAAAAACACAACATTTTCAGGATTATTTGTAATGTAGAGCAAAATGCATGGGTCTTCAAATTAATACAGCTAAATGGGTTAATAATAGGGAATAAATTGTGCCTCCAAAAATCTACCGAAACTGTATTTACTATGAAACTGCAAGCAAAAATGTGTCAGTGTCGCTGGAAATCTCAAGCGACACAGTTAGTTAATTTGCCTTTACTCTCCTTTGCATTGGAGACTGAATAAATGAAATGTAACTAATATGTACTAGTTTATGGCACATTTAGATGCGTCTTAATTGTGTGTGCTATCAATAGATTTTTTACATTTTCGATGCCTCCAAATCAAAATGTTATTTTAAAAAAAATGTTATTCAACTCAGAAAATGGGATGCATTGCTATAGGGGGAAGTTGTTAGAGGTTGGGTAGGGTGTTAATAGGAAAATCTGTATTCATCACAATACTAAGAAAAAAACTTCTGTTAAAAAAATATATTGTGCTGAGAGCCGGATATGCTTTACCTTTTACATTACATCAACACACGAAGGTATTATCTTTAAGCACAACATTTCTACAATTTGGTGGAAATCGCCTAGTGTAGGTGTATGTTTTTTTTCTTCAGATGTATGTTATGTGAATGTTAAATACTGACCATAATCTTTGGATATAGGCAGCGGGGCATTTTTTAAAGTGGAGGGGCAGTGCCAAATGTCTGGGGGGGGGGGGTTGTTGAACAGGTTAGAAATCACAAGTAGATGGTCATTTTTTTAATATTCTTTTACACATTCACTGAAAAAAAGAGGGGACAGAAGCAAGGCAAACTAGAGGGGCCGTCAAAGGCGGCAGACCCACGCCTTGGTGGCGCTACAGAGTAGTTGTAATACTATACTATGGGGTCAAAACTGAATTCTACAAAGAATCTGCAGGGATCAACCAATCATCACCTAAATCTAATCGATTCTTTCCTTTCACTATCCAAACAATCCCTGAAAATTTGGTGCAAATCCGTTCACCCGTTCTCTAGTTATCTTGTACACAAAACAAACAAACATACGGAACCCTTTACAATACCCTGCCGATTTCATCGCGCGTGTGGTAATGATGTAGCGTCGCTCGGCTCGCACTCAGCTGAGCTGATGCAGTAATCGCTCACCCATTTCACCAATGCATTATGTAGACTCTATGTAGGAAAGCCGAATTTACGTAAATTTTTTACCTATTTTTTCATGATTAAACACGAATATTGATACCCGATGACTCTTTTTGCATAGATAGTTGTTGAACATGACTTTGCAATGGTTTTTGCATGTCCATCGTAGTTATAAAGTCCCTTTTAGACGCATGTGGTGATGATTTCGATTTTACCTGAATGCACGTGTGATTGCAAGTTCGATATGTACACAAAGAGCGTCGATGTACAAAGATTCATTACCTTGCATTCGTCGTATGGATGGTTTCTCGCACACGACATACATAGATCGCGAGTGCAGGCTTGGGCTACGGCAAAATCTTGTCGATCCTCACCGCGTGATGCTTCCGTGCATGCGAGTTCGATTTTACCCCGGCTACAGAGTAGTTGTAATACTATACTATGGGGTCAAAACTGAAATCTACAAAGAATCTGCAGGGATCAACCAATCATCACCTAAATCTAATCGATTCTTTCCTTTCACTATCCAAACAATCCCTGAAAATTTGGTGCAAATCCGTTCTCTAGTTATCTTGTACACAAACAAACAAACATACGGAACCCTTTACAATACCCTGCCGATTTCATCGGCGTGGGTAATGAATGACCTCTTGCGAATGTTGTCAGTATGCATTGATGGCCTTATTTAGTCTTAACTGATATCTTATTTGTAGTAGCAGCTGAATGGATTATCTTCACAGATTCCTATTTTCAATTCAAAGTATGAGATGTAACCCCCTTACATCATGTACTGTGGTGAGAAAAAGTACACATTGTTTTAGTCAGAAAAATCAAATCAGCATTATATTGGGTCTCAGAAAAAAAGAAGTAAATCCAAATTTGAGAGGCTTGTATCAAAATTTTACTTTGAGACATATTTTTATTTCATGTGAAAGAGTAACCCATATTATATTCAGTGATACCAAACTTATGCCTGTCCTGCCATGGATGACTGATCATTTGAGCTTTTAAAAAAAACCTGTCAAAATAACATTGTACCAAGTTTTGTCCGAAGCAACCCTGGATTTCTAATCATTCATTCTTTGTTTGAGGTAAGCATTCCTGAGTCCATTCATAAGAGATAAAATATTTCCCAGACTATTGAAAAGCAGAGGGTTGTTCTTTCCCAAACTTGGTACAAGGCAGTTTTTGACACTTGCTCTGTTGTTGTTGTTGTTTTTTTTTTTTTAAGCCCAAGTGCTCAGTCATCTGTCAAAGCTGAGGTACAAATTTGTTATCATTAAATAGACTATTGGTTACTCTTTAACATTAAATGAATATTAAGGTCACAAAAGATATAAAATTTTCAATATGAAGCTCTGAAAGTTGGGTTTACTTTTTTTTTCCTGTGTCACACTCTATGTTAAGTGTCTTTGTCATACCCATACCAATTGCTCGAGGCTTTATTTTATCTAAGATGTAGGGTTAGGGTAATAATAATAATAATATTAAGCATTTATAATGCGCCGTCTATCTAGTAAACTATTCAGAGGCGCAGCTAATATTATTACCCGGCTATAGCCATAGCTGCCCTAATAAAGGGCGCTTTAAGCATTCAAGGGATTTCTTCCTACCGGTACCCATTTACCTTACTTGGGTCAAGTACGGCAAATTTGCAGGTTGACACCTTGCCGAAGGATGCTAGTGGTATGGACGGGATTCGAACCGCGTACCTTGTGATTGTAAGTCCGCTGACTTATCCACTCGACCACACCACAGGGTAGCGATAAGGTTGTATGTTAAGATTGAGGTTAGGGTTTGGGGTAGAGGTATAGTGTTAATTCCAGGAATGAAGGTTATTATTCAAATAATGTATGGAATTTACAGTCAGATCGACATTTAGCCAAAAAGTGAATTAATTACAAATTTACGTGACCATTAAATGGTAAAATTTGATTTTCTGTTATGTAGATTACTGTATAAGTGGTTATTTTCGCGATGACTTTATTTTCGCGAATTTCGCGAGTTGGTCATCGCGAAAATTTCCACTTTAGTACAAGGCTATTTATAGTAATGAAGTCATCACCAAAATCGCGAAATTTTGCTCCCGCGAATTTCCCCAACTAGTCCAAAATTGCGAAAATATCTGGACGCGAAAATATTGGCTTATACAGTATATGCCTGTTCATTGTCAGTTATCCTTTATGACTGATTTTATATCTTTCGCAGCATTATCACTTGTATACAACATATTTGGTGTAGTTGGTTCATGTACATAACATTTTACTGCAAAGTACTGAGAATTACTAATTGGAGGGAGGTGTCTTTAAAACGGATATTCTTTGACATATTGCGATTGAAGTTCTTTCTATTGGCTTGTGTGCAGTTACATATAATATACATATATATGATAGGAAATTTTATCAGCCTTTGCAATGTTATGACGGTGTAATGCAGTATTATGACGTACTGTATATAAACATTCCATTAGGAAAGTAGATATATATAGCCTGCTTAGTGACCAAATTAATTAGATTCCCAGATGTGATTTGTAGCCACTTGTAATAATAACTTGAAGATATATAATAATAAATACAGCATTTTAAATGCGCCATAGATCTAGTAAAAACTATTCAGAGGCGTAGACCAAACATATCAATCCTGTAAAGTATGATAATTTAAAGTATAAACTGTTATATGTAATTGTTATTTTATAAAAATGCACATTTCTAGTTTACTTTATATATTATATATGTAATAAATACCAGCATACATTTTGTTTTTCTTCAAATGTATGTTGTAAGAGTTAGTTCTCACAGAACATACAGTGGTGGCCAAAATTATTAGAACACCAAGCATATTTAAATGATTTCAATAATTTTCATTCAGTTGACCATTTAAATACCTATAAAATGGTTGGAATGTCTCCGAATATCATCAATATGCTTTAAAAACTAAATAACAAAGCCATGCGTTGGGAACTCGTCCCCCAAGTCGCCCTTTTTTATGTCACCCCACCAATTGCAAAATTTAAAAATCTTGCCCCTTTCAGGATCAAAGTGTCATAACGTTAAACATTTTAAGCCTCTTCCTACAAAAGTATATATATTCTGAAAGGAAATTTCGTGAGGATGTCAAAAATGGCATCCATAACAACACAGGGTTAACTAGTGACATCTTATGTGGGGATTTTTAAATTATTTTTGAAGGGCCCCAAACTTTTAATTCAGGGCCCCTATTTAAGTCCCCCGTTCCAATGACCCTTAATATTTCAACATATTTGAATTGCTCATGAAATTTCCTTTAAAAAAATATAGTGTCTTCGTTAAATTTAAAAAAAAATAGTCTTAACCTTCGATGGGCATGGTTATTTTGGTCATCTAACCACCAAGGGTGGGGGCGAATCCACCTCCCCATTTGACCAAATTTTCTGAAACTTAGAATGTATTTGAGGTATATTAGAATAAATAAGCCTGCTAAGTTTCATACTTGTACCTCAAATACTTTTTGAGCAATCGGCATATGTATTTGGCATTTTACTTTTTTTGCATTTGGACTACATGTTTAATACACAAGTCTATGGGGAAATCAAAAGCGCATAGCGCAACTATTTTTAATGCTACGCATTACCAGATGGTCAAAACTATATAAATTTGGTATCAACATATACGTAAGACCCTATGCTAAAAAGTCACGAAAGCTCATGGCACACAAAAGATATTTTTAATCTGATTTCGGCAAATGAACTAGGGCATTGATAATCCCATAGACTTTGTGTAGGTTCAGGTGTTCTAATAATTTTGGTCACCACTGTATATATTGGTACTAAGGTTTAGGGGGTGAAAATTTTTAATAGAAAAAAAAAATGCATAGATGGGGTCATTTTTTTTTCTAGATCATAGAAAATGGACAGGAAATTTAAAGTTAATAGCAATTCCTCATTGGCAGGAAAAATATAGAGATATGACGATTTGGAACTCTTTAAAGTTATTTGTGCAATATGTAAAAATTTATCTTAGAATACGGGTGTGGCCACATGGCCAGTGGAAGAAGGTTAAAAGGACTTGGTATATATGGTAGAGTTAGCCTGAATTCTCTTTAATCGAAAATTTCATGGAAGTGAGAAGAGTACCTATGCACTAGATTGTCAATCTTTCTTTCAAGAATCTTGAAGATAAAAAGATATTTGCTGTACAAACTCAGTATTAAGTTGTATCTCATTAAACACATAAAATTAGGATAAGATAGAAAAATTGGGGGGGGGGGGATAAATGTTTTAAATTTTGTTTTATTTCTTATATTTATGTCTTATTTTGTGTTTTTGAATGTGAACTCTTTGATTTAAATTACTTATGTTTTCATGTGAATGTCATTATACAAAGCCTTCCCTGGAAATACTATAAGTATTGGGAACGGCAAATCAAATTTGCTCAAAAGAACATTGAATATATATATTAAAAATTAGTAGTTTAATATCATAACGTATGCTCAACTTTATTCAAGCTGATAAAAATTGTTGAATATTCCAATTGCCATCTCTCCAAAAACTAATCAATCCCTTTAATAACAATCAAGAATTGCAGATAACAATAATCCATTGAAAGATAAGTTTTTCCTCAACCTCGATGTTTACTCTTTGTACATGATACAATCTCTTATGTAACCACAAGTTCATATGTTTCCCTATTAGCGGGCAGTAACCTTTGCGTTACACAATCAATGTAAAGGTACAATACCTCTGCTGTATTTACCATTTTTGTCTCACCTGAACGAAGTTCGGCAGAGACATAGTGATCACTTTTCCTGTTGGTCTGTTAGTCTGTTGGTCTGTTACGTTTTTAGTTTTTTCTTTAACTTAATTGCTCTCATTTCTTTATTTCTGCATCATTTCTGTTCACACTTGGTACAAATGATACTTGGGTAACACACTTGGTACAAAGGATTCTTGGGTATTACCACATGTGTGAGGATGATGAGATCGAAGGTCATACAGGCGTCAAAAGGTCACTTAAAGGTCAACTTTTCTTAAACTTGCTGTCATTTCTTTATTTCTCCATCAATTGTGTTCACACAACTTAAAGGTCGAATTTTCAGAAACTCTTTGTTTAATTTTCACTCCTTTTTTAATGGAAGTTTGTTCACCCCTGGTATTAATTATCCTTGGTTAATACCACTTGTCTGTTGATGAGGATGATGAGGTCAGTGGTCATCTAGGGGTCAAAAGGTCATATTGCGTGTTTTATTGATAGCGAAATTGGGCGAGACTCGCGAACCACCTTGTTGTTAAAATGATCTGCCTGAGTTCTAAATACTTGATTTGTTTTGTTCATTATTGAAGCATTATATTGCAACCTATTCACATTCATGTAGTATATTCCTTTTTATAATTTTGTATTCTTGCATGTATATTTTGTTAACTTTCATGTGTGAATTATATTTTGTAGACTCTACTCCTGAAACTAAATAACTTTCAGTATAATAAATATTTTGATAGTACTGACAATGACTAAAGATATCTAATGAAAAATGTAATCTAATTGCATTAATGTTACTAAATTTAAAACTAAAAAGTAATATTTTAATCAAGTATACAGATAAATGATTGTGTGAAAATGATTGTATATTATCATTATTAAATAATGATCCATTTATGTAAATGAAATAACATAATAATTCATGCAGAGGATAATATATATATATTTGACACTAGTATCTATTCATGAGTTGGAAAGTTTCTGATGCCTTGTTTTGTAATGTTTGTGTATATGTACTGAAATGAAAGAATAAGTTTGTTTTTCTATTTGATTTGACTTGCGCTTATTGAACTGAATAAACCATGATATGCACATTAAGAATCGCCTATTATATTGTGTCTTTATTTCACTGAAGAGTTCACATTTAAAGGCCGCCATACGACTTGCAACTTGCGACTGACCGACTTTGGATCTGAAATAAGAAAGCGCGTATATTTTGCAATGCGCTTTGTAATTTCAGATCTAGGGTCAGTCAGTCATGGGTGGTTGTATGTTGCATTGTTTGCGGTGGCCTTTAAACAAATGTGTATTGGTGTTGTGGCTGAAACTTGTGAATTCTAATTTTTTTATTTTTTTTTAATTTAGTGTTCAAATGCATGTACAAAGGTATAATACACATCTGAGCCTGGATGAATCTATACTCCAAAGTAATTACAAATATCTAATTTACAATAGTATACATGTACCATGAAATCATACAGTTAACTCCCATTCTAGCAAGCACTAATACAACATTTTTTTTTTTTAGAATGGGAGAATTCTCCCTTTTATTTATCCAGTGTAATGAGACTTCATTGGAATGGTCCGGGAAAATGGCTTTATAATGGGAGTGGATTATAATACATTGCATTCTAAAAGTAAAATAGGTAAACGAAAAGTCGGAAATAAACATAATTATGTTTAAAGAAAAAAAGAGTTGCCCTTTTTTTTCATATGATATTGATGTTTATTTCTGACTTTTAGTTTAATGTTTACTTTGATAACTGATTTATTCCATTATTAATTATGGCCCTCATTGCTGCCCATAAGTGAAATCATTTGCGTGTCCTCTACAAAATACACTGCTCACTGAAGCATGAATTATTTTCAGACTTCTTTGTCTTGATAGTTGAGAATATGAGCTTTCTAATGCATTTAAAACTTTCCCAAAAGAACAAAATATTTGTTAAATTGGCAGCCATTTGAAGGGTATTTTGTTCCTCTGGGGATGAACTGCATTTATATGAAATTATGTTCCATTTATATTCAACATAAAAAAAAGGTGCTTCAGTCAAATGTATTGAAATTGATTTTTTTTTTTTTTGTCTTAAATCTTGAAAATTTTAAGCCCAGGTTATGAACAAGTTTACTAACAACTTGAAATGTGAAAATCCAAATGTCAAAATAATTTTATATTTGTTAGTATAGTTGAAATATTCAGGTGAAGAGTGAATATCATGATTATAAACAAACATTTTGAATGTCAAGGATATTCTTAAGTAACAATTTAATGGTGATTATGGAAAATACAGTCAAATCTTGGGAAGAATTTGGGGGATCCCATTTGTCTTTTATATTTCATGTTGTTGATAAAGTTGTTCATTACTTGGTGACATACTCCCTTGCAAGTTTTCAAAAGTGGGTGGTGGATTCAATTGTATTACTCTGGATACCTTAAGCATGGATATATTCGCGGTACATTCATTTTTGCAAAGATCGGCAAGAGTGAATTTTTAAAAACGTGAATATATGGGCATGCTTTCTTATGTAATACACTGGGAGGGTTTGATTGCCTGCTAACAAACGTGCAACATGAATTCAAGAACATGTGAACATGCTTTGAGGCTGCTCTGCATGAAATATTAATTGAACCAAAATAACAGTGAATACAGTTTTAAGAAAAAAATAAACGGGACATTTCGTTTTCTGTCTTTTGCAGTTTAATAGTGTTCATAACGACCGTACAGCTTTTGATAATGTCTGATATATTCAAGGATTTTCATGTAGTTTCAGCTTTTAAAACATGTTTCCGCAAATATTTAGATTAATCAATTAAAAATAAGTAATCTGTTAGAAACAGATAAATCATAGTAAATATATTTACTTACACGTCAGTAGTTCATATCAGTAATTCAACTCTAAAATTAGTCGCATTTAAAGGTATATAACTGGTGGAAAGGTAATATAAATTGTTTTAAAGGGTTGTACAGTGTATGAAAACTACACATTATTTGTGACACTTAACGTTAAGTTTAACAACTCATTAACTTTTGAGTTCTACCATTTCAATATTATACCATCTTAAGGAAAAATAATATCTTGATGGTGCAAACAGCAGTTCATTGTGAATCAACTGTCTGATTACTTGAATGTCATACAAGAACAAAATTATGATTTGATACAAGCTATCAATACTATTATCAAATAAAACATGGCACCAATAATATGTCTGGCACCTATATAAATATCAATGATAAAAAAAAAACAGAAAATCACGTGAAGTACAATAAAATCGCAAATTTATACCTCAAATTATATGGAAGCACATAACTTATTACTAAGGCAAGTTAACTAGTAAGCATATTAATATTCCTTGTTGTGTATGGTCTCTTTATATACCCCTATTTGCTCATAAAGTTTAATGTAATACTGACTAATTTCATGAAATATAATTGTGACAATGTGATTAAGTAGTGTATATTTTATCATAACAGAGAGGTCAATCCCCTCTCAACATACCACAATGAAAGTATTCAATACCTTTTTTCATGTTGGAATATACCGTACTAAAAAAAAAAACAATAGGATGCTTTCTTTTTTCAATGTGACAAAGTTGGTTTTTAAGGAAAATTACTAAGTCAAACGCATGACTAATAGTTTTCAGAATACTATTGAATTCAAGCTTCGTTCAACCCCTAACGTTAACCCGATATTGAAATTATGGCATGATAATTACTCAAATCATGAAACTGTCAAATGTTAATCAAGCCTTTATCAATAGTTAGTTGATCTCTTAATGAACAATATATGTTTATCGCATAACAACATGATTGTATAAACAAGACAAATGATATTGCACAGTTTAATTTCATTTTCCTTCTTTAAATATAGCATATACCTGCAAGGTTACTTGATCCATTTATATCACTTTTATAAACTTAAGGATTACAAAACAGTGACTAATATGACTACTCATACATACAATATAAAGTTTGCAGTTACTTTAGGGTGTAAACAGGTTTTGTCTGTTGGCACACAGATACATTTGTTATAATAAGAGATGATGTTACTGTAAACAATCAAATCTGCAAACTGTATAAGTGGTTTCTTTCGCGAGGGATGCGACCGCGAATTTAACATCGAGCAAAAAGGTTTTGAACAGTACCGCAAATTTATCCACGCTAGAAAATGTTTTTGAACTCCATGCGCTCGCGGAGCAGAGTTAACTATGCAGCGCTAGCGCACACAACGATACAGCGCGATACGTGGATGACTGGTATGTAGGTCAAATGAAAACGGTCATTGTACTGTTTATCTTTATTCCATTTTACTGTCTTTTTATAAATAAATATAATGTCTTGCTTTTGGAATAGGAATAGATGGTTTACTTATAGTTCCAGATAATTTTAATTCCAGATTTTGCCGACAACGAATTTAACATCGCGCGAAAATGTCGAGACCCCCGCCAACCGCGAAAATATCTTTACGCGAAAAAAACAACTTATACAGTATATTGGTCCAGTATGGTTTTTATACATGTAGAGTAGGTGTGCTGACATTTGCTTCATTGACAGTTACTCCTGGCTATATTTCTTCAAAGATGTAGGGTTAGAATTGTGATACAGTCTTATTTTAAGTTTAGGGTTGGGGTAAGTTTCAAAGTTTACGTGAGATCTACTTGCATACACAATAATGTCGCTATATTGGGAAACCCTTGAGCAACTTCAATCTGCATGCAATTGGCCCCCTTCTCGCATGATAGTACTTAGCGCAATGCGTTTTCCATTTTGTTAAGTACCTTCTTGCAGGAAAGCAACAAATTTGCATATTAGTTTACTTCTGCATTGGAATTACTTCCGGGCAGTGTTTTCATACTTTGTGGATCTCATCTGATAAATCATGGCCAAAAGTCCTTTTTTCACAAATCCTTATTTCTTGTGTACACCAATGCTGCTTTTACTGTTCTTCCTCTGGGCAAGTCACTGGTCATGAGTTGTAATGCCGAGGCACAATATCTGATCTATATGTGAAATGATTTCCCCATGCATATTACGGTCACATATAAAGGTCAAACTCCAGACGGACAATAGACCAAGTCTGAAAGTTGTCAATTTGAAGATGGTATAGCGATGTTCATGTTAACGATCCGACTGCTTCAATGAGCTGTAATGCTAGGGCATACTGATTGTGTGTATCAGGTAGCAAGCCAACAGACTGGCCAGCAAGGTGTGCAGTATCAGAGATTGGTGGATGTGGGCATCGTAGACTCTCTCCAGACTATGTAATCAAAAAGAAACAGAGTATGGGTCAATGTTTTGTAATATTTCCATGATGAAGCCTAGGTCACAGTATGGTTCAATGCTGACATGGCAGGTATACATGCATATTACCCCCACTGTAATGAACGAAACACATGAATATCAGGATTTTTTCCCCCTTACAATATGATCTACAGCCATATTGCTTTGTCTTTTTTTGTTGTTGTTGTTGTTTTTTTCTTTTCATTTGTTCCTTTTCTTTTCACAAATCTTTTCTCTTAAAGTTCTTTTTTATTATATTATCATATCTGTTTACATTTGAATGTTCCCTATTGTTTTAATCACAAAGTGTTCTTATGTAAATGAAGCTTGGAGACTACCTGGGAACTTTTAGAACATGATACATTGTAGATTACACCTTCACAACATATATATTTTCTTTGTTAATGAAAACGAAGTCCTATTCATTAGGATGTAATTTCATAGCATAAATTGCATTGACACATTTTTTATTTAAAAAAAAAAAACTTTGTAAATACTCACTATTGATTTGAGCCATGTGATAAGAGATGGTGGGAGTCTAGACTGTCTTTCTACAGTCACTGAGTCTGCTCCAATAATGAGTTCTTGAGCTAACCTTTGACCTACGATGTGAATCAGTTGTACTGCCATCTCAGTCTGTTCTGCGACAGTCACTACCAACTAAAAGAAGAAGTTAAACACACATATTCATGAAATCAATACGATTACAATTGTATATGTTCTATACTACTGAAATTAAATATTAACAGAGATAGTCTATGGTCAATACTGCATTATTATGGGATACCACAAGAACTAGTGCTCGTCATCAAAAGCTTTTATGGCAACTTCACATGCAAAGTTTGAAATAGTGCAACTACATTCAAGGTAAAAATTGGAGTAAGGCAAGGATGTGTAGTGTCTGCCCTTCTGTTCAACCTTTCCATTGACTGGATCATGCGACAAACAACGGCAGAACAAAGAAGAGGTATAAGATGGGGGCTCTTCTCCACACTCGAAGACCTAGACTTTGCTGATGACCTAGCTCTTCTCTCTCATTCTCACCGTCACATCCAAGAGAAGACCTCAAAGCTCAGCAACGTTGCACAACAAGTCGGTCTCAATATCAGCCTAAAGAAAACTGAGGTAATGACACTGAATGTTGCAAACCCCTTACCTATCACCATAAACAACAAAGATCTCCCCAGAACGGACGAATTTACATATCTGGGGAGCACAGTCAAAAATGATGGGGGTGCAGACAAAGATATCACAAATCATCTTAACAAAGCCAGAAATTCATTCAGTATTCTAGGTAATGTCTGGACATCACAACAGTACAGCAAGATGACTAAGCTCAAAATTTACTAGAGTTGTGTTCTTTCTACTCTATTGTACGGTTCTGAATGCTGGATAATGACCTGTGGGGTGTAACACAAAGACTTACGATTGGTTAAAAGTTACGATTGATTTTTTTCTCGGTAGCCTCATTTGGAAACCAGCTACAGTCATAGATTAGGATTTGGATATGATTAAGAGTAGGGTTAGGGCTTGGGTTAGGATTAAGATCATCAACTTTGGAGCATCCTGTCCATGATGAGGCTACCGAGAAAAAATCAATCGTAACTTTTTATCAATCGTAAATCTTTGTGTTACACCCCACAGATATGACATCACCAGAATCTCAACCTTCCACACAAAATTTCTGATGTGAATACTTAGCATCTTCTGGCCAAATACAATATCAAATAGAGAACTGTTTGCCTGTACCCATCAGGAGGACATGGAAACAGTCATCATGAGGAGAAGATTTAGATGAACTGGACATGTCCTAAGGAAAGAACCTGATAGCATAACCCGTACAGCACAGCATTAGACGCCGGAAGGGAAGAGAAAGAGAGGAAGACCACGAAATACCTGGTGACGGACTATAGAGACAGAGCTGAAAGATCTTGGTCACACCTGGGGGTCTATCCAATGACTGGCTTAGTGCAGACCGGAATGGAGAACCTTTGTTGCTGTAAATACTGAAATGAGATTTCTACACACAATTGCAGGCATTCGTCTTGTGGATAGGATCAGAAATGACTACAATCGCCAATCACTGAACATAACCAAGTCAATAAATGAAGAAGTTACCAAAAGACGTTAACCTAGGCTGATATCATCAAAAACTCTCATGTAACTAAAATTTCAGAATTTGAACATTAATGTAATTTTCCCCCAGAATAATATCAGGCCAATATGTGATTCTGTTTTATTGAGCTAGATATTGTCATTGATGTATATGGGACACACTTTCAAACAAAATAATGAGATCAAGGAGGAAAAGGAAAAGCGGAACCGAAGATGTCTTGTCTTTAAGTGAAGGTGAAAAATAAAACTCCTACAAGACTCAGTCAGAAAGTATCGAGGAAAGAGACAGGGACGAGAAAAGGCAAACAGCCAAAAGTCAGCTGGTCGGTCAGGCGCTGGACAGAGACCTGAAATGTGACATAAACAGCGAATAACCAAGACATTGAGCTCTACTGAAGTGATTAACAAACACCCCTGGATCTGGGACAAAGAACCACATATTCAGATGCTGCACAACGAAACAACTCTTAAGCTAATGTTGTCAAGTTCACCTGATACAATGACTACCAAGTAGTTTACAAAGCACAAACCAAGCTTAGACACGCTCGAGGAATGAAGGTATTCAATCTTTGACCAACAAATTAGTTCATTTGTATCAGGAAACACTCCACAACGATAAAGTGAAATCAGTCTGGTCACAAGACAAAAGAGTTTATTCATTTATTCGAAAATAAACGTGTTCACATCGATTCCAAAAATGATACTGACAAACTATAGGAACTATGCGATGATGAGAATGAATGATCTTGGACCTTCTCCTTCTTATCGTAATTAAGTAGCCATGTATAATCTGCTGTAAAATTGTATAATCAGAATGCACTCTTATATGTCAAATGTACAAACTGGTGTCATCTTACATGCTCTCGTGAAAATATGAATGTGTTCATATGAAAATATATATATGTTCAATGTGCTATATAAAAGTGGTATGACTGGATATGACTGAAGTGCTAATAAGCTACCTGGAAACATTTTTTATGAAAAAGAGATTTAGACTCTAAAATTGACAGTACTGGAATTTGACATTTTAACTAAATAAAATATCTTTTTTTTTTCTGTTCCAATCCTTCAACTGACATAATGACAGGTGTTGCATATTACAGAAGTACAAAAAAAAACAGACAACACTCAAACATTCAAAATATGGTACTTTTAAAATTCCACTATATTACTCCAGTTTAAAGGGTCCTGCTGCCTACAAGTTTGCACCATGAACATACTAAACTACAAACTCTTAGCCAATCAGGATTCACATTACTTCTGCAGCTTGTCAAAAGAATGTTAATTGACCAATCATGTGTTGCATTAGAGCTCATCTCTCTTCATCATAAGTAGTCTTGCTTCAGACTTACCTCTTGTGCCACAGCATCATATCCACTGTTGTAGAGCTCACACACAAAATGTCTCTTCACATAGTCACTATCCACCCTCAATGCCAGGGCTAGCTGCTGAGCCATATTGGACCAGACATAGGCCAGGTGAGTCTTAGGAAGCTTCTTAGGGTTCTCTAAGGGTACAATGCTGCCCCCCTCATCGATGGAGACGGTGCTGTCTCTCCTATCCGAGGTGGTTCTACTGGTAGTCTCTGTTTCAGACTGGTGGTTGGGTGGAAGAGTTCCAGCAGCGGCAGTCACAAGACGGGATAGGAACTGACAAGAAGAAAACATAAGGAAGAGTGATGACTTGTGGCATAATTTCCACTGATCTAATTTTAGGATTGGAGATGTTATTAAAAAAAAAATTTACCAATATTACTATGAAAATAATAAAGTTACGATATTAATAAAATTATATTTATTACCCCATAATAATCTTTCTAATCCATAGTAAATTGAATGAATAATACCTGCAGTCTAGTTTCACTATGTAATACATATCACAACTTAATTTCAATAATAATAATATATATAACCATTAATCATAATTGTTTCTTGATCTCCCTAATCCATATTCCATAGTATATTGGGCATAATAATTACTGATGTTTTGTTTCAATAATACATGCCAGTACTTAATTTCCAGAATAATCATATATTATCCTGTATCTGCTACCCATAATATCTAATGCCTAATTCTCCTAATCCATAATGAATTTGAATAAATAATACCTGCTGTCTGGCTTTCACTAATCCATAGTCAATCTCATTTGATGATGGAATGAACGTGGTACCAAGAGCTTTGAAGAAAGCATTCTTTGTTTTATAGTCAAACAATTGCAGCACCTGCAGTAACGATAAAGAACATTGTCAATAAAAAGGTAAAATAAATAGAACAACCAAGAAGATGGGAGGAGAAGCCGGTTTTCTTCAATTGAAACATTAATTATCTCTTCTTCTCCTGATTGATATTCCACATACTTTTACTTTAGTAAGAACTAGTATTTGGTATTATTGGAAAGCTTAAAATCTCTAGCTTCAGAAAAGAAAAAAAAATCAAAATATTAATTATGGCAACTTATTCATGGTTTTGAGCCGGAGAGTCACATATGTTATTCCCCCTCAAAGTAGACATTTCTCTGCAACAAACGCAAACGTAAATGTATAGTGCAACAAAAATGAATCAATCATGGCAAGAAGAGAAGCTTCAGTGTGTCCAAACTTATTCTATACTGTAATCTTGGAAATATTTGCGGTACATTAATTTTCGCGGATTACGCACATAGGTTGTAAGACATGAATTAAAAAACACAGGGATATATGAGCATGCTTTCTTATGCATGCTTGGAATGGGTTCAATTGCGTTCATACGTAAATGCAGCGAGAATTTAAAGGTAGTGTCATCTTTTTTCACAAATTGCAAAAACTAATGCAACTTGACCTAACTTTAGAATATGATGGACCTATAATGTCTATTCAATATTACTGTCATAGGTTGCCTAGATCAGTAAAATGAAACAAAAATCTGACTACCAATCTAGACGAGCTATCCATCAGCATCGTTGATATTACAGCGCGTGCAGCTCGTTCACTCAGCACGGACCACACACAGCAATGTACACACGGCGTATCAGCATGCATTCTCTGCGCTAACGGTCAACGGTCGATTTGAATTTTGCACCGTATGGTTTATTTTCGAGGTACGAAAAATTAGGAATGAATTTTGATAATCGCAATATTATGACAAACATATACATTTTAGCGTAATCATTTTGTGGGAAGATATAGTCATTGATATACTACTATATCCTCTCAAAAACTAGAAATGTAATGGTAATTAGAGTAACATACATATGAATATGAAACAGTAACCTGAACAGCAGTAAAATATATGGACTAGTTAAGTACCGGTGTACTTAAGCATAAAAATTACTTAACTACATATTGGTCTACAAAGCATTAAACAGATACGTTTTAAGTGCTTTTTGAAGGTTTCAACTCCAGGTGCATTTCGGATTGAGATAGGGATATTGTTCCTTAGTTTAGGAGCAAAGACGGAGAAAGCTCGATCACCGTGTGAGTGCGGGGACCATCTAAAGCAAACTGGCATATTCAAATTTTTAAGATCTGAAAATAAAATAAAATAATGATGATGATCTACTATTAAAGGTGATTTAATATTTCAGATAGTTGGGTCTAAATGTTGAAAAATAATTGAAATTGCAGTGAGGTCCTACGGTAATTGAAGTCTCTTACCTTGACGGACTTGATACCAAATGTCATGACAGCATGCATAATGGTACACAACTGCTTATGGACATCAACCAATGAATGATTGGGAAGAGTTTGATTGACAGCCAGCTCTACTAAGGGGGCGGGGCCTTGAATGTGCTGCCATAGGTCCTCAACATCAAAGATGGGAGTCAACGAAGATTCAGCTTCAACCTGTGGATCAAAAAATAGATGTCAAACATTTTAATGCGCAATACCCATGCTGGCAGTGTGCAATATTCAACTATAGCACGGCTTGCTTTTGGAGGAGCCATATGCTATAGGTGATTATTGCATGGCCTTTTCTTCCAAGGGGTTAATAAGGTATACTTGACAGAAATCATGTGACAATCACAATTCGGGATCATTTTGAGGTGTTTTATAATTTAAAATACTTCCCAAAGATACAAGTAGACTTATAATACCCATCACTTGAGGTTCATGATATACATGTAAGACACCTTTATCATTCATACCATTGAGACTCACAATAAACCAAAACAATATAATGGTTTCTTACCTGATATATGCAATCTAGAAGCTCTGCTGCAAATCCAAGAAATTTCCCCATTGCTGTCTCACTCAATCCGACATCCTGCAGAGATATATCAAGAAAGCATAAAACAATTGTTGGTGTCCAATGTTCTACAATGTATCTTATCATTGATTGATTGATTGATTGATTGATTGGTTTATTTTCCAATGAATCAACCCTACATTTGTTCTGGTTAAAGTTCCTTTAGTGTCATATTATATCAAAATAAAAATACTGATGTTGTACAGTCTTACCTTTTGCACACTTATAATCTCATCTTAAAAATTGAATAAACTAATAATGAATTTCATTAGATATTTTATCTGGTTCGCATGTGCATGTAATGACAGCCTGCCCACTACATTCTCTTGATCTGAGTCTGGAAGAAACATGGACAGTGTGAAACAGTTTTACACAAAATCTAGAAAGAGTATTGATCAAGTGCAAGCCTGTCCACGTACGCTTATACATAGTCTCTCTTTCGGGGCTTTCAAATGCATCTTGAAATTCCTTTACAAAATTATCTTTGTTTAGATATTTATCTGTCCCTACTTTCTTAGTTTTTATCTAAAACTGACACCAACAATAAAAACTTTTACACGACTCTACAAAAAGAGCAGTTATCAAGTACAAGTTTGTTCACTTACTCTTCTACATAGTCTGTCTTTAGGGGCTTTCCCTACTTTATCCATAAGGAATGCTGTTGCAGAAACCTTCTTCACCATAAAGGTATGCCACATCATACTAGATACACCTGAGGAATACAACAAGGTAATGAATATAATATAATTCAGGAAGAATATGTACTCGGGCATGAGACATAGAGATTTGAATAAAGAGGAGAATGCACGGTCGGATGAGGGAGCAAAGCAACCTGGCCCCCTTGAGGGAAAATTGTTCATTTTAAGGTATGAAAACTAATGTTTTGGCATGTATTCCATACCTGCCAACATTTTGAGTCCAAATATAGGGACAAAGTGGGGATACAAATTTTAAAAATAGGGACAATTCTGTATTTCCTATAGATTACTGTACACAGATTTTTCAAAAAATAGGGACAAAGGGTTGTAAATGGTGATAAATGCTCCTTCTTTTTCCCTAAAATAGGGACTGTCCCTACTAAATAGGGACAGTTGGCAAGTATGGTATTCTACATTCAAAATACAAAACAAAGAATAAATTAAATGAAAAAAAAAATAGAACAAAAACAATTTAAAAAAATCAACCAATTTGTGGTTAAAAAATAACATAGCAAGAATTTCAAGGAACAAATTGTTTATAACAGGTACTGGCACTAATCTATATATTTAACAAGTCTTCTAGAACACTAAGGGCCCCTGTGATATAAGTTGTAGAGAACAAAAAAAAATCAGAGGTTCCACTGTGTACTTTTGAAGTGTAAAACAAACCTATTAAGATTTTTCTTTTACATAAGAATTGAGCTAAATATTAAAAAAAAAAATAGCTTCCCATGTTCATCAAGACGTTCATAATTTCAAAGGAATCTGAGACTGCCATTTAGAAAAATGTATTAAAATTAATTTTTTTTTCATATTATAAAATTAAATTTTATCATGAAGAAAGGTACTGAATGATTGTTCATGAAATTTGGGGTATTTGCTTCTCTGATCTCACTTCATTGAATGTTCTATGAATGGCTTACCATGTTGAAGTACTGGGTTCCTAATTGATCTTAAATGACGGAGTCCACATTCTAGAAAGCCCGTTACCTGTCAATGTACAAATAAAACTTGGTAATACCATTCACCAACCAACATGTAATTAATGTTAGAATGGTGAGTACACAGCTATTAACTGCATGAAGTCCCAAACATGTAGTTTCAATCACTATCATCATCAGCCACACAATCATCTTTACTACTACCATCATCATCATCATCATCATCATCATAAATATTGACAAGTGCTATCAGTACCTCCAGAACCACGTTCAACTAAAACTATCACTACCACCACCACCAGAACCACCATCATCAACATCATCATCATCATCATCATCATCACCATCCTCATCCTCTTCATCACCATCACCATCATCATCATCAGATCCACCACCATCAACATCAGCACCACCACCACCATCATCACTGTCATCACTATCTTCACATTATTATCATCATCATCATCACCACTACCACCACCACCATCATGATCATCACCATCATCACTATCACCATTGACATTATCACCATCATCATCATCATCATCATCACAATCATCAACATTATCATCTTCATCATCACCATCATCACCACCACCACCACCACCACCACCACAACCACCACCTCAACCATCATCATCATACACATATTCCAATTTATTTTATTTTAATTCTTACCTCTGGATTCTTATTCCATTGTACAACATACTCCCATGTACAATGTGCCTGTAGCACATCGTGTTCTAAACTATGTGGGAATCGGGAACACAAGGTGTGCAGTGTTTCTGGAACAACAACAAAATACACATAATCACATTTTAATCAAACATGCATATTTATCAAATAATCAGATGCTGTGATGAACCGTTTTTCTCATACAATACTTGTTTTAGAGTCTGATGACTCCTGTACTTCTTGAATATGCAAGCATCATTGGATGCCAACAAAAAAGTCACAAAAGTCTACCGATTTTCAGCACTGTTGGAATCCTCTATATCTCTTTAGGTCTTCATCTAATAAAATTTACTCATAACGAAGAAGCAGTAGACATGTATTGATATTACATAGTTGTTCTAATGCCACAGGTCCTACATCAATCCAATTGTACATCACCATGTTCAATCTCAAAGAATATCATTTCCCAATATAGAGAGAACATTTTATGACATACCCTATAGTTGGTACACGGTTTCTTCCATAAAGATCACATTAAATATCAACACCTTCAATATTGAATATTATTCCTCTAAATAGAAAGAACATTTTATGGCATACCCTGTAGTTGTTATATTGCAGTAGCTTTGAAAAGATTATGTTCAATATTGATATCTTCATCTCAAATCATATCATTCCCGCAAACAAAAAGAACATTTTATGACATAACCTGCACCGTAGTTGTTATATTACAATAGCTTCCATAATAGATCCTGTTCAATATCAACGCCTTTATCTCAAAGAATATTATTCCCTCAAAAGGCAAAGAACGTTTTTATGACATATCCTATAGTTTTTTTATTGCCAAAGCTACTCAACAATCTAATTCTATATCAACATTCCCAAAAGAGGGAATTCTTTTTATGACATACCCTTTAGTTGTTCTATTGCAGAAGTTTCCACATGATCCTGTTCCATGACGGGGTCCTCAACGCGACTTGATTCTCTGCTCAGGTTCAGGACATGGCTACTGACTGAACACGTAGATAGGAAGCCAGGAGGGATGCGATAGTGAGCAACCCATCTAGCTACCATCTCGGCAAAAATTCCTAACAGACAGGATAAAAAAAGATTAAATTGAGGTAATTACAGTTGAACTTAGTGTAAGCAGGCAGGAAATGGTAGGCACTTTTGAGGCAACTGGAAAGTGAGGGTGACCTGGGAGGCATTTCATCCAAATACTTGTCAGACATTTTATCCGACAAAATTGCTCTCAGCCAATCAGATGCAAGCATTTCAGTAGCTTATAACAGTTTGTCGGATAAAACGTCCGACAAGTCCTTTCATGAAACGCCCCCCTGGTCTATTATACTTTAACAAATTAGTCAAGAAATAACCATCATTGTCATCAATTTCATAACAACGAAAAATTACCAGCGTCATGGAATTCGAACCCTTGACTAATAACATATCGAGTTCTGACAGTGGCTTTAACCACTGCACCACGAGCAGTTGACGAAGCATCTTATTCATTTCAACCCGGATTCATTTCTAGTCTTAACTTCTCAGACATTATATTTCTGAACTTTGAGCGTCCTCACACTAAGGATACTGTATGCGCTGTTATTTTCGCACAATTAATTTTTCGCGCTGAGCGGCCGCGATACATGCTTACAGGTTCTTAAATTTGCGCTGCATGTTGGTAAGCTTGCAATTCAACCCTCCCAGTACATGCATAAGAAAGCATGCCCATATATTCGCGGGTTTTTTAATTCGGTCCTGCCGATCTTCCCGCGAAATCTGTGAAAATTAAAGTACCGCGAATATTTCCACGGGTACAGTAGACTGCAGTTACCTTCTCTGTCATCTTTTATGATATGGTTTGGTGAGAGCCTAAAGGGTGGTAACGTACATCATTTCACATACGGTCAATGCCCTTTTGCTGCACAGAAGACTATTAATATCTATCGTAATACAAACTAACAATCTTTAGTACCTATTCTGATAAAGTTGCAATAAAAGAAGAATCGGAGTCTTCATACCTTTACCACCTTCCATGATGTGTTTGACCGATATGTCTGGTGCGGTCACATCGATGGGTGGAAGGGAGCCCTCTATTGACCATCCTCGGGAGTAATCACTTTGGAGTCTGCTCATTGTTGCCTGAATAAAGAGACAATGGTTGAACACCAATAGATCATAACGTTTAATAATCACATGTTTATGAATAAGGTGAGAAAACACCATTTGCATTGACTTTGTACACAAAAATCATGCTTTCGAGCCCTTTTTGGTCTGACAAGCACGTATAAAAGGTTGTGTAGCAGTTTGCTAGATTTTTGAGAAAATGATTTAAAAGATGCGCGAGACTTGAAAATAAAAAGTCAGCAAGCTGCGCGATCAAAAAATTTCATGCAGCGGAATGGTCACAGAAAATGTCGAGAGGGGCCATGATGCCCCCCCCCCACAGTCTTTTTAGGGTTAAACCTATATGAAATACTCTACAGGGTGACCCAGAAAAAAGGAAACCCAACTTTGATCATCAATAATTTTCAAAAATATTACCGTGGTGATATATAATTTATATCACCGGAAAGTGCAACTCATTACCATTTTAATGATACCTTGCTTAGCTCACCAATATCACGCATCACTGAACCCATTGTTTTTGAAAATGTCTTGCAAAATTGTGAGTGGTTCACTTTCACGCTCATTGAGATGGTTGTTGCAATGTGCCTAAAAAGGGAACCCAACTTTTATCATCAATCATTTAAAAAACATAACAGTGGTAATTATGAAGTTTATATCACTGGAAAGTCTCACTTCATTATCATTTTATTGATATCTCTTTCAGCTCGCCAATGTCACGCATCACTGAACCTATTGTTCTGAAAATATCTTGCAAAATTGTGATTGATGCACTGTCACGCTTTCTTACATCTCCACGGAGAATGAAGGTTCTCTGGTGTTGTTGTGAGCAGTAACATGATGAATTTACCTGGATGGTAAGATTAACGGACTAATAGTAGACATTTCAACCCATTTATCAAACCATTTATTTAAGTCACCGGAATGCTCTACTTAGATTTTTTAGGAACCTTAAAAGCAACTCATCTCAAGGAGCATGAAAGAGAACATATCCCAATTTTGCGGAGCAATTTTCAAAACAATGGGGTTCAGTGATGCATGATATTGGTGAGCTGAGAGAGGTATCATTAGAATGGTAATGAGTTGTACTTTCCAGTGATATAAACTTCTTAATCACCACTGAAATATTTTTGAAATTATTGATGATCAAAGTTGGGTTTCCTTTCCAGGCACATTCACACAAACCATCTCGAGGTGCATGAAGTGAACCACGCACAATTTACAAGACTTTTTCAGAACAATGGGGTTCAGCGAAGCATGATATTTGGTGAAGTGAGAGAGATATCATTATATGGTAATGAGTTTCCACTTTACAGTGATTATAAATTTCATAATCCCCATTGGAATATTTTTGAAATTATTGTTGATCAAAGTTGGGTTTCCTTTTTTCTGGGTCACCCTGTATTTGCTGTTTCGCATGATTGATTTTCACACTCAGTGGCCTCAAAACATATCCACATGTTCTCAAAATTCATGCTGCTTGTATAAACACATGCTTATATATTCACATGTTTTAAATTTGTGCCAGTCAAAGAAATAAGTACCTTATTGAGCTTGATCTGAAGGAGTCTCTGGAGGACCATGAGATCTCGGAGTTGTTCAATCAGGACATCCCACATACTGACATCTACCCAATCAGGTGAGAGATCCGAGCTAGGTGTGGTCACATCCATATCATCGCTGTCCTGAAGTGAGAAATGATGGGGTAGTCATTCTGAAGGCATCATATATATATCATTAACTTGATAGTTTAAGGACCAGGGTCTGTTGCATTAAGAGTTACTATTGTAGTAACTCTGTTATCAATGGTAATTACCCTGGTAACGTTGCTCAACAGCCAATCAAAATGCAGTTTTTCATGAAAGTTACCATCAATGTCAAAGTTACAATAATTGTAACTCTTTATGCAACAAGGCCCAGAAACCTGAGAATTGCGCTCATAACAGAGCATTTCTACTCTAAATGTGGATGCGACTGTATCTCCTGAATTGCTCGTCAGTCATGGTTAGCGCTGTAGTTAAGTGACACCATAGTCTTTCAAGACTTCCTGCCTTAGTAATAGTTTTAGTTTGCACTCAAGGAGCTCATGTGTAAACAATACTTTCTACAATATGATCTTAAATAATAGAATGGAAAATTATTGGAAATGAGGAGTTATTCCTTTAGTAGCTATTAGAAAGCTAGATTTGGATGATTGGTACTTTGGTGTCATTAGCTGATGGGCAATAAAAATAAATATGAGCATTCCCTCTCCCCTCTAAAAAAGTAAAATTACCTTGTATTGTGAATAATTTGAATTGAAGATAATGAATAATGCCTGGTCCATATTCACAAAGGTGTTCTAAAGTTAAGTCTACCTTAAATTTGTGGTTTAATTTTTAGTAGCAAAATGTGACACAATCTGTCAATGTTGTTATGTTCCTTACACATTTACTTGGTTCTACAATCATACTTTAATGGTTAGGACAAATTTTGAACTTATCATTCACAGGCACTTTTTAAGAGTTTCAGTACCAAAAATTCTGATAAATCAAACACCTACTGTTCCAGATTGTGTCACATTTTGCTACCCATAGTTAAACCACAGGTTTAGGCTAGGCTTAACTTTAGGACACCTTTGTAAATTCGGGACTCTATGACTAAATCGCAGGACCATGTGTGCTCAACTAACCTGCCTCCTTCTAAACACTTCCCTTTGTCCATCCATATCCCCAACTAGACTCCTAATGACCATCCCCGCTGCTTCAGCCCCGCCCACATGACAGGTTTCAAAGAGCAGACCATGTATGATCTCTATCTCCCCAGGGGTTATGGTGACCCCACCCAGGGGGCGAGAAGAGAAGGGCGTGGCCGGGGGAGCAGACACCTCCGACATGAGGAGATGGAGGTTGGCAGTGGTAGTGACAGCATCCTTTAAGAAGTCAGACTCGTTGCGGAGCCAGACTTGGAGCAGAAGCATCTGAGCAAAAAAATGGAAAAAATGTAAATTTTGATGCAACCAAGTGATGATTTTCCCTGATTTGAGTTGGTAAAGGGCAAGTCTGTATTGAAGAAGCTTTACATTTCATACTTTAGAGGGAGCTATGTCTAAATGAAAGCTTTGAAATAAGTTGTCTCACAATCTTGTGTACAATTACCTTTAGCTAATTTGTTAGAGGTAACTTTACAAAATATATATGCATGTAGATCCTTATTTACATTTTTTTAAAGCGTGCAGGTAGAGACTCCAACTCTCCCGCTTTCGGTGTGAGATTTCCTGCCAAAAGGACATTTCATAAAACTCTCATGCTCTCCCGCTTGAGTATTAATCTCTCACGCCCAAGCTGTATTTCTCCCGGTAACTCACGCTTTAGTTGCATTTTTCCTCTCTTTCTCCCGTCCAACAGCGTATCTGAATTACTGTATTTTACCTATTTTCCCTCATTCATTGTTGTCAAATAATTAAATTAAACAAAAAGATGTTCAAAGATAGCATCAGAGAGCTGTTATAACCCCTGAAGCAGACTCTGGCCACAAGGAATTTGGGCTTGATAGGCCTACTGCTGTTTTGGTCTACTCGTACAATAGTCTCTTGTTTGCTAAAAGTTCCGGTGGGAGAATCGCATGCATAACAGGTGCATGGGGTAGGAGTCTCTGTGCAGGCCCTTGACTTCTTCATAAAGAATACTTCACACAATTAAGTGGTTTTAATCAGACTACATAAGTGATAAGTACTGGGACATACTCACGTTGATATCATGTGTTTCTATCTCTGCATCTCTGAACACCTCACACAGCTCATGAGAAGAACAGCTCTCTACCAGACATGGTCTAAACATGTACATTCCTGTAATAGATAACAGATGAATACTATCAGATATAATCATTCATCAATTAATACAGGATATAGAATTCAATGAATGGTCAGATATCAATCTAAGCTCTATGTATTTCAAAGCATTCTACAATGTCATTCATGTATTATTTAATCATTATTTACATAAATTCTCATCAACAAACATGTGCTAAATAAACCCCTCACAAAAAGTTTCGCAAATCGTCTTTGGGCCATGATAACTTTT
Source organism: Paracentrotus lividus (assembly GCA_940671915.1). NCBI lineage: Eukaryota > Metazoa > Echinodermata > Echinoidea > Camarodonta > Echinidae > Paracentrotus > Paracentrotus lividus. The sequence continues at coordinate 48,385,076 of CALNVZ010000174.1, read as the reverse complement.
CAAGTACGCTTTAGTTGTTCCTGATATTTATACCATTGGAAAGATAATTTATCCCCCTTTTTATTGATATCCTATTTGTAAAGATTGTGTCATGCCTCAATGCACAGAATTTCAGAATATGGAGAAAAGTAAAAAGTCAAATGTTGTAAAATGCACTTTTATTGATCACATTGAAGTTCCGCGACTCAAATTTAGACCCTGATAACTTTTGAGGTATTTTATAATAATTTTATGCCATTGTCGAGTTCATTGATTCCTCTTTTTATTGATACCTAATTTGTCATGGTGATGCCATGCCTGGGTCCACAGAACCCCTGAATGCCACCTGAATGCAAGGCAAAACGAAAGATAATGTTAAGTTTAAATGTTATGTAACACAACTTTGAACCTTGACACATTTTAATGTGGGTTTTAATCACGATCAATTTTTACAGCATTGAAAATTTCATTTATTCTTCTTTTTATTGATACCCATTTGTAATGGTAACATCATTTTTGAATGCACATTATTAATGAATATAATGCAAAGTAAAAAGTGAAAAGTTGCGAAATGTATTGTTATTACTCGATAATAGTCACAATAGGCATTCAATTTGCAACATTTGACTCCTGACTTGTCCTAACATTCAGGTGTTCTGTGCTTGCAAGAATAACATCATTGTTAAAATTAGGTTATCATTGAAAAGATGACTAAATGAACTTGACAATGGTATAAAATTCAATAAAAATTAGAAAATACCCCAAAAGTTATTAGGGCCTAAAGTAGAGTTGCGGAACTTCAATTTGATCAATAAATTTTGCAGCATTTGACTTTTTACTTTTCTCCATATTTTGATATCCTGTGCATTGAAGCATGACACAATCATTACAAATAGGATATCAATAAGAAGGGGAATAAATTATCTTTCCAAAGGTATGAATGAAAGGAATAACTAAAGCATGCTTGAAAAGTTATCATAGCCCAAAGTTGATTTGCGAAACTTTTTGTGAGGGGTTTATATAAAGTGTGTACATGCCTTTAAAAAAATAGAAGGCAAAATTTACATCATGAGTTTTTTCATACCCACAAATGAGTTTACTTATTATGTCATTAAGGTAGCAAGGACTTATTAGCTTGGTGCTCTGCATGGGTTCAGCATGCCCTAATTAAAAGCTTTCGCTATTGGATCCCCCGTTCTGCCTGGGTTCAGCATGGGCTGAGGGTGAGCCTGCATGGTGTTATACACACTTTCACCTCAGCACTCTATTTTTTTTTTAAAGCTGGTGCGCTGGCATGGGTCTGGAATGGGGCCATGCTGTACCCATTCCAGATGATCTAATCTCCCATTCCAGACCTATGCAGAAGACCAAGTGAATAAATCCTCACTCCCTAATGTCTCTGTGTCACATGTAAATTACCCAATGTCAAACGTTTCTCTTCGGCAAGGTTCTCTTTGAAGGTGACTTTCATCTTGAGCTCCTCAGTGGGTGAGGCCACATCTTCCTCTTGATTCTCTTCCTTCTTCTCCTCCGATTCTTCTTCTTTTATTGTTCCTTCCTCCTTTCCTTCTTTGTTTGCTCTTTGTACCACGGTCTTGAAGCAGCTTAGGAACGTAGCTGGATCCATGCTGCAGTCAGAAGCAAAGTGCACCCTCGCTTGGCCCGATGATGACAGGTAGGCGCTGATATCATCCAGAAGAGACTCCACAGAAGTCAAGTCTTGTTTCAATTTGGAAGCCAGATCCTTTGAAGACAGAAACAACATAGAGTATGTTATATTTATAGTAATGGCCAAACATTTCATCAAATTCCCTGATAGTTAATCCATTACGAGGACAAATGTGAGCGTAGAAAAGGACAGTCTCACCCCCACTAAATCAACCAACTGTAACATTTGTATGCAGGAATTGCAAAAATCATGCCTATCCAGAATTGACTTTAAAAGTCAAAACAGGTGTTGCACCACTATTAACTGACAATTGAGTGCAATAACCTATTGTCTTTCGAGATAAACAGATGCCTATGTATGATTTCATTGATGAATGAAAAGAATGAAAATTTGAAGAAAAAAAAATGTTTCATTCAATGATACACGTATAAAGTCAAAGTCATTACAACAAATGGAAGGAAGAAAACCAACTTTACGATACAACAGATTTCGAAATATAGGGCTGATACTGTACTAACCAACTGGACTTTATTATTCTGTTTAAAAGTGTTCTTGTATGGTTAATAACAATTTCTAACTTCAATTCCCTTACCTTAGGTGTAATCTTGGTGGACGATGCTTCATCATCTCTCTCCTCTTCTCCTCCTTCTGGTGTCTGCTCACCTTCCACCATCCTATCCTCTCCTTCTGTTCCTCCTCCACCTCCTCTCTCCTTCACTCCATCACTCTCCTCAGCCTTCCTGTGAAGTCCTTCTATCTTAGTGTAGGTCTCTATCAGTTTGACCTGGCAGCCGCAGTACTGGAGGAGTCGTCTGCTCTCGTAGTCCATACAGCTGGGATCCTGGCCACCAAGCTGCACTATGAGCACTCTGATGATATGGAATAGCTCTTCTGAAGACATACCCTTTGCTGATAATGCTTTGTCAAGAGCCTAAGAAAGGGTTAATGTGATAGAATTATTTGATTAACATTCATAGCTAGAATGACCTGGAAGCCGCAGAACTAGAGGAGAGTAGTCTGCTCTCGTAGTCCATACAGCTGGGATTCTGGCCACCCAACCGTACCATGAGTGCATGATATGAAAGAGCTCGTCTGATGAAATATCCTTTGCTGATAACGCTTTGTCAAGAGCCTGGGAATACAGAAACAATATTTAAATAAATCATTTTTGCATTGTCCATACAAATTGAAACTTTTCCTATATGCATATGTATACGTACATGATACATAGGAGAAACAAGACACATACATAATGTACACATATTTATAATATGAATAACAATGATTGATTGTAGATTTAGAAAGCACAACACAAGAAAAAATGCTCTCACCTGTTGTTTGTATGCAGTGAGTTTCAAGTCTTGAAGGATCTTACTGATTGGCTCTACAATAGGCTCTGAAATAAAAAATACAGGAAGAAAGATTGACATTTAAATATAAACCATTTAATAACCAGTCTTTGGACATCAAAATTGACTTATACATCTGATAAAGAAATGTGATGATCTTCGAAACAATATAATTTGGCTATTTGGGACTCTTGTGGTAAGGCCCTCCTGTTAACAATTATATATATTCATAATATTGATACTCAACACAGGTAAGTCAATGGGTACACGGTAGGAATATATTCCTTTAAATGCTAGAGCAGCATTGTGATTGCCATGGTAATAATATGGTACTGCCATGAGTGTCAAATCTGACAAACACGGCCCAGCACAAATGGTCATATTATGCCATATAGATGCCAACGCTACAAAATAATTATAGCATTAGAAATGAGAACATGAATAACATAAATAATTAAAACAGCTAAAACAAATTTCACAAGAGAAAGAAATCTATTGATTTGAAAGCATTCCCAACAGTGAATGACAGAGTAAAAAGTTATTATTCATGCTTTCTCTAATGAGAAGTGATTTGGTTCAGCTGTTTCAAATATTTGCGGTATTCACATTCTAATTTCTAATGTTATAATTAATCCGTAGGATTCGCATTTCTGATATGTGTATTATTAATTATGACAATGGATATTACAATAATTACACACCAAACAATAACAAAAATAAAACAGCCCTTTTCAAATAAAAAAAATAATCGGGACGACTGAATGCTGACCTTTGAGTGACCTTCGATGATGTAAGAGACTAGATAGCTTCTTGATGAGGTGGAGATCATGAGCCCTCTTACTATTCTTATCACTTAGTGCCAGATGGAATGGGACGTTAAAGGTCCGCACCAGGCCGCTAGGTTCCAGCAGGCAGCATTGTAGCATGTGGGGTTTGGTGCGCGAGTCTTGAACTGAGAGGCTATTCAGACCCATCACACCATACCCTGGGTAGAGAAGTCTAAAATGAAAAGGTGAAAGGATTAGAAAAAAAATAATAAAATTCAAATTTTGTAAAAAAAAAGGAAAAGAAAAAAAAAATGCTGCAAATTTTTTTATAAAAGTTGCTGAGTAGCAAAGTCAACAATATTGAATAGACAAATTCAGAAATTTTGAATTAATTCTTTTGTATTCTATTGTTTTGTGAATTTCTTATGTATCCTATTGTTTTTATTTCTTATGTATTTCTTTGTTTTTGTACTTTTTTATGCTTGAAAAATGTTTCTTGATCAATATAAAGACAAATCTAATCAATCAAAAGGCTCAGAAGGCATAATTATCAGTGTTAGAAAGCAATTTAGGAAAAGCAGTTATTTTGTACACAAACTCATGCAAAATGACGATTTTCGATCAATTTTGGCCTGACATGCGATTACATAATGTTGCGTAACGCGACAACGGGGTGTCTGATTTTTTCGAACTTGGTGTCAAAAGTTGTGGGACACTTGAAAGAAAAAAGTCATGGAACGCCGGGTCGCGATTTGCGGCGGTTGCGCGGCAGTCATGGATTTTGTACAGGGGGGTCAAATTGATCCCCCCCCCCAGTCAGAATAGGGTTAAACGCCATATACTTGGCTGCAAAGCTACATGTAGTATATGTAATAATATGTACGCCCATAATGTATAGCGCTATGAGCATCACGCCTGACGATCTGAGTGCTATATAAGAAGCCACCATTATCATTATTATACAAAATATGATAATGATGTTGAGCAAATTAATGAATATGATATAGAACATAGTAGAACATAATACCTGATCTTTTAGTCCTCAATTCGTTATGTTTCTTGTGTTGACAATGTTTGTACTGTACTTCAAAACTGATTGTTTCACAAATTTTCAGGACATGTCTTGCAAGTTTACCACCCCCCTCCAAAAAAAAGCTCTAAAAACACCTAAACATTATACCTACATAGCGCGTAAAACATACATTATATCTCTAATATCTCCTCTCTCCCGGATGATCATTTAGTATAAGCTCACCTGCATGATTTAGGTACATTGAAGGCTGCTACACGAGGTCCCTGTTGTGTATTCCATACCTCTATGATGCCTCTCCTAGGGGCGTAGATTACAAGGAACAGCGCCACCCTAGGTCCGTGCTTGCTACCGGTGGTGTGCCTCGGTCTCTTACCACCGTGGTCTGATGATCGCTCTCTGTGAATATCCTCTATTACTTGAATCCAACCGCACTGGGCATCGCGATAGCCTGAGTGAGATATTTAAATAGTTTTTTTTTTTAAAGGTTACATACTACTAGAATACAATTACCCTGGGGATCTAAAAAATGGGCGACAACTTTACATGTACATTCAATTAATACCCTCCATTCTTTGCTCTTCAGAGGCAATACATAAAATACTTACATGTATACAATAACATTTTCTGAAAATGTTGAAGAATGCTATAAATTAAAAATAACACTGAAATATTCTGGTATCCCAGTTCCCGAATTCACATTGAAACAGCTTATTTACAAATAAAATATCAATTGTAACAGATTCAACATTCAACACTTAATGAAATTCAAAAAAGCTTGACTGCTTCCTGTGATTTTACTTATAAACACTGGCTATAAAAACAACACTCAACACTTCAGTCATCTCAGCTTACCTTTCCACATCCTAACTGCAACACCCCTATGGACGTCAATAAGAGACACCCTGCCAAAGCTATCAGTGCTAGCTGCTAACCTCATCCCTGGAGCAAGAACAATAGTATCACCATGACGACGGACGTCTGGTAGTCCAAACCTGCATCGACATAACAATAAATATTTAGAGAATATTGAATTACCTTGAGTAGGATATGTAGAAATATTGTAACTCAGAGCTGAAGATAAATATTGGATAAGTCAAAGACAAATTCTATATTTTTCTTTTCACGTATACATTTCATGTATCCAACAAAAGTTGATCATTCAATATTACAATTACATGTATAATTTAGATACCCGCATAAACACATTAATTGTAATTCTGTCATCCTTTTGTAGCAATCTTGTAAAGAGCACCACGGGAATGGTAGCTGGAGTGGTGAATTTGAAGTTTCCCACATCTTTGTCTAAATTATGCATGCATTGCAATTTAATTCAGGGGGCAACAACGAAAAATCTACAATCTACACTTTTGCAACAACAAACGAATCTACAAATTGGCCCGAGGTCCAAGAGGCCTCTAGGTTCGGTAGCGAGGTCTAGGCACAGAGTCCCTGGTAGGGGTCGAGTTGTGAAGCCCCTCAAAGAATGTGCATGTTTACAATTCAATATTTAACATTTAAAGCTGTTTTAAATGCGATTTTTTTTTTTTTTTTTTTTTTTTTTAAATAAGAGTAAAAAAAATGAAAATAAGAATTTAAAACATTGGAAGGTACATACATCTTCTTTTTTTCCCCTGAAGGTTCTTACCTTATTGGTAGTGATATTGCAGGTTCTACTCTTGGTTTGCTCTTGCTTGGGGATTGTGTATCTGCACTCTGCTTGTTACCACCAAAACCAAACCAACCACTGTAACAAAACAAACATAATTATATTCATATACTAACAGCATGCAAAAGCCTCACAAGGTCATTACGAAAAGTGATTGTGTCATGAAGAAATATACTTTCAATCATATAAAGCATATATTGAATTCCAAGATAACAAGACTTGAACATTTAACGTAAAGGAATTATAAACATACAAGCCCCATCAAGATTCCTTTATATATTTAACCAATGTCTGTTTTTCACTGAACATGACAATTATTTTATGATATAGACAATATGAAACAACTTACAGTTAACAAAAAATACAGTATGTTTTCATAATCATTCCTGACTGACACAACTTTTGTCATGAACTATCCATTTGAATAGTACTGGAAAGCATATACATGAATTTAACAAGTCAGGTAAAGTTATTGTATACCTTGCAGCAGAAAATATCGCTGACTTGAGCTTGCTGGCAACAGCTAGAGCCACATCAGAGAAGAGAGGCTGGGCACTTCCCTAGAGTAGAAAAAAAAAACATATGATGGTAAATAATTGGTGACCGTTTAGAGTTTGAAAGACACCATAGCAATTTTAGGGGAATCTGTAAAAATGTGTTTACTAGTTATGTCGGGCTATGTTCTTGATATTGCTGAACATATCAATGATAACTTTCCTGTAATGATGTTATTTCAAGTTCTGATGTTCGAAAGTCCTGTATTTATCTCAGAGTTTCTTGAATAACATTTTTTAAAAGCATCTGAAAAGGCCAAAATAAAGCAGCAAATTTTGACACTTGCAACAATATAATTATATAGCGGGTCCCCGACAGTATGGTAATGAATGAATAGAAATGTCTTTGTCCTTTTTCAAAGCATAAAACAATATGCATTCCAAAAGAATTAATAACAAATCTTAACCATGGCCAACTCATAGGACTACAGATCCAAACATCAAAGATACGACAAAAAAAGATGGAATACAATTACAATAGGCAGTCCTCCACTAGCTTTAGCTGGATAAATAGCACGCTAGAATGTGTATCAGTGGAAAAAATCCAAATCAGTTGAGTGCGAGCTAGCTCGAGCTAAAGAGTTTTTACGATCCCGACCTCAAGCTGCACAAACAAGCCCAATATGTGCATGATGGGATAGAGGCTTAGGCCTGTATTCACAAAGGTGGCCTAAAGTTAAGCTTGGATTAAATCTGTGGTTTAACTATGACTAGCAAAAGGGGAGATAAATGTGTCTACGTTTCAATTTTCTGTACACATTTACTGGATTTTCATACCATGCTTTAGTGGTTAAGAAACTTTGGACTTATCATTCCCATGCAGTTTTTAATAGTTTAAGTACCAACAATTCTGATAAATCGAATATTTACTTCTTAAAATTGTATCCCATTTTGCTAGTCATAGTTAAACCACAGATTTAAGCTACGCTTAACTTTAGGCCACCTTTGTGAATACAGGCCTTAGGGTTCAAGCAAGTGCAGCACGGCTCAAAAAGCACACTACTTTTAGGCAAACACCAAAAATTATGTAGAGTTTGGAAATAGTCCCAAAATGACTTGGGCTGAGATTTTGCCCAATTTAGCATGCTATTTGAGAAACAAAGCTTGATAATCTCTGATCAGGCTAATTCATCAGATCTGAAATAGCGCAATATTTTTCAAGCTCCAGCTATTGCAGCACTGCTAATGATCTTGATACCTCTAGAGCATAGAAGAATCCTAGAAATGGTCCTGCCCCTGTGGTGATGTACTTGTGACAGACCGGAGGAGATGTCTTCACTGATGCATTGTATCCTCCTAGAGTAGACGCTGCATGAAGCTGGTCAAATGAACAACTGCTCACAACACCTACATGAAACACAATAGGTGGGACACATGTAATGATACTTCAAAAAAAAATTATTTATTCCATATTCAATCTAACAGCAAAGAAAGCAAGTATACTTATAGAAAAACAATTAGTGGACCTGTGTCTCAAGTCGCATTCAATAAACTTGGGAATTTACATTACCAAAGCTAAAGTATGCAAGTAAAGTGAAGCATCTTGCTTCTTCCTCTTTTAGGAAAGCTTATAATGTATGTCCCACAAGAGTATTTAAGCCTTTAAAATCTAAATGAAATTGAAGCCACAAACAAAAGTGAAAATAATTGTACTTATCCCAACAACAAAAATTAAACCAAGGAGCTTCAAGCACATGGAGTGACAACGAAATGCAAATTAATTCATGACGCTTCCAATTTGTAAAGAAGTACAAAAGAAAACACAGGTGCACTGTAGCCTTTGGTGGCGATCTGTGATGCCGCCAGTTTCATACGAAAACTGAAAGGTAATTTGTGTACAAAATTAAAAAAATGGGAATATTTTCTATTTTATATGATTACAGAACATGGATATTAAACACATGATGGAATATATATCAAAGCCCTATTATATCCTAAAATTGGGCGAAATATTGTATGATAATAGTTGTAAAATATGGAATACCTCAGAATTCGACAATTTTTAAATCAACATTTTACACATTTCCACATACATCCACGGTACAAAAATTTAAAATTAGTTTGTTGGAATATATTCATTTGCTATGTTATGTGTCACATATGCGCCCACATGCGGCCAGTCGAGTAATTTCAAGTCATATTTCAAGAAATATTGCAACATTTGTTTTTGCTTTCCCCTGTGAAAGTGAGCGATATATCTGTTCATACTATCCGACCAGAGGCAGCGAAAAGTAATTGTCATTACAAAAGCATATTCTCGTTTTGTAACTGGCCTGTAAGTCTGTAGTTAGGCAGAAAATCTTTTGTCTACAATCTGCAAGAAAATTCCAATGAAACTCATGCCTGGCATATTTTATCCCCGCGGCATCACAGTTATATCAAAAGAGTTAGCTACATTGTTTCTCCATGTGTTTGAAGCTCCTTGATTAAACCTCCTTTCTTAATCCCTTTGAGTAGCAATAAATTATTTTGATGGTAGATAAATGCAGTTATTTACCTGTACTGATGTGATCTACTATAGCATCTTGTTGCTGCAATCCCCATTTCTTATATGCAAGAGGTGGAGGCTGTATGTTATCGGTCCCACTTGCAGCAGCTGCACAGTGAAATAAAAAGCATAGGTATTCAATCATTCTAGTTTTAAGGGCTCAACAAAGATATGTCCACAGACCCAGCAAATAGTAACTAAAACATGAAAATGTATTCATTTTAGCAGGGCTTAAATGCACTAGACCCTTACAATCCCTCTCAAAGCAGCCTAAAGATATTTAGTTTGGAACCCTGAGGTACACACTTTATGGAATAGCTTCCACATTCAAATTTAGTGGCTATTGCTTATATAGAGCAAGGTGATTCCAACAAGCTCTGAAAAAGCCGCTATTGTTCCCAGACAATTGGGCCTGCAGAATCTATTATGAGATGGTATGCTGGATCCGCCTCTCTAGCTAGCCGATTGTGACTTAACCTGTTGGATACAAGCTGATTTGGCTATAACACATATTTCCCATAGACCTCAGCCCCAATATATTAGGGCTCAGTCCTCAATGGGTTAAAGATACTTAAACTACCTACACATGTACAGTCATCAGAGCTGGCCTACCTTTAGCAAGCTGGTTCCTACAAGCCCTCAGAGATTGAAAAAGACTGAAGCCATCTACAGTAACCAGAGCGGTTGGGTAGAGAATGGTGAGCTCTTCTTGCTGTTCGGCTACACCAGCATGACGAGGCATCTCATACGTTCTTCCCTTCAGTTTCAGGACTGGGTCTTCATGAAGGAGTTGAGATAGGAGCAGGGAACCAGTCTTTTAAAAAAAATCAAATCATTCCATTCAGTACAAATGATGTAATCATTTGATATCCTCTTTTTTTTCAGAGGATCTCCCACAGAATCATAATTTATTTTGCATAGTTACTAAGTAAGAACACATAATATTGAGGCCTATGCAAGGAGAATCAATTGGTCTGCTGTATCTGATACATTCTTTCATATCGCACTATCTGAATAACAATATCATGAGATCTGCATACATGTAGACACAGAATAATTCCAAAACTTGTATTTTCACGTATCTAAATCCTATTTTGCTATGTATAATGTATTTCTTTTTAAAAACAATTCCATAAGTTTATACATAACCACTTAAAGCCAAGCTAGAGTTCTTACAGCCAAAATAATTTGGGATAAATCTGTAAGATATGTCCTCACATTGTTCCATTAACAGATACATCTGCCTACACAAGATTATATTCACGTTTCGATAATGATTTCAGAAGAAATGTTGAAGAATATCGAAACAGTCCGTCAAATTGGGACTCGGAGTAGACCGCTATATCGCCACAAGTCACGGTACGGCATACACACACAGATCCTGAGGGAATCGCGTGCACATGATATACCCATAGACTTTCCACGTGACCGTGTTAATCACGCATGTGCTTGGACGGCCCGTCCAGCTACAGAAATTATGCTTATTTTGCTCTTTTCTCAGCAAATATGCAATTTTCTGTAAATTCCTTTGGTGTGCAGTATTTATTTCCTATGCTTGAGATTCTGGTATGAAAAAGAATGTTTTGATTTATTTCATCATGACTACTACTCTAGATTATCTTTAAAGTAAACATTAATTTGAACTGTATTTAGTCATAATTTAGCGGCTATTTTTATGGCCATGAAAAAATGCAAGATGGAATACAAATTAATCAATTCAAGGGTGACAAATCAAATATCTTTAGATCATCCATCCACTGTTGTTTGCTATAAATTTAAACAAAAAAAGTGGCCTGCATTCTTAAATGTAGACCAAGTTTGTATGAGCTGACGTCTGTGCTGTGCTATTGCCCACTCCCTTTTTCAGATACATCAGATAAAAGGATTGCACAATAGCTTTGCACAAGCTTGCAACTCATACAAACTCAGTCTTTGTTCCAGAATAAGGGCCATTAAGTTTACCTCTGTGTACATTCTGACATATCCTGATGTGAATCCTAGAACAACACATGTCCAGTCTGGTGCTCCATGTGATGATCTCTTCTGTGAGGCTAGAGGAACACACATTGCACATGTAATGCATTCCCTGGAATCAAAGAGGATAGCCAGTCAGGTGTCATAACAACATAGTTATGATATGCTATGATTTTCATATTCGTCATTATTCTGATTTATACCATTCACATCTTTGCCCTATAGCATAAATGACTGTGATTAATTGCAAATTTGAAACAACTGTTCTGATTAAGAGTGAGACTATCACTTTCCATTTGATCGCAGCTTCTTATGTTACAGGGCCACACAGATTACTTAAATTTTGTTTATCTTTCATTGAAATGAACACATTAAGTTATTCACATCTTTAAAGCTCATAATACAAAATTATATTAATAAGAATACATGTAATGGTATTCATGTCTATCAAGATGATATAAAACTCACCCCTCTTCCTGATTCAAAACACCTTTGTAGATGATGTGATATTTGCTATCCACTCCATCCTTCTCTTCAGGATCCCATTTTTCTGCAAAGATGGGACAAATGTAACATCTTCTCTGTCAATTACATATGCAATTAAATAAAGGTTTACAGGAGTACTCAGTAACTGTTGCAAACACAAAGTAGTATTTTGAAGCTCTAAATTTTGATATAAACCATCTTTCAAATAATTATTTTTAAAACTGAATTTTTCTTAAACACTTCCAAAACATACATGTCATTGGATTATTATTGGATCACACTTCAGGGATAGATTATAATGTAAATATGGTAATTTGGTCCCAAAGGACTGTCATTTTTATGCACTCCATTTCTTATCTTTGTGTTGAGATGACATCTATGGTTAGTGACATTTATTTTAAAAAGACAACAGAAGGGTCATTCCATGCCAATTCACCCAATGAAAGTGCAATTTTGCACCCTTCCGTCTCAGAATTTGCTCAAAGTTGGTACACATAAAGTTTACATTACTTTCCATGAAACAAAAAAAAATTAGCGTAAACGGTCCGTCGGTTTCCTGAGCTATGGCCCGCCCTTTTTATTCGTTTTGGCAAAAATGGGTGTGACTTCCATTCAACGGCACAATGCGCCTGAACTGGTTGACAATTTTTGTGAAACTGGTACCATTCAAAAGAAAATTCAAAGAGGAATTCAAAATGGTATCAAAATATTATTAGAGTGATTTAAAGTGCTATGACCTTTGACTTTCCTTTAACCTTGATTTTGACCCCCAGACGATAATATTTTACTTGATTTTTATGTATGTTAATTGTCAGTATAATATTAACATAACATGTAAATATCTAGGATGATATTTTATTTCTTCACCTTTAAAAACTCTTTTTAATGTAATTTCAAAGTTAATGTTACCCACTACTGATATTTGTGTTGGTAATGTGTGTACAAGACTCCACTATACATGAATACTTTCAAACTGAAGTAACATTACAATCAAATGCCATAATGTATTCAATATCTGTTGCTGATGCTTCAAGTTCAAGGACTGTATCAGTTTGGGACAGTAGAGCTGACTACATGTAGGAAGCATTTTGTTTCTGTCAAAACCGCAGATTGCTGATGATTTGTATGTATACCTATTGCACCCCACAAAAGGGCTAAACAAATGTCTCTATTCATAAGCAAATGGAGTCAACGTACATGTATACATTATCATTGTGTTTAATGTTTTCTTATTACCTGAATGTTTAGTTTCCTGTTTTAATTGAATGTAATTTAACTTCAGTTTGGAAGTATTCAAGTAAGCCTATAATGGAGACTTGTACCACATTACCAACACAAATATCAGTATGTGGGGGTAACAGTAACTTTGTAAATTACATTAAAAAGACTTTTTAAAGGTGAAGAAATAAAATATCATCCTAGGATATTTACATGTTATGTTAATATTATACTGACAATTAACATACATAAAAATCAAGTAAAATATTATTCGTCTGGGGTCAAAATCAGGTTAAAGGAAAGGTCAAAGGTCATAGCACTTTAAATCGCTCAAATAATATTTGATACCATTTTTGAATTCCTCTTTGAATTTTCTTTTGAATGGTACCAGTTTCACAAAAATTGGTCAACCAGTTCAGGCGCATTGTGCCGTTGAAATGGAAGGTCACACCCATTTTTGCCAAAAACGAATCAAAAGGGCGGGCCATAGCTCGGAAACCGACGGACCGTTTACGCTAATTTTTTTTTGTTTCATGGAAAGGTAATGTTAAACTTTATGTGTACCAAATTTGAGCCAATTCTGAGACGGTAGGGTGTAACCCATTGGGTGAATTGGCATGGAATGACCCAGAAGAGTTTCTGTCAAGACCCATCTATGACAGAATCTTGGATACACATCGTTTAATTAGTCCTAGAATCATTCATCTAGTTGACTCTGATTCGTAAAAATCATTACTATTCCTTCAGATCTACATGAGTTCAACTGATGATGATCTTTGGGCAGTTGAAAGGGGTGGTTATATATTTATTTGAAGAAAAAAAAAAAGAAGAAGATAAGACTACTCACGTTGTAAGAAGACTGCTTTCTGTTCAAAGGCAATAACCATGAGCTCACTGGTAGGAGAGAGAGCTATAGAGCACTCCTGCATCCAGGCATCTTGGTCAGGGGGACCTGCTTCAACCTCACTCCCCTCCTAATCATTAGATATTATTATCATCATTATCATTATTAATTTGGCAGAGAAAGAAACAAAGAACAATACATTTCAGTTTAAACAATACAAAATAAGAGGCACAGAAAAAGTGAGTATTCTGGTCAGCTTCAACCTCACTCCCTTCCTAGTCATTACAGATACAGAGGGATCATACTTTAAGCAGACTTTTTCTATAATTTGAAACTAGAAAATAAATTATGGATGCATATAAGATGAAGATTTTCAGTTTTAACTTCCACAATGAGGTACCAGAGCTAATTTGGAATGCAAAATTTGCAGAATTGAAATTATGTGTTGTTTGCAGCAGGTTCATTATCAGGAGAATCTGTACAAAAATCTTCCTGTGTTGGTAGGGTCCACCTTAATTCATGAAATGTGTAAAGTACAAGCAGAAATTTGATGAGATTGACAATATTTTAATAGTTCAGCAAATACAGATTAGATTTTGTGTTTTGTGCTGGTGCAAGAATCAATGGTCATGTGGATGACAGTCTACATGTATACTTTGATCAAGAATATAAAACATAATATAAACCACATCAACCAATTTACCATAATCACAAATAGGGTTTGAAAATAAAGTAGCAAAAAATAAAGGGGGACACATCACTTAGCCATATTTCTTTATTTTTAAGACTTGAAAGAAAATGTGCAAGATGGAATTTAACATTTCGGTGTGATCAGGTGCAAATACACAAAACCAAATATAAAGTATTATATTCCACATACTAAGAATTTTGCAACAGGATTGGTCAAAAGTCAATCACGGGATTGATTTTAGTTTTCCCATTATCAACCTTTCACTCATAGTGATAGTACTTTTGAGTTTTGCTGATCACTTCAGCGCCCCATAGAGCATGTAGAGCCATAACGCGTCATCATAGGATGCGTAAAAAAAGTGCGTCGTCACTCAGGTGTTTTGTATTATCATTTTTCCATCACATGCAGCGACAGATAAATTCCTCTGTGACGTAACAATTCCTTTTTTTTAAATTTCTTTGTTACGTAACAATCACTTCAGCCCATTTAAATTGCGCGCACTTTGATTGTACGTATTTACTTTACAAGCGCAGGCATCGATGACTTGAGTGGATTTTTCTTTTTAAGGATCTCTAGGAAATCTTTTATTTTTAACCAAAATATTGGTTTTCCCCGAGCTCTTAAAATGTTTCAGATGTGGAATATAAAGCAAATAATCACCTCTTGATCCAAATGACGAGTCAAACTATCACTTCCGCAGCAAGCTGGATGTACGGTACACGCTATCTCTCCTCAGCTTTGCTTCGGAGAAGATAGCTTATCCAGCTTGCCTGAGAAGTGATAGTCTTCCCATCATTTGGTTAAACGGTGATTATTTGTTACTATCAAATTGCAACTTTGTTAGCAAACTATGCAAATTAAAACTTAACAGTCACTACAAAAGGATGAAGCCAAGGAACTCTGTTTGCTGCCAGCTTGCTACCATATCATCCATCTCTCCTCCAGGGGTTATGGTAGGCAAGCTGGCAGAAGACAGAGATTCTCAGTCTACAAAGGGATAAACTAAAATGACACTCACTTTCTGAAAAGCAACAGCATTTAGTGATGTTTTGACATTTAGACTCACACTGTTACTCTCTTCTCCTGACCACGACCAATCAGCATCTTCCCAACCATCTGAAGAAAAAAAAAAGAAGCTACGTGAGGCAGACAAAAAAATTGATCGTCTTGGCGCATCCTGGCTGACCCTAAAACTATTAACAACCCAGATTTGTTTCTTTAAATCAAATTGAGATAATTACACCCACAGATCTATCGCAGTGAAACAACCCATAAGTTTGTCTTTTGGATTCTGCCATGCCACACAATAATTCCCAACTCCATAAATATGCAAGCACACTCGAACGGCCTCGTTTGCGTACTATTGTGCCTACGAACGAACTCTATGACAGCCTGTGAAATGATACGACTAAAAATTGAGACTCGTCACTTTAATATTCTTTGGTAAATCCTCATTTTCGCTATGTCTTCTTTCCATACGTCGAGTTTGCACCATTTGATCCGTTTAAGTTCACAGCGGCCGGTCGACATAGTGTCTAGTGAAGGCGAGTCTTGCTGTTTTACTTGCTATATTGGTCTCCATTTTGGTCATGATTGACAGCTTATATGATGAGCGTATGACGTGTGCGTGCGGACTCGAGTGTTCGTTCTAAGCCCAGCCCCCAGGCCCAGCTATTGTTTTCTTCAAAGTTCAATGCATGTGTGTTGAATAAACTGAGTGATAAACTTCACACAATTAGCCAATCGATAATCAGAGCAATTACCTCCTTGATCACAGCCCCAATATTTGGGGCCATGAAAAGATCGCTGTGTTTCATTGTGTGCCAGTCGCCAAATTTAGGACAGCTTCGCGCCACATGACTGTTGCCCAGGATATAAATGATATAGATCTAAAACAATTCTATTATCAAATTTATAATTTATCATAATTATCAAAATCACGCAGCTAACTCACTCAAACACCCTCAAATAAACTCATATCACATGCAAACCACAAAAAAAAATCATTCTAAATACCTGATTCTGCTTCTAAAACTCCCCAGTTTGGTGCAAAAATATAAAGCCCATGTGCGCTTCGAAAAAATTTGAGGTTTTGATGACAAGGTTTTTTGACACTCGCAAATTATGCTAACGTTACAAATACAACTACACGGTACACCCAAGTAAAATCTAACTTGTAAATGTTAGATCTACAAAAACAAAAAAAAATTAAAAAATTAAATGCAGTGTAAAGCCAGCCGTGTGTTTTGAATGGGTAAACCCAGCTATGAGTGGCTCAGAATATAGAGTAGACTGATGTGATTATGTTGCCATTCATTGATTGACAATTGAAAGACATGTAATTTGTCTAAACTGTTTAACTGTTAGTGTTCTGAAACTGAAAGAAAGAAATTTACCGGTGTCCTTTACTCCTTCATCCTTCTTCCAATTCGGAAACAGGTATCTTTGAACAGCAGCAATATCATAGAAGCATCCAACATTGGTTAAAACGCACGACATCTTTTGAAATTATCAAGAACAATGTCAAAAATTAGGCAGGATCTTCTTGTTTTCTCCGCTCAAGTCAAGCTCACCAATTTCACTCACTCGTCTAGTCGCTCTAGCTAGCTCTCGCTTGTTGTTTACGTGTGACGGTACGCGATGCAGCAGTACAGTTTGCAGCGCTAGAAGTTGCAGAGCCGGGGCACGGCGCGGCGCCGCGGAGCTAAAGCTAGCTAGCTAGCTAGCCATGCGGGCGCCGGGCGCTAGCTAGCTATTTGCTGTGGCGCGCGCTATGGCGTGTTATGTTATGTTTGCGGGAAATTTAATCAATGTTGTTGTGCTGTGCGCAATGAGAAATCTAGGAAGTTATCCTTGAAAAACTGGCAGAATGTTTGAACTTTCACACACCGTACCACAAAATATTAAATGGATAGTCTATCTGTGAATCCACGGACATTAACCGCCTTGAAAAAAGGTAATTAACAGTTAGACCAGACCTCTATCTTAATTTTTTTTTTTTATTATTTTGTATTCAGTCCCGCATACTGAATATGGTGTGATAGATGACTTACATGTATGTAGGCTCTAACTTTTTATCTAAATTTTAAGTTAATATAATATTGATTAATTTCGTTGAAAAATACTGAAAAGGAATGTATGATTCAAATCATTCATCAACTGTATCCAGCTGTCGTTATCTCCATTATAATTGCCCTAAGCTTGACTGAGGACGAGGTGAGCATTTTTTATGGAAATAAATCTCTAACGTTAAACTTGCCATTGAACTTGAAGGGACAGCTGACTGTGGAGATGCCAGGTTCAGAGACCAGCAAGGCATGGGATAATTTGCATCATGATTACCATGCTACCATGTGCGCACTACATGCGAATATTACTCTAAAAAAAAGAGAGATATCCCAAAATTTTCCTCCACATCAACGCCTTTGAAAATTAGGGAAAACAGCCAATTTTAATTACCAGAACATTTCATTGTGAACCTTTCATTATATATCAAAGCAAATTCAAACTTATGAAGTTTATATTATTATTTTTTTTTTTTTTTAACAAAAATTATACCTCAGCTGTAATTCATGACACAAATTCATTAAATTGCACTTTTCTCTTCATTTTTTTTATTTTTTGTTATTTTTTGTAGCTAATCTTAGAAGCTTTGAATCTATACTTCATCTCTCTCCTGCTGATCTTGGACGCTGTACCAAGTTGTCTCCCAGAGATGTCTCTGCTCTTCTCAAAGCTGTATCAGAGGAGGTTTACAAGATCAAGAATGTCACAGGTAGATACTTTTACTTTCTGTTTCTGTTTCTTTAAAAGGGGAATTATCCCCTCAGAGAAATTTAGCTTCAGTGAATGGAGACAAACCCCCAAAACATATTGGGAAAGTTTCAGAAAAATCAGGCAATGAATAAGAGAGAGATGAATTTTTAGATTTGAAATCACTTATGATATGGAGATCCTCCAATTTGCAACGCGACCATGATGTGTGATGTAATGCTGGGAGATCTTTCCCATATCTATTGTACGCATTGTACTAAAATCCTCTTTTTTCTTGATTCTAAAGGGAGAATAAAGAATCTGTTTTATGGGATGGCTTGTAAATATATAAAAGTCATAATATGTCATGAAAAGAAAAGCTGTTCTATCATTAGAATGAAAATAAAGAGACATTATGAATAGTTTTTTTGCACGTGGGGAGTTCTCCCTTTGTGACATCACAAATGGTGACCGCGTTGCCAATGGGAGGTTGCCTATGTCATTAGAGATCTCAATATTCAAATACTCATAACTTTCTTATCATTTATCCGATTTTCACCAAATCTTCACTAATGTGCTTATTTGATTTTTCTGCATCCACAGTAAGCCAACTATCTACAAAGGGACAATTCTCCTTTAAAGTAACTCCTATAGCCAGGAACTCGGAAAGCAGCTTTCAAAGCTTATCAACACCAAGCTGATTTATAACCAATTACATAGGAACCATCTTACGTCTACGTTAATCAGTCATAGTGGCTGACCTTATAGAGGACAGAAATTACTCTTGTTACTCTTGGGCCTTTTTTAATTAAAGTGGAGATAATAGCCAAGCTGGGATTCGAACTCACAACCTTGCAATTATGAGTCAAATGCTCTAACCACTAGGCCACACGACCCGATAAGTTACTTGATAAGTTACTATATAAGTTTCAGACGACTTGTGCAGCAATGATGACGACCTGTGGTAAAATATGAGGAACTATAAATATAACTAGAACATACAAACATTATGTTGTTACATGTTCTAATTATAGTATTGAAATTACCTCAGAGGCTCTATAGATATTGGACCAGCATTGAACACAATCTTAACTCAGTGTACAGTGTAAATAGAACAACAGAGTCTGTATCACATTTCTCTAGGAAGACTAGCTGCTCCAAATTTGCTCCAAATTTTATTGTCCGGAAAGGATATTTACTTTGTCCCTTTTCTCGTGGGCCCGGCAGCCGCTGAGCAGCGCCAGAAGGACGTTGCTCTATCCCCCTCTTGTTGAACGCCAAACAGGGAAGCAGCAACTACCATTTTTAACGTCTTTTTGGTATGACGCGGCCGGGGCTCGAACCCATGACCTCCCGATTATAAGGCGGACGCTCTATCAACTGAGCCAACACATCGGTTTTTATTCCTACTGAAATTATCATGTTTATTCACATGAATTTGAAAGTATTGTTGTTTTTTTCTGTCACCATCTCATGATTCTTGTTTGCTCTTTGCATTTTGATGTGTTTCTGTCACTTGCCATATGTGATACGTCTTGTCGAAATGAGAGAGAAGTCGCAGATCAAAGATCCGAGTAAATCGACAAACTAATAAAAAAGTCAAAATTATTTTAATTTTTTTGTTGATTTTCTGGTTCTACTATGCTTTCATCTTTGCTCAGTTAAAACATGAGTGATAAATGGGTACGGGAAAGTGGTAAAAAGCAGTTTTTCGGCGAGTGTTTTTTTCGGTCATAATTTTTTTTTTCGGACTGACAGCGAACGTCCACGCTCATTTCCCCTTTCCGTTTAGCTCCGCCCTTAGCAACGCATGGCTTTGTCCATGTGATGTGTGATTTCAACTGGATTTTTGTTCGTTTTGTGAGCGAATAGCGAACTAAACTCTCTTTAGCTGCACACAGAAATTTTGCGTGCGATGCACAACCTGCTGTGAATAAAGCTGTTTCATCCGGGATAGCGGAGCACGCAAACGAATGTCAAATCTAACAATCGGGTGGGGAGAGGGGGGGGGGGGGGTTATGTGGGGAAAGCTACTTCTTGCTTGACTTAGCTATCTGGATCAAATGAATGTTAATTTCAGCATTTTATTTTAAGGGCCGCGATATCTGTTGTCGCTGATGGGAAATTAAAACCTCCCTATTAACAAATTGGTTCCATCAGGGAAACATAGAGCATACAAAAGAGGTGACGTGATGATACTTCTGATACAAGTATTAGGTTAAAGTCTTCTGCAGTTTATTTTACGAAGTACGTGTTTAAGAAAGTAGCGTTTTACTAAACACAACGAACAAATACGATTTACTCTTAAAATAATTCATTTCTAAAATTATTAATATCTTCTTATTACTGGTAACAGGTTTGATCAATAAAAGACGAGATCGAGCAAATCATTTACGTTTTTATTTTCATTGTCTTAAGCTAACCTAGCCACTCATAAAACGTGATCAGAGAAATTCTAAATACATTCGTGAGGCGCAAATATTTCTTAAAACATTTTTGGAGGCTTATCTCTATCATAATTATACTTATTCAAGAATAAACAAAATGCATAAACCCCTGTACAAGAATATTTAGTCTATAGACCATTATTATGTTCGAATTTCCACAGAGTTCAGATCAAAATGACCTGCTTTATAATGAGTAAGAGTATACGCGATTGACATTCAAGAAACGCAGCAAACATCGGAATAAAACCCCCAAAAGGTTTTAAAATAGTTTTGTTTCTAACTAATTTAGCGCCAGGATTGGTAACACTTTTCTTAAAAAGCGGACTTTTTCTAACAATTAGAAAGAACATGACGTTTTATTTATTTGACGAAGATATAAAACAACTAACCAATTTAGTTTTTTTTTTGAGAAGATTGAATGTTATTTAGACAACATCGCTTGCTGCGTTTGCCTCGATCAGCGTGACGGACGAGTATTGTTCTCTGTATACCTGAATGCAGCCTCCTCATTGGTCAATCGTTTCACCTTTGTAACAAGTGGTTGCTAGGCATTTCGGTGAGTAGAGCGGTGACAAAATGGTCTTTATTTTCTGGCTCGGAGTCAAACGGAAGTCAAACTTCGCAGACGTTTTCTCTTGATTTTGATTTCCAGAGCGCAATTCTCCTCGCGTTCAGAGGCTATATCTCCACCTCTATTTACTCTTTACAGTCGGGTTATATATCAAATTCAAGGCAATGAATCAGAGATCAATAATATCAAATAAAATGGATTTCAAAAATCGCGATTAGTCTCTCCTTTCGACGTGACGCATCACATATGTTTAAGTATTTTTATTATGTTCTCTTTATTAATGTAATTTGTATGCATTTCTCTCTTTATCTTTTTCTCTCTCCTCTCTCTCTCTCTCTCTCTCTTTCTTTCTCTCTCTCTTTCTCTTTCTCTTACTCTCATGCTCTCGCTCTTTCTTTCTCTTCTCTCTTTACAGCATTAACACTTTTTACTCAAACCAATAATCATGAAGATAATATGGAGCCCACTCGTTTGACAACGGGATGCTCGATCTTAGATGAATTCCTTCATGGTGGGATCCTGGTCAAGGGAATTACCGAGATAGCCGGACAGAGTGCTGCAGGGAAAACACAGCTATGCCTCCAGCTCTGTCTTACAGCACAGCTACCTGTACAACAAGGTGGACTTGCTAATGGTGACTAGACTTGTTGCATTAATTATACAGTGCGTTTCAGAAAAAGGTAATCCATTTTTGGAGGGCCCATATTCCAAGTTAATGTGTTTTTGCTGTTCATATGTTACATATAATTGAAAATGAACTCTCCACCTTTCCAATGGTACCTTTCTTGAATCATAAATGTAAAGCATACCTGAGTAAATTGCAAATGAAAATGATGGTACAGAATCAATTTTTTCCAAGTTTTAAGGAAATGAAAGAAGAATGCTGACCCTGCTTCCCAGAGCATTGAATAGGATTGTGTGCGGTGATGTGTGACTCCTTTGAAAGCATACAATCTGTCTTCTTTCATTTCCTTAAAACTTGGAAAAAATTGATTCTGTACCGTAATTTTCATTTGCAATTTACTCACTTATACTTTACATTTATGATTCAAGAAAGGTACCATTGGAAAGGTGGAGAGTTCATGTTCAATTATATGAACAGCAAAAAAACAAATGAGCTTGGAATATGGGCCCTCTAAAAATAGATTACCTTTTTTCTGAAACGCACTGTAGAACTGTCTATAAGCTACCTGAATAAGTTATTGTCACAAATGTTTGTAGGAACGATTTGATCCTATGAGTCTCTGGAAGTCTCTGACAAATCTATGAAATTACGAATGGCACCCCAACATTTTTTTATTTTTTTTTTTTTTTTTAATTAAGAGTTTGAAATCCTTGTCTTTCGATTAGATCAGGTCAAATAAAATCTTAGTTGAAATATAGTGAATTCATTTTATCTTGAACAGTAAGGTTAGAATAAAAACTTTTGAGGCATGTATAATCTTTTATTTGTTTTTCTGGCAGGTGTGGTTTATATTTGTACAGAAGATGTCTTCCCAAGTAAGAGGTTACAGCAGCTGATCTCAGCATTCAACAGAAAGATTGGGCCTACTCTTGCCAAGCAATTGACTGTAGGAGATCATATCTTTGTAGAACATGTATCAGAAAGGGTAAATTAATCACCATTTATGTTTTTATTGCATTTATAATTATATTTTTATACAAAATGGTGACATTCTTGATTTCAATCATCTTGGAATTGGTTAATGATTTGCCAAGCCTGCAATAATTTTTCCATTGTAAACTCAATCTTTTATTTACCACCACAATATAAAAAAATTAAAAAATGTGGACCTCTATTCAACACACATTTCCTTCTGTTCTTAAACTTCTATTGTATATT
This sequence comes from Paracentrotus lividus, assembly GCA_940671915.1. Classification (NCBI taxonomy): domain Eukaryota; kingdom Metazoa; phylum Echinodermata; class Echinoidea; order Camarodonta; family Echinidae; genus Paracentrotus; species Paracentrotus lividus. Next base: position 48,361,744 of record CALNVZ010000174.1, on the reverse strand, counting down.
TCCTTATTTCATTCTAAATCATTTTGTTGTTTTTCACACATTTTGCAGTATTTATGTCAAACTTGTAACAGAAATACACTACATCCCACTTCTTTAATATGATTATTTATTAATTATTATCATTTTTTTATTTTTTATTTATATATTTTTTTTTTATAGCTTGACCATTTTATCTGCTCTAATTTCTCAGGATCAGCTATGGCACTGCCTTGAAAAACGACTCCCTCTCTTGCTGTCAAGAGGAATGGTCAAGCTAGCTGTGGTGGACTCGCTAGCAGCCATTTTCAGGAGCGAGTTTGAGCTCCGAGACACTATCAGACGAGCGAGGGAGCTACAGAGAGTAGGCGCTCATCTACATAGACTTAGCTGCCAGTACAATGCTGCTATTGTCTGTGTCAACCAGGTGATTTATGATTTGCTCTGCAAGATATATATGGGGTACCAACTTAAAATCTGCCATTTTGTAGAATTATTTATTTTATTTTTAGTGCTGTATCCTGGGTTACCAAACTGTCAAAAATTGTATATAAATTCTTCTTGAGGAGTTACTATAATAAGCAATTTTGTTACTAATACTGTCATTATATTATATTAAAGGAGGAAAATAAACGTTGTGATCATTGTCGCACCGATCGAACGATCATGAAAATCATACTCATCGTGAAAATATTGTATAACTGTACGCAAATGGACACGAGATGGCGCTGCACAACGCCATACCCCTTTTTACGGCATGGTGCATCATATATTGCTTTAAAAATTAATTCATTCCAAAAAAAAGTTTGATATTGCAAATGTACTGTCCGAAATCGATTTATTTGTGACTAGACTTGTTGATGCACTTGTATGCAAATGCCCTCATTTTTAGCTAGCTTTTTGTAAGCCTGTGATGTAATCTTTAGTCATCAACAACTTAAATGTCTCATGAAATTTTATTCAAAGATTATCTTTAGCATCTTATGTTATTCAAAATATTTTAAATGGTAAATAGGTCCACTTTAAAAACAGTAATAAATAATAATAATAAGAGGCTCTTGTATAGTGCAAGTATGTGTCATTCATCGCAATTGTAATTCACCATGAATAACCTACTATTGATATGGATAACATAGTATTACAAACCAAAGTGTTCATCGCGAGTGGGTTTTTATTTCCTTTTTTAATCAGATATATGCGTAGTTCATCGTATCTGAAGACTATATGTGGAATCCAAATAACAATTCATCACTTTTGTAACATTCCCATTTCACTACTACTGGAATAAGTGATGGCAACAATATCTCTATTTTGTCATTATATTGCTAGGTAACGGCAAATATGAAAGCCTCGTTGGATCCTACGGAGTCTGAAATGATGCCTGCTCTTGGTCTCACCTGGTCTAATATTGTTAAGATGCGGCTCATGCTAAGCCGTACGCCCTACAGACTTCCAGCATCAGATACCACAAACAATGGAACTAAAACAGGACATATGAATGCGGATTGTGGTAATGAGAATGAACTGAAAGCGGAGGTACCTGTCAGACAGATTGAGATTTTGTTTGCCCCTCATGTAGCCAAAGATGTTTGTTATTACATTGTGGATGCAGATGGAGTGAAAGGATTACAGTGATTCCTGAAAGGATTGGACTTTTAATTTGTAATCAAATCATATAAGGACAACTACCCCCGGATAATTACCCTCCAAGACAACTACCCCCCCCCCCCAGAAATAGGGTTAGGGGTATTGTCCAGGGGGAGTTTTCCTGGAACCTAATCAAATTAGGTACCTGAGTAGCTGTATTCTTCATCTTAGAAAGACTTTTGCTATGGCATGATATAAGATTATTGCAAAGTGTTATGCAATAACCCAAGTATTCTACAAAACACGGAGGTACATGTAAATACCAGTATAACCCTCTTTGTGCTTTGTAGCCATATGGCTACATAATTTTCACTCACCTTTTCTAAGAATAGCACAAAGAGGGTTAACAGGTGAATTGCCACTCAGTCTACAATTCCATCTGGTTCCATCCCACATGGTCTAATTCCCTTTTGGTCTACAACCAGTTCTTCTACAAATCATTTACTCTAATTGCCACTCAGCCCATAAACCATTTTGACTAGTTTCCAGTTCGGCTATCCCTATTTAATCTAATATCCACTTGGTCAAACACCACTTAGCCGATATGTGTAGATGAATTGGTAATATCCCAATTTTTCATTTGACAAAATGGAGAAAGTAAGTAGACGAAGTGGCAATTAGACCATCAGGGGGGCATTTCATCAAAGGACTTGTCGGATATTTTATTCGACAAGTTTGCTCTCAGCCAATCAGATGTAAGCATTTTAGTAGCTTATAACAGTTTGTCGGATAGAATGTCCGACAAGTCCTTTGATGAAATGCCCCCCTGGACATTATACTAGCTGACAATAACCCAAATAAGTAACAGATGATGTGATAGCTGACCAAATGGGTTTTGCAAATGTGGTATTAGACAATCAGAGAATTATACCATATATATGTTCTTAGTGATTTTGCCAAATCTAGGTACATTTAGATAAAAATGAATAAAACAAAAGAAGACAAAATGCTGTATTTAATACAATAAATCGCAGAAAGGCAGTTACCATATTCGCATTTCATGTTTCCGGAGAAAAGCCATTGATCCAAAAATTACTCTTACTAACTAAATAGATTTTTGAGGATTTTTATGCCTCCGCCACCGAAGGTGGTGCTGGAGGCATTATGTTTTCGGGTTGTCCGTCCGTCCGTACGTCCGTCCCGTTTTCGTTCTCTGTATATTTCACGTCTTTTTTTGTTTGTTGAATGACTAAAATTATGTTCTATATATTAGGTGACTATATACCTGAGAACAATAGCATTCAAATTCACTATGGCACTGGTAAGGGGTATGGCGTTGTGCGGCATCTCGTGTTCATTTTGCGTATTATACATATTTTCGCCGATGTTCTATTGTTTGGAGCGCTGAATTCATGGCATTATGCGAAACCTACACAAAGGCATGGGACGGGCGAAAAATGGATTTTCTTGATTGCAGAAAACAGCAGTCATATATCTGCTTGACAACACAATTGGCTAAAATCATTATACAAAGTTTGTGGATTGAGATTTAAAAAATAAAAGAATACTTCTGATTCCTCGGCTTTAAACTTATGACTACACAAATATAATGACAAGTATATGTGGACATTATAGTTACTGGCACTCAGAGTAAACTACTGTATAAGTTGTTTTTTTCACATACAGATATTTTCGCGGTTGGCGGGGGTCCCGACTTTATTCGCGCGATGTTAAATTTGCGGTCGCATCCCGATTCGCAAAATCTGGAATTAAAAGTAACTAGAACTATAAGTATTCCATCTTTTCTATCTAAAAAACGAGACATTATATTTTATAAAAAGACAGTAAAATGGAATAAAGACTTACTACCTGAATTTATTTGACCTCCAGTCATCCCCGCATCGCGCTGTATCATTGTGTGTGCGCTATTAATAGCGCTGCATGCAGAGACAACTCTGCTCTGTGAGCGCATGGAGTTCAAACATTTTCTAGCGTTGGTAAATTTGCGGAACTGTTCAAAACCTTTTTGCGCCATGTTAAATTCGCGGTCGCATCCCGATTCGCGAAAGAAACCACTTATACAGTAACCAAATCTCATATCAAGTTTTCTATTATTTATTCATTGTGAAATACTCCATTGTTTTGTGGCTAACCAAACCAAACCATACCAAACCAAAAGATACAATTTATAGATAGAAAGATGTGTGTTGAAACAAAAAATATACTGTCTTCAATCAATTGAGTCAATTATAAAAGCTCTAAATGTTACTATCAAAGGAAAAGATTCATGTATTTTAACAGATTTTTACATCATAAAAACCAAAGTTCACACTCATGACAATTGGCCGTATTCGATCTTATAAGATACAATCTGCATTTGTTATCTCCTCCTGTCCTTCAAATGAGCATAATCTTTCTTGAAATGTTGGCAAATACACAATAAGAAGTTTTAAAAAAAAAAAATTATTTTGTTGCTTTTCCGCAGAAAGGCTGTGCATGTCTTTAGCCACACAAAATGCAATTTTAAGTATTTGAGTTTAAAGTTTTTTTCACAGATATTTCGGTCTCATTTTAATACTTTACATGTATCTACTTTTGAGAAAGAACATCTAAAGAATCCGGTGTTGCTTATCACCCTCTGAAGATAGAACTAAAAAAATAGATGAATCTTCGACCGCCGCACGGTCGGAAGGCATGCCTCCGTATTGCCACATCGGAAAAAAAAGGCATGCGCATGTTGAGTATTTTACATCCATTTATACCATGACATCTTTGAGATATGACCCAAATCTATTAAAGTTGTATCATCAGAATTATTTCCAACTCAGGAAGGATGGCTACTGATGTAATAAAAAGGATAAACATGTTTAAGTTGATCTGTCAAAGGTCCTTCAAAAATTGCACAAACGAGTCATTTACATAAATAACCAGTGACCTTTGATGTCCTGACCTCAAAAATCTAATCAGTTCATTTTCCTCCCACATGACCCAAGTTTGAAGTTGATCCATAAAACGGTTCAGAAGTTACAGCAAGAACGTGCCATTTTCATGTATACAATGACGTCTGTGACCCTTGACCTTTGACTTCATGACCTCAAAATATAATAAATTCATTGTCCCTACCATATGCACATATGACCCAAGTTTGAAATTGATCCGTCAAACGTTTTTAAGTTTATTGCGAGAACAAGCCATTTTCATGTACACAATGACCTCTGTGACCTTTGACCTCATGACCCCAAATCTGATTAGTTCATTGTCCTCCCATATGTAAATATGATCCAAGTTGAAGTTGATCCCTCAAACGGTTCTTAAGTTATCGCAAGAACGAGAGCCATTTTCACGTACACAATGACCTGTGACCTATGACCTCATGACCCAAAATCTAATAAGTTTATTGACCCTCATATATGCACATATCACCCAAGTTTCAAGTTTATCCCTCAAACGGTTTTAAGTTATCGCAAGAACGAGCCATTTTCATGTACACAATGACCTCTGTGACCTTTGACCTCATGACCCCAAATTCTAATCACTTCATTGTCCCTACCATATGCATACATGATCCAAGTTTGAAGTTGACCCGTCAAAACCGTTCTTAAGTTATTGCGAGAACGAACCATTTTCATGTATACAATGACATCTGTGACCTTTGACCTTTGACCTCATGACCCTAAAATCTAATCAGTTCATTGCCCCTCCCATAGGCACACATTACCCAAGTTTGAAGTTGACCCGTCCAACGGTTTTTAAGTTATGGCGAGAACGAGCCATTTACATGCATACAATGACCTCTGTGACTTTTGACCTAATGACCCAAAGTCTAATCAGATCATTGTCCCTACCATATGCATACATGATCCAAGTTTGAAAGTGATCCGTCAACGGTTCTTAAGTTATCGCGAG
>CALNVZ010000174.1:48202509-48356150 GCA_940671915.1 Paracentrotus lividus | reverse complement strand
CGGGCGTAATCTCCAGCGACAACCCGTCTGGAGGTAATCCGGTAATCCTTCATGGCTATAGACAACTGACCAGAATTCAGAAGTAAATCTAACCTATGTTTTGTTTTTAAATGGAGCATTATACAAGTCCTCTCTTTGAATTTATACGAAGAGCCGTTTGAGATCTATTGTTGATGAATCGGAAACCGAAGCAACTGACGCCGACTGACTCACTGAATTCGGCCAACTTCGTCATGTTTGTGCTGTCCGAACGTTAATCCCCATTAGTCCGACCCATGCGTAAGCCGACTGACATTGTGTACAAGTCAATGGAGCTCAGGAAAACGCGCATTCCCCACGATCTCCGAGTTTCAGGGGACTTAACACTTCAAATGGCGCACAAAAGATATGTATCAAAATTATTGGCAATCCCCCCCCTAATTAACAAGTATTTCCCCAAAATGTAATTGGTAGATAATTATTAACCAGGAAAGCAAGTCTAAAGTCAAGTTCTCTATATAAATTCATTAAATTCACACATAAAGTGCCTACAGAAATTGAAACAAGGCAGCTAATAATAGGTCCTGTGTTTGAAACAATGCCTAAATCATTATAAAAGTTGTGGTTGAGATTTAAAAAAAAATAAAAGAATACTTCTGATTCCTCGGCTTTAAACTTATGACTACACAAATATAATGACAAGTATTGTGGACATTATATGTACTGGCACTCAGAGTAAACTACTGTATAAGTGTTTTTTTCACATACAGATATTTTCGCGGTTGGCGGGGGTCCGACATTTTCGCGCGATGTAAATTTCCCTCCGGAAAACCATTAAGGGATCTATTATAACAATCTCAAGCTAATACATAGTCACGCATGGTCACCTTCGACACCTCAGGCTCTGATTGGAATGTTATTATTTCATCCGAGATAAGGTGATTTCCCCATGTTTTATCAATTACGAGTCCCTTTAATACATGTAATGTATGTACCCGGTACTGTTTTTTTAAAGCTGTGACTATGATCTCCTAATCGTATCCGCACTTTCTAAATCTCTGAATCGGCTTAAGCTGTACGCAGTTGACTTTGTTAAAAATGCAGTACCGGTATGTTTTATAAATCCTTTTAAAGGATATGCAACTCTTATTGAAGTTTGTTAATATTTATATGTTATGTAAAATTCTTATTGATATTATCCAGAAAAATAAATGATAAATGTGCAGGTTAAAAAAAAATAGTTTTGTTTATATTATTAATCAACTTAGAAAGACAAATTTTGTGAATTCATCAGTATTGTGCAAGAAATGTGACCTCTTGAATACCCTGATCAATAAACTTATTATGTTCAAGGCATGTATGTTAGTAGGCATTTACATAGACCTCTTGTTCAAATTTCAAAATATTTTGGATGAGGAGTTCTTGACTCCAATATGGAATAATCTAAATATACAGAGAGAGAGAGAGAGAGAAAGAGGGTGAGTGAAAGAGAGAGAGAGAGGAGAAGGAGGAAAAAAGGGGGAAGTAATTTCATTTTCTAGTCTTCTTAAGATTTCAATTACTGATAAGAATTATTATTATAAAATTAATGTGAAAACTTTTACATATTATATATGTACGATTTTTGTTCAATGTATTATCATGTTTATGTTGTAATTATTGATTGAAAATTAATGTGAATGCATTATGCATAATTAATAGTTTTAATCTGTCACCAAATGTTAGTAAGTTTTAGGTTGTCAAAAACATGAATAGGTGCAGGCCTGCAATTAATGTACAAAACCAGAACGGAAAATGATCATGACAAATTAAAGAATGGTAAAAAGAAAGTCAACTTTGATTAGGCCTAGGGGCCTATTAAAAATAACTAAAAGGCAATGACTGTTGGGGGCGAATTAATCTTATATTAAAGAGCAAAAAGAGAGAGGTAATTTTTACAAGATTTCATCAAAATTGGTTATGAAAGTTTGAAAAGTCTTCTTCTTTTTTTTTTCTTTTTTTTTTTTTTGTTGTACACAATACTTCATTTAGGCCTATTCCTATCTTTCAAAGTGCCTCTACCTCCTTCTGAGCTCAACATATGTCATGGGAATATATATTTCACATCACTCATGTCAAGGTCTGAACTTGAGATAATCAGAAATGAAGGGGGGAAATTTGAAAATCTATGTACATGCAGATTTGTCCACTAATTCAGCCAAATTGAAGCAATTTTGCCAATTTAAAACTTATTTTGTAGGCCTAACTGATTTAAATGAAACTTTCCTTTTACTGCTCTCTTTTTCTCTTTCTCTTATATAGCGGGTTGATTCTCTCTTTGGGTTTCGTTTCCCAATAAATTCACACATCTATTTAATCAGAGAGATTAGAGTTTAAGGGACAAAATCTCCCTGAATTAAAAAAATATATTTTGTCTGCAACATTTATCGACCCCTAGGTCCATTTTTTTAAAAACTTCCATCAGACATTCTACTAAATTCCTATGTGAAGGAGAAAATTTGTCTTCATAAATTTGTATGCTGGTATCTTTCTTGAATTTTGGATAAGAGACCCCTACTTCTATTTATTTACTTTCATCAAACATTCTACTAAATTCCTATGTGAAGGAGAAAATTTGTCTTCATAAATTTGTATGCTGGTATCTTTCTTGAATTTTTGGATAATATTATAAAAAACTGTATCTCTTATTTGTTTGTTTATTTCTTTATTCATTTCTTTAGGCCCTATTTATTTATTTGTAGGCCTAATAAAATACTGATGACGGCTGCTTTAATTATTTCTCGCTTTTTCCCTATCTGAATGAACCCCATCTACAGTCGACATAACAATCCATGCAAATCATGACCTCCGCTAATCGACCGGCGAGTCGAACATGCGAAATGCTCTCCGAAACCATTCGGTTATGGCTTCGGAATCTGAAAGACTTCCGAACAGGTCCGAACAATTGATATCTGCTTTCGGCCATCTTTTCGCAAACAGATGCAGATCATGAGGGAATTCGACTTTTTGGGACCGATTTAGGACTAATCTGGGAAATGTACAACCAGAGGACTAACACAGATCAAAGCTACGTTTCTTCATAGCTGTGCACGCGAAATTTGAATCGTTAATTCAGTTGTTGAGAACTGAGTAAGTAAATTAATTTTAGACTCTCAATATGGGTGTTGGTGTAGATGTAGGTCGCTTAGGTGCAGTACACGTATAGTGCAGCCCGACGGGGCCCGTTGATACATTGACAGCTCCGTAGCTTGGCTCCCCGTCTGAGCGGTACCGTATTGACTGTCAGTGTGTGTGTTGACTGTCTATGCTGTGGAGTGTGGTGAGCCGAGTGAGTGAGGCGAGTACGAGGGATAAGCACTGAAATGAAACCAGTTTTACTTACGATAACCACATTCAAAATAATCTCATTTATGAAGTGACAGACAAGCCCAAAATAATGCTTAGCCTAATGACAAATGTGTAAAAAAAAAACAGTGTATTTGTGTTCATTCCCCCCCCCAATTTGCTCGTCATGTGTTGTCCTCTTGGATAACACTTTGATTTTGAGTTGACAGTTTCAGAATCAGGTTTTTTCCGTCTTCAAAGCAAAGGGTAGTAGAAACAGCATTTAATAGTGGCTTATGAATAATATCACCATAAAAACAATAACAACAAAAGGTTATTGTTCCAAATGCTCCAAATTTTATTGTCTGAAATTAACGTGAACGGAAATTCTTTTAATTTTGTCCCTTTTTTTGAGGGCCCAGTAGCCGCTGAGCAGCGCCAGATGGACGGTGCTCTATCCTCTTCTTGTTGAACGCCAAACAGGGAAGCAGGGAAACTAACTCCAATCTACAATTACAAAAAAATGTACCTTTAAAACTGCCTAAGGATATAACACGCAACGCCAGTTGCTAATCCTCAAGATCACTGGAGGAATAAGAAGAAGAAGAAGCAAACTATCAAGTAGGATGGGGGGTTGGGTGTCCGGACACCTAACAAAAATGAAGCCTGGTTTTTGGTCTCAGGATTAAGCCAAAAATATAAGCTGAATATTTCTTATCATCATCAATATTTGTTCTCCACAATATTTTCAAACATTTTGTGCTAAAAAAACTCCAAAGACATTGCTTGTAAATCCTTTCAAATGGCTGATAAAAATTGAGTGTCCGGACACCCAACCCGTCCGGACACCTAATAACTGGGTATACCATTATTTAGCGTCTTTTGGTATGACACGGCCGTAGATTGAACCCATAACCCCCTGATGATACGGTGGATGATCTATCCACAGCGAAAGGGCTACGAGCTCATACACACAGTCATTTTGGGGACTCTGATTGGCTATCGCGTGAAGCTCCTCCCGGTTGCGATGACTTAAGTGTGTAGACCATAACTGAACTACGGATATTCAGCTGTTTTCCGAAGGAGCGCGCTTTATCGTGCACGATGTCGATCATAACCAATGTGGAGACCACATTTACGATCAAACCAGGAAGATTTGCTTTGAAAAATAGGGTGTCGGTACTATGTCGCCCAAATGATGCAACTCACAGATTTGGAAATAAAACGGAATGAAAATAAGAACCTACCAAAGAGTGAGGAGTCTGAATTTTTAGCGCGAGTATCACAGGCTTCCGGCCGGAGACCATGGATGCAGCGTACGCAAATTGAGCATGTCAGTGAGGCAATAACAACCAAGTCAACGCTCTCCATCTGGAAGAACCTTGATCATCTTCCCTCTTCAGCGCTAATCTTTGTAGTACATGTAGGTTTACCCCCGCACCTCCGTAAGGCCAAGATTGTCAGATCCAGCTCCTCACACAAACATACCCAACCCAGAAGCACCTAGCAAGAATCAGTAAATCCCAGACATCTACGTGCCTTCTATGCAAGACTCATGAAAAAGATGTGCAGCACTTTATCTCTGTTTGCCCGCACTTGCAGCTTCATTGTACTACAGTGTACCTTCATACAAAATTCAAAGCAGAAGCTCCTAGAAGTGGACATTTCAGACTCCCTAGATCGAGATAACTCGGTGGCCTTCACACAGCTTGTCCTCCTGCCTAACCCAGATCTACCCCCTCATTACAATCAAATCATTTACATGTACAACCCTTGCCCTCCAATTCTTAACAATAATGAAAATCCATGAGCATCACTGCTTTCAGAAAATTGGGCATGGCTCAAAATGAATGAGAATATTGTGTCAATGATCTTTAACTTCAAACGGTTCACAATGAACTTATAATATGCACAAACACTATTTGCATGTAAACAAACTCATTTGCATTGCATGCACTCGCTCTGCCGATTCATGGATCTCGGAGGCCTGCGATTCTCATGCTAAGACGCAGTCCATTGAAAAAGCTGTGATCCCTCACATTTATCCCAAAGTTGATTTCTATCCTTCAAATTAATGTCAGGTTCTATAAAGCTCTTCTAATCACTAAGCATTGAAAGCTAAGGGGTGCTCTGGAATGGACACCAATATGAGGGATTGTCATAGCTCAGTCAGTAGATCGCCTGTCTAGCACTCGGGAAGTCTACGGTTCAAATCACAATGGAATCCCATTTTCTTTTGCTTATTTTTATATAAAATAAGAAATGGTACATGTTCCAAAACATTCATTTTTGCACTTTATAAAATTGTAAACTATTCATGAATTCAATATAAAATATGATGTTTAAATATGAATATTTTTCTGTTGAAGAGAGAATAGCAATGATAGTGAAAGGACCATCCAAACACTCGCTCATGCACAATTTGCAATCCCTCAGTACATGGAGAGGGCCAGGACATTTGACAGCATTTTTTTTTTTTTTTACTTTGTTTTGCCTAGATGTGCTAGGTTTTGAACCAAGACTAATAACACAAACCAATCAAACTAGCTGAGATGTTGGTATGGGGCTTTTGCTGTTTCCTGAAAATTTAATATCAGTGAAATAAAAAAAATCACCCCTTGATAATAATCAAAAATTGAGTGATCAAGGGCTTATTTTTCAAAACCGTCAGAAGTCTAAGTTCTTGGGAAACCCATTGGGAAACGTGTTGTAGAATTAACACGCATTTCAATGTCCATGAACTTAGACTTACATATGTGTATGGCGTTTCGGGTACAGGCTCCAGGAGGATAATTACATTTACCCATCTGACAGGTTTTTGGTATGCATGTGCCCCTCCCACACCCCCCCCCCCCCCCCCCTCATTTTGGACTCGGTTCTAACAAATTAATTCACTGCCCTGCACTTTTTTTTTTGCTATAGACCCCTGGATAAAAACTTCAGAAGCATGAAGCACAGCTTTACATTTATTAGGAAGCCACGGGTGGTTTCAACATCTACTGTACACACCTCATAATAAAACAAAGGAGGACAAATTCACTGATAGTGATACATTAGAGGTTACAAGGTCATACGCTATCTTGTCATGCCATGCTATTCATAGGAATTAAATCAGGGGAGAATAGTGCCCAATAGGTTCATCATGTCTTTTTCCTCCAGCTAATTGTCTAACTTCCTGTTTATGCATACGGTACATGTCCATGTAGTAGGACTGCAGCGTATATTGATCTATGGTGAAAATTAAGTTTGGGTTGTATTGTATTATTTCTGGCTCTATATGGCCTGTAAAATATAGTTGACCTTGCCTCAGTCAAACTCGCATTAATCAAATAATCGTCTAAGTTAAAGCTCTTTTCAAGCCATCTTCTCTTTTTTAATACATGTACTCTTTTGGTTTTAAAGCTGCCCGTGCACGGCAAAACAAGGACTCAAGATGCGGTCTTTCCCCCTTCCAATGTGCTCGCCGTCATTGATACGAATACACGGTTGTCAATAAAAATTAGTGCACAGAACAGCAAATCGCGATCGTGCTGTGTATTCACAACGTATACTTGTGTGTGTGTGTGGCAGTGACTGTGCGTGTATAAAGCACTGAATCAAGGATCGAGGTTCATGTGTTATGCGTGGAATGCATGCTGTGTGTCTTCTCGCTGTGGGTCACGCGGGTGGAGCCAATCCGTTCTGTACGCCGAGACCAATCTATTCATTGCCCGTAAGAAATTGGCTCTTAACTCTGCAATTGTTCGGGCATTCTGGCTTTCGGTTTTTGGAGTCGCAAATCGTTAATGGGCACCTTGCAAAGTTTGTTACCGCGTACGTATTTCGACCCCTCTCTACACTATGGGGAACGTACACCTTTAACCCTTCATAAGTCAAACCTAGTATTTCTTCAGTCCCATGAGAATTGACTTTGGCAAGGTTGACTGTAAACAAATGCGCAAGGTCTCACAACATAGCTTATAAATGCAGTAGTCACAACTCGCCTTACCTTCGATGTGCAACTCCCTACTATGGATTTTGTAGAAAAATCGTGCAGCGCATGTACCTTGCAGGCACGTTGCATGTACGACGTGCAGGAAGTATTTCCAATACCCTTACTACAGAAACGCAGGAATCGCAGAATTTGACCAACGACCTGTGCATGCATTGTGCATGCAACGCAGGCTACGTTGCATGCACGTGCCCCGTAGCCTACGACTAGTTGTGACCGCCGCATTTCCTACAACCTCCCCCTTCTGCCACCAAGTTGAGGCAGTATTTACCCCCACCCTGTTGTGTTAGCTTGGTGGAGAGAGCGTCCGCCTCATAATTTGGAGGTCGTGGGTTCGATCTTCGGCCTCGTCATACCAAAAGTCGTTAAAAAATGGGAGCTACCCTGTTTGGCATTCAACAAGAAATAGAGCAATGTTAATTTGGCTTGTTCAGTGGCTGCCGGGCCCACGATCAATTTACCTTTGTTTCGGACAATAAATTTGGAGCATCAAGTACATTTATTGAGTGTTACAAATTAATCTTGAACCTATTTGTTGATTGCTGAGTATAAATAAATCTTGAATTGAAGTAGGTATCCTCAATTACTATGGATATATTAAACATGACCATAATTAATTAAACAGCACATAAATTAAAATGACATCCCTCTCGGAAAAAAAAAAAAAAGGAAAAAAGGGCACTGGGAACAGCAGTGTTTCTATCAAAACAGTCAGTGGGTTGTAATGTAGGCCTACATGTAATGTTTCAGATATGCGATAACAAACTTTGAATGAGTCCTTTACCTATAAATAAAATACGGATAGTAGATTTACTCATTAAGTTTCTAAAGAAGCTGAAATTTTCAAATCTTGCGGAAGGGCATGCTATTGATTATATGTATTGATTGCAGAATGACGGTTGACCCTGAATATTAGAGCAAGAAGGATGGTTCATTGCACATCATTGCTTAGGTTATTCATGATCAGAAAAATATACAAACAATACATCCGCATGTCGATGTTGGAAATGAAAAAGTTTTATTGATTTTAGATCTTGGTTTGTTGCAACCTGATTAAAGATTGTATAGTAATTAATACATTGCCTATTGTCTCCAAATCTCCCCTGCAATGGTTTTTTAACTCTGTGTGATTGAACTTTAAACCTGGTGTATAGTTTTGGTTAAAAAAAAAAAACTCGGCATAAAACCGATTAAATATAGTCTCATGTTGTTCACACTGCACCAAAAGACATGTGTGAGATATTTTGTGATATTCCCTTCACTATTTCCGGTGAATTTCAGTGAAATGTTTGAATCCAAACACAATTTGTAACGGTTTTGAGACCTTTGCTGGGTTGTCCGGTCCCCCGAACTTCCCGCATGAAGAGAGCGTAGCGATCTGTGTGTATCACCCACACAAGAGAATCCCCATTGGTTTTCCATGTGAATGCCTAGTGCACACAAAGATAAGTCGGATCCCCGACTTATCTTTTTTATACTACAATATCTTGAAATAAAGACATTAAAACGAGATTCCATGTAATATAACTTTCTTTGTTATAGTTATAGGATTCAGTCTTTCATATTATCTAACTGTGAATCCAAATTAAATTTTTCCTTCTCCCAACACTATACACCAGCTTTAAAACAAGGTGTTTTCAAAGGCATACATGTGCACATACAAAATAAAACACTTTGATTTTGAATTTATCATGTGCATAAGTATTGCATTGTGAATTCACTAAAATGTGTATGGATTGAACATGATTGCCAACAACATGGTACAGAAGGGTTTAAGTCAGTTTTTTTTAAATATGAGCATCTTTTTGACACTCAGCAGACTGTTTATTACCTGGCAAAAATTCACAGTATTGCTAATTGTAGGCCTACACTTTTGAAGTTGCAAATGATTTAGATATGACCTTATTGAAGCTTGGCTATTCAAACTAAGGTGTGACTCATCACCAGGCATTGTATTCTTCTCATTATCAAATGTCAGCTGTGCTAGGCTCCACAGTTCAAGTACATCACTTTGTGAACTATCATATTGGGTGTACATAATAATACTGTGCTGAGCAATGGGACTCTAGGGAGGTACATTTGTTCACGTACATTACAACATTAGGCTACATGTACATACATGTTGTATGAATATGAGTAATGGTGTATTTACAGGGATAATAAATGTAAGTTGTACACATTTACAAGATTCAATGTTCAAATCATTGCATGGTGATGTAATTGGAAGTAGATTTATACATGTAAAGCTCATCTACATGTACATGTATATGTATATGTACATGTAGTGATTTACAAAGTTTGGAATTGTTTGTATACGTAAAGGTGAATGCCAGGACATTCTGAATTTGACCATACATGTATTTCTGTACTATACCTTCTTGAAATTTTATTTGACTTCTGTAAAACCAGAAATTTTTGCGTGCATGATACTTGATCACAAATTTTGCGAGGATGCAAGATTCAAGAAAGTAAGATGCCTATGAAAGTGTAGGGGAGACCGGGTATGGACGTTACAAAATTCACATTTTGGGCCAGATAATTCTAATGAAAGAACTCACGCACTCCATATTGGGTCTGTAGTTAGCCTATTATGTTGGCTAAAACCTGAGGCATATAAAACTTTGAAAACATGTAAACACTAATTAACTACAGCTTAATTAGTGAAGCAATTTTTTTGTAACAACCTACCCCATATACGGGGTAGGTTGTTACACCATACGGGGTCAATTGTTACAATATGTAAACATACGGGGTAAGCTGACAATGTGTAAATCTCTTATACCATACTTTAATTTCAACTTTCCAGTTTCTTGACATCGTTAACAGTAGATCAAGTAGAGCTCTAGAATATACAAAAGTAATAATAGAAAAATAAAAATATTAACACCTGAAAATTGAGACAAAATGTAATTTTACATATGCAATGTAATTGGGGTAAGTTGTTAGGTTGTTGTAACAACCTACCCCATGGGTGACTTTACACACAGAAATCAACTGTAGCACAGTCATTAAGCAGAATTACAGGGCATGGCTAGGGGGTATATTAGTGACATACATGTACTATATTTACAATACCAGACTATCATCATGTGCCTTCAGTTGCAAGAGCTATTACAAATTTCAATTTTTGTCAAAAATTTACTTTGAACTGTAAAAAATGGTTTTTGTTGATTTACTTTTTAATAAAACAACGGAGAAACCTCACGACCGGCAGTTCATCACAGCTATGTGTAGGCTGTATATAGATGCCAGTTAGCACATCCTCTCTTGTTCCATCTTAGCACATTGGCAACTGTAACAACTGACCCGTGTAACTTCCATACCCGGTCTCCCCTATGTCTACACATTGCATTGAATGCTAGTACAATACTATATACAGTATGGTGATGGTTAGCAGTTTGCGAAAGATTCCTTCCGTGAAAAAGGCCGTCAGCTCCAATTCGCCAAAGTTTCAAGATATGAATGTTTCTGGTTTTACAATATTTTGTCGAAATCGCAAAATTCAGTGAGCTTGGCAGAGTGGACAGTTACCCTGTAGCAGATCCAGACAGAACAAACAAGAATTGGGTACTTTTAGAAGTTGAAGGTTTCACGGTACACCAAGTAATCTTTCTTGAGGGTATGAGTGGTCCTGAAAAGGACCTACCCAATCTCGACGTTGGGTACTTGTAATCTAGTCTTCTTCTAGAATTCTTAGTGATATTGCTAAACATTAAACACATAAAAGAAGTAAACAATGGCAAGTTATGGATCTACACACATATGTAAATAGTAAATAGTGGTAGAAAAATACGCGTTGTGATTGGATAGATCAGTACCACATGACCTACTTTCAATTTGTTATATTGTACATATGTACAATATAACTTTCAGTTTTTGGACGGGAAAGCCTGTGTTAAATGAATGGGGAGTGTATCGATTCTATCGTTTGCCAGGTGCGTTTGCCTCAGTGAAAGCGTGTAATAACAGTGAAATTGTGTGCACAACAGCTTATAACATTGGATACGCGGAGCAACTATCTACGTCATAATAGCTTAATTAGCACCAAAATTTTGGCAAAGATAAAAACAGATTAGTTTCAGTCAAAGTTCTCCGGGGTTTATTTACTATAATAAATAATGAACGCTCCATCTTGCTACATTACTAGACTATATATGAACTCCAAATACTAAATTATGCCTCGTGCAGATCAATTTCACCTCGGCCTGCGGCCTCGGAGAAACAAATCTGCTCTCGGGATAATTTAGTATTTGTCGTACTTATAATCCAGTATATTGCGCGATAGATTGTATCTTGGTCTTCCTTCTTTTTCCCCCTTTTTTTTTAAGCTCATCCGGCCCCTCGGGCCGTATGAGCTTATGCTGTGGCGTGGCGTTCGTCGTCTATCATCCACAATTTCAAAATGCTTCTTCTTCGTCATTTCAAGTCCGATTTCAATTCTGTTTGCTTTATATGATTATCACTAGGTGGGGGATTCAAAACTTCTGCACAGAATTTTGAAACTCATTAAATACATGTATGCTAATTTATGCACATTTTTCAAAATTTACATAAAATGCTTCTTCTTCTTTAATTGTTGACCGATTTTGATTTTCTTTTTGTTCCATCTGGTAGAGCTACATGATGTTCATCAAACTCCTACACAGAATTTTGAATTTTTTTACGAGAAATTTATTCATAAATCACCAAAAAATGCTTTTTTTCCTTGATGTGTTGCTCCATTCAATTCTGTTTGCTTTATATGATAGCAATAGGTTGGGGATACAAAACTTGTACACAGAATTTCAAAATTCATTAAATATGCTAAATAAAGTATGATCATGTTACATTGAAACATTGTAACAGAAATTTTGAACCATAACAGGGTACTTACATTGTACATTTGTCTCCCTCTTCTAACTGTCTATTTAAGTAAGTGCAAATATGTATTTTGGTAGTATGCCTTTCTATGAATACGGTCTTTGTCAAACACCAAATTTGAATGTGTGGGATGATTTTCCTTTGTTGTCGACCTTTTATTTCTATTTGATGACAGCATACAAGGATTTTTACGTCTGTCATATTCAGGAGTCAACATGTCTGAAATGTCATGTATGATAGGCAGCTCATACTGTTATGTTCTGTGATTTTGATTGAGGTTGCCATACTAAATGCTGTTCATTAGACAACATGATTACATGTATTTCACTTATTTGGAGAATTCAAATTCAATTCTGTTTTCAAATTTCTTGGCAATCTGACAACTCACGAGTATAGAAACCAAATACATATTCAAATGATAAGGGCAATTAATAAACACATAATATAATAAGAGGAAAATTAAATGAATTTTGGTTTGATATGGCAGGTGTGTTGTGCAGTTTATCATACGATCCGATCAGCTGCTTATAATGTTCACATCGCATTATCAATTGTCTATGCGTCTGTCTGAAATGTCATCTTTCACGTAATGTGGTATAGGCTGAGGGAAGGTTGCACATATGACGTCTGAAGCTCCATCATAATTCAAGGATAAATACATACCTAATTCAAGTGCACTGATCAAATTTCAAAATGACTTAAAATTTCCTGGAGGAATTTCTAACCCAGCTTTGTCCTGAAGAGGGTCCACCGAGCATGTTTTATCTTGAGCTGAACATTATAGATTTTTAAACATTGTGGACATAATTTACATGTAGGAATGGATATGGAGAGAGATTGACCTTTCAACATATGCCAGCAAAAAACATGTACTAAACAATCTTGGAAGATTTATTGGTGAGGTACTCTATAAGCCAATATTTTTGCGTACAGATATTTTCGCAATTTTGAACTAGTTGGGGAAATTCGCGAGAGCAAAATTTCGCGATTTTGGTGATGACTTCATTAATTATAAATAGCCTTGTTCTGAAGTGGAAATTTTCGCGATGGCCGACTTGCGAAATTCGCGAAAATAACCACTTATACAGTACATTAATAGCTTCATTGTGAAAATGTGTAGATTTTAATGATTGGACTTTACTTGTATTTTCCTGCTATATAAAGACAATGCTTTATTTTGCTTTGTTCAGCTATATTGCTTTTTGGCCTATAACTGGATTGCCTGATCAGTAGGTACAAATTAAAAAACATCGTACATGAATATATATGAGCATGCTTTTGCATGTTATGAACAGACGACTTTTTGCAAATGGATTGGGCAGTGCAAATTTTAGAGCCAGCAAATATGTTTTTGACGCCGCTCAGCGTGAAAAAATAATCACATGAAAATAACGTTTACAATACATGTACCTGTAAATGAAAATATGGCTTTTAGCTGAAATAGTCATTATTTAAAACAAATGTAACATTTGCAAATCATTATTGGGCCACAGTAGATTGGCTGGGAGTACATGTACATGTAGATAAATTGGGACTAAATGTTGAATTGGGAATAAATCAAATGGATTATACATGTACATGTAGTAGGATAGTGGCAGGAATTACTCTCTGATTATTCATGCCCTTACGTACATAGAAGCATACATGAAGCCCCTCAGAGTGTACGGGCATTAAAGTTGAAGCTGGTAGCTCACATTGAAGCTCAGCTGATATTACATGTCCCCCAGCTAGAGGCTGTATTTCAGGGGTTTCTTTTATTCAGCATGGAATGCACATCTATGATTTGATAGCAAGGAAATGTCTGCTCATAAATTACTCTACTGGGAAATTTACAAGACAGGACTGTAATTGGAGATCCCAGGGACTATAAAGTAGTGCTGTGCCGATCCGATGATCGAGTCCCCGATCCGATCGATTTTCCCCCTTTTCTTAAATCTCGTTCGATATTCGATCTTAACCCACGTAAAAAAAAATTGAATGTATATGATCGAATGTTTATATTTATCGCGCCGGCCAGAGTAGTGCCACACAACCCACTCGTAGCCTGCTGCATGCCGCGCCCCGTCGACATTCTAGTCAAACTTTTTTGTTTTTGTTTTATTCTTTTCAGTCCCTTTGACCAATATACATGCTGTCAGGTTAGCCACAAATCGTAATATTCACACAACAACAATCAACCCCACACGCCTTTGAAGTTTGGAGTTCGGAGTTCGTGAAAGTAGGTCACATCCAGGCACGCTGAAGACGCACATGAACATGTAAACATAAAATCAACAGTCAACACAAACACGCACCGACCACGTGCGTTTGTCTTAGTGTGTACATTATCTCTTGCACCGACATACAAAGCTACATGTACTGCACACTCGATACGAGTGCGGAGGTACTATAACGTTATCATGCATGTCAATTCCATCGTTGTGTTAATTCTCTTGCAAATTTGTATTCGTGCTGAGTCAGCAAAGTGTGCCTTGGAATTCTGAGCGCATATTTCACGATTTTGACTACAGAATTTTAATTTTTAGATGGAATAAAGCAATGAGTGAAGTGCTGTAAGAAATTTCATTTTTCGTGGCTAATACTAGAAAAACTTCGGGAGCCAGCCGGGCTTTTTCAATTACTTTTGATCGATCGAGGTAAAAATTATTTATGTGAAACTATTTTCAAATGTTTTGTGTTTTCGTCAGAGTTTTGTTTACATCTCACCATCGCACTGTGGTTTGCCTCAATTCAAAGGACTGCATGCGTGCAGCGCAAGCAGGCTAGGGCCCTAGGCATATTTGCCATTGCTTTTGGCGAGTGCGAACTTTTCACGCATAATGAGCTCTTGTTTTTTTTTCCTTTTATAAAAAAATAAATGTATTATTCTTTCCGATCGATATCCGATTCCGATCCGATCACACTGCCAAATTTCCGATCCGATCATGATTCGATTTTTAATTTTTTTGCACAGCACTACTATAAAGAATTCTTGGAAGAACTCTTCAGGAGTCTCTTTGCTTCCGATGAAAGGAAAAAATATATTGTGAGAATGTATTGGATGTACAGGTAGAGGATATCCCAACCAATATAGGACATCCTGGTGTCATTGTACATATCTTGTCAGCTTCCAACGGAGTGTCATGCCAGGCTATATGTACATGTAGGCTACATGTACATTGTATGTGAATTCCAATACCTCATTTACACTGTGACTCGGGTCGCGGGTTCGACACGGCAATCGTGCTCGTCACAGCAATTTTATGCCATGTAAACGGGATCAGTGTGATCCGCGACCCGGGTTCGACACGCCTTTTTTGCTCCGCCAAAATCGTAGGTTTCGATCCGGGAGGCGGGTTCGACACGGCAATTTTTATGTGTGTAAACAGAAAGCCGTGTGTCGAAGTCGATGATCTTGAGGTCAGATATGGAATTTGGCTATACATCGCAACACACATTAATGACGTCCCTTACTTCCGGTCATGATCTGGGAGCCGTGTTGAACTCGCCTTTTTTGTTGTGTATAATCACAATCACAGGTTCACTCTTTGCAGTGTCGAACCCTTCCTGTGGATTCGACACGAGAGCCGAGTCTCAATGTAAACGCGGTACAAGTTGAAGCGGTGATGGGCATGCATATTCGTTATTCAATAATGCCTCTTCCTCTGTGCACCTTCTCAGCTGGTTATGGCTGAGTTTACACTACTCTGAATTTAATCTACACAATTGTACCTGTATGTGTGTGTATTCTCCTATTTTTATCTCAATTGCTCTATCTCCTATTATAATTTGTAGGGAATTTTTTACATTTGCTGCATAAAAATTACAAATGAAAGATGCAAAAGATAACATGCACCCACTTTCATATTATTATTTTATTTTTTCAATTGACAGATGTTCTAGATTAGATATTAAATCAGAAACTATTATACAGAGTGGAATGGTGTGAATGTAATGTGTATGTATAGGCCATGGTTTGCGGCAACTTACACTTCTGTGTCGGTAACGGTGTGTGAGGCACCTTGGATAGATGGAGGGATACTTGTGCTTGAAAGTGGTACTGTTTCATTGAATATTCTGTAGTCCTGTCTGATAGGTTTCTAAATGCACAAGAGATAAGTTAAAAGTTTGAGGTCACAGAGTTCATCATATATGAAAAGCCAGACTTTGTCATCATTCAAATAAAAACTGCTTGAAATCAACTTCAAACTTGAAGATATCGCAAGTATTATTGTACCATAGGAAAATGGTCTTAAGATTTTTTTAATGCATCTAGGTATAAGGGCAATTTTCATAAAAATCAACTCATGAAATCCTCGGTATCGGCCTCTTTATCGGGATATCTCGAGAACCTCTTGAGATGAATAGGCCTATATGTTTAGATCACCATATGGGAAAATGATCTGATCACTTTTTTTTCAATAATGGGGTCAAAGGTAAAATATTCTAGACCTTGGCACAATTTTAGAATCCTCTTTCACAATTTCGGGTAAAAAAAATATACCATGAGGATCATGTATACATGAAATATATAAAAGTCATGGACTTTAAGAAACTGAGAATATCTACATACTGTACAAATACATTTCAATAAGTCCTTAGCAGCGGAGATTAACATTTTTCATTTATTTCAATTACTTGTGACAAATTGCTCGCTACTGAGGAATAATTCATTTTGCAAATGGAAATTATGTTTGCATGTCGTTCTTTCTTGGATATACATTTAGTGCATTGGTGTGTTTTATTTAAAATCTATTAATTCAGGTCTGTAGCAGTGACTGACTGCCAGGCTTGAGGGCATTCTCTGCTGATTGAGTGGCTCTAGTCACCTCTCTAATTCTCACCTGTAAGTTCATGAGTAATGGCACTGTACTATCATCTACACATAATAATTTTGCATACAAAAGGGGTATAACTATAGAAATTTCATGTATATGAAAGGACTCTGATTTGGTCCTAGATACAAATTATGCACTCTCACTTGCATTTTGATTACTCCTTGTTTTTAAGGAGAGATGTACATTGCATAAATAATATTTAGTACTCAAATGCATAGTAAATTGCTTCTTGGTATACACCCACTTTGACTTCTGCCCTTTTGGTCGTATCACATATGGTCTAATTCCAGCTTGTCTAATTTCCTTTTTTGCCACTTCATCTATTTACCATTAACAAACGTTTTGGTATTAGACAAAAAAAAGTGAGACAATTTGGTTATTGAATAAATTGGCAATAGGATAAGGACCAGATTGAAGTTGAACCAAATTGTTAGTACATGTAAACCAAATGGGTTTACAAAAAATAAAGCTCATGGACAAACTGGTTGTAGACTAAGTGGATATTATGCATCTCTGATATCCGAAAGAGATGGTCTGCACTCAAAGACTAATAGCCATGGTATATAAGCAAATTAAATTTTGAGTTGGGAGTGATCAATGAACGATACTGATGTTTGAGTGCTGTGAGTCACATCTTCATACATTATGTACATGTTCAATTCCTAGTGATAGAATGATACAACCCTGTTGGTGTTGTACATGCAAGTCATCTCTGTTCAGTTGTTTTTATTAGTGTACCTAATGAAAAAGAGATTGGCCTTCAAAGTCAATAAGGAAATTAGTTTAATGAGATATCAATGACGAGTCTGTTGCATGTTACATGTACCTCATGACATCCCTCATCAAAAGTTCATTTTACTATTCTTATGTTCTATTGTTTCTATGAACAGTATGGTGTTGCTCTCTGGAGAAAAATGTTCCCACATGTCATATTTGAATACTGTACATGTATGCCTTACTACGACCGGTAATGTCGCACAACGCATAATATCACAATCTGGTCACAAAAACGCATTATTTACATTTAGGACCAACATTTGACGTCATCATCTGAAAGCCATGACTGGGATTTGAACCTTGATCCCATTGTTATCAGTTTGTGGGCCTTTTTAGAGAAAATAACTGAAATCATTTGAATTGTTTACATTGTGGAAAAAGAAAATCAGCCTACAAACCGATGCAGATTGGACCGAGGTTTGAATCCCAGTCACATCTTTTGGATGATGACGTCACAGGATGGTTCCATAAGTAAATAATGCATCAGTGTGACGTTATGTGTCGCTGCGACATTACCGGTCATTACATGCCTCACCTTGAAAGTGTGATAAAACTAAAATTAAAAATATTATACGTGTAATTCCCTGCCATACATTTCAGTCATTTCACAAATACTTACCACTACAACTTGACAATTCAAAGTCGAAGGGAAATTATAATCTGGTAATATAAGTAAAGGTCACACACTCTAAGCTCCGTCCATCAATATAATGAATCATAACATTACTGTTCGTACATGAACATGTGCACACGTTCAAAATTTTACTCTTCTGATTTCATCCAAGAAAAGCAACATCATTGTAGATTTTTTTCAACATCGCATCCCAAATAAGCTCTATATTTTTCCCATGATAAAGATTTGTATTAAAATTAACATTCATATGTAGCCTACTACGAACCTGCCACAGAACAATAATTGGTAATTTCATTTCATCACGAGTTGACAGATGAGCTTTAACAATACATGTAGGCCTTATATCCGAGGGAATAATATTGAAGAAAGTATTGACCAAGATTCACCACGACTGTTCAAAGTATCAGAATTAGGAATTGAGTAGTGAGAGAACAATTGAATTCATATTTGTTTTCAATCTGTGCACAGACAGGCAGAATGTGAGACTGAGAGAGAGAGAGAAGGGGGGGGGGGGGAGAAGAGAGAGATGGACAGACAGAGGATATTATCGCTTCAATGAACCTTGACCTCTAGCACAAATGCTAGTTCCTGTACATTGTTCAGTAGGGCTTTCATCAGCTCAAGTGCTTTGGGAATATTACAATTGTGCATTAGGCTTTCTCCAAAGCATTTATGCATGGTTCCTAAAGTTTGTATGTGTGAAAAGTTTAAATAGAATTTACATTGTAGGCCTGCATGTAAAATAGATCCTTAATAATATGCTAACTTTTTAGATAAGGCCTTAAAACAAACATGCACATTCAGAGATAGTAACATACAGCAGTGTGTCAAAGTAAAGTGAATAAAAAGTCATCCATTTGTGACTTCATATTACCAAATCCTATCGCATCCATGTTTTTCTCGAGATTTTAAATGTTCTTGCAGTACATTTAAGGAAGGGCAAAGCTGAAGCGCTACATGTAGGGGACCTACATGTACATGAATAATGCATGGTTCATAATAACCACAAAGTAATACACATTGAATTCCAGTAGAGCAAATGTGTTAATGTTGGGGTTAGTTTTAAAAAAGTTCAAAATATATTGTGGGAAATATAACATTAATAATGAAAGTTTACCAATATGTAGTCAGTGCCTATGCCCTTGGTATACCGGTTTATGATTCTTTTATTCTCACATTATTTATACTGGATTTTTGAACTGCTCTTTTTAATGATATTACCGGTATATAAAATAAATTCATAAATAAACTTTTCTAAATTCCGTTTCTCTGTATTTCTTTTTCTGTTTATAAAATTGGCTTTCTTGGTGCATTCGAGAAAAAGGGAATATGGTATACATGTAGGCGTACATGTATACTCTGTAATAAGCTATATCTATACATTGAGTATATTTCCTGCTTGTGTACCAGTAAAACCTCTTAAATCGATACATGTAGATCATCATGCTTCTTTGATATGATTCGTATGTGAACATGTAGTGCACAGGATAGAAAGTGATACACATGTCCAAGGCCTACATGTACATGTAATCTGCATGTTTGCATCATAAGAAAAACTTAATCCATGTTTAGGTGAATTAGAAGGGCACACATATACATTTATGTAAATTTAGCAGACAGCAGAACATGGATCTAACTAAATGTAATTATATATATTTTTAACTGATTTTGAGAGATAAATACTATTGCTGAATTCTTTGTTTTTTGTTTGTTTTGTTCAGGTTTACCTTTTAATGTGATTGGACGGAAGAAATGTCCAGGATGCCAAACCTGACAACAGTCCACGAGACTGGGTCCCATTCCCATGGACACGCTCATTCTCGCGTCAGCTCACGTTCACATGTAAGTTTTGCTTATAAAGCTGGTATCTCACTTCTCGGAGACGTCTCAGAAACTACGAGACGGCTCTGCAATAGAAAAAATGTCATAGATATGAACATGTTCTATTTTCCACTGAGTCATGAAACTTCAGCGTAGACTCAGAAAATGTCTCTGGGACATCTAAAACCTGTCCCAAATTTGTCTCAAACTCATCTCATGGCAAGTGAATTACCACCATTATTGTGCCTACCACGACATGGAGTTTTCTAGACGGGAACCTTGCAAGGAAATTATCATTTTAGTCTTTAAGATATTTGTGTCCATGATGGGTTAAAAAACAAAAAAAACACCTCAAAACGAAAGTTAAAATGATGTTTTTCTGAAATGTTAAATATCCTTGGACAGTTAAGAATTGTGGATAATTAACTTCACTTTGTCTGCTTTGGGTCCAGATTGAGATTTTGGTTTGTCTTCATGCTGTAAACTCCTGAAAAAAAAATCTAAATAAGTAAAATTTTGAGTAAAATTAAGGGAGTCTGTGTACTGGACCCCAGTTCAAACTTTAAAGCCCTAAATTTGTATAAAAAATAGTAGCCAAATGAAGAAAAATAATTAAATTTTAAATGTTTTCAATACAAGTAATAAATCATGTCCGTAACATAGGAGCTCAACCATGTTTTCCATTTGTGTTTTTCAGGGCGATGATTCTACTAATTCCAGCTCATCGAGGAGTAGGGGTAGGACAGGGGATGATCAACCCCATGTTGGCAAATACCGTCTCATCAAAACCATTGGCAAGGGAAACTTTGCCAAAGTCAAGCTGGCAAAGCATATCCCAACTGGCAAGGAGGTAAATACTGTCTGCTTTTTGTGTCTCAGTTTTAGTCTAGATTCACATTTTAGTCTAGACTCACATTTTAGTCTAGACTACCTTGTCACTGTCTTCAAGATGCCATCACATACAATCAAGATTTGAAACATATGGACCCTTATTTGTGAAGAAGGTCTAGATCTACCTGGATTTTAATCTCCATATGCATAACATGTATGACCTTATGTCTTTTGAAAGAACATGAATGCTTATGTCTGCTTAAATGTTAATATGGAGGTTTAAATCATAGTTTCAGTTTAGACATTTTTTTTTGTAAATTCAGGCCATGCCATTTTATTTTAGATTCCCTATAGCAATGCAGTTCTTGTTACTTGGAACTTCAATATTGGTATAGCGCATTTAAAAAAAATTCAGTTGCATTTGGTGCATGAAAATTCATTAACCCTGTGAACCCTAAAGGCAGTTTGTCTGGCCATAGTGAAAGAGAAAATAGTGAACCGGGGTTGCTACATGTATCTAACGTGTGTAAATCGAAATGGACGGATCTCCGAGTATCTACACATGGACCTGCTGAAATCGCTCTCTTGACTACCTACTGAATAATATCTCTTTTAACCTTGAATTGTGTATTTAGATAGATAGACTTCCCTTCCAAGGCCCAGAAGAATTTCCACTGATGGAACTTCAACTATTCAATCAGTTTCCTACCCCCATTTCTCTTCATCACTCCTCCGCTTCAGACAAACAGAGCAATTATGATGATGATCCACTTGCGCTCCAGTCCCATTTGCTTTCCTCATGCCATCATAATTTTGTGGGGGACATGATGTTTTAATAGGAAGCTTTCACTCCGAGTGGAAATTAATCAGTTCATGGTAACTCACTCCCCACATTGCTGTAGAGAAAACAAATATGTTTTTGTGGACTTACATGTAAGTGTTTGATGTGAAGGAGTTTGGTTGGCTCTTGATAATGATAATAGCATATCAGGACCCCTGGACAATTCCCCCAGATAATTCCCCCCCCCCCTATAAATAGGGTTAGGATTAATAAAAAGCGTGAGGGGTAGATTTTTTGCTGGGGTAGTTGTCCGGAAGATAATTGTCCAGAGGGCAGTTGTCGTACAACCTAATGATAATATTAATGCTTAGCTTTCATTTAGCGCAGATCTCAATAGTCTCTAAGCGCTCTTATTATGCGGCTTTGCTAGGCTGCCATAAGGAGCGTCTGAAGAATTCAAGAATTTCCTCCAACCAGTACCCATTTACCGTACTAGGGTCGAGTGTGGCAAATTTGTAGATTAATTAGATCAGTCTTGATATTGTATTGATACTAGGAAAAACTAAGTCCTAGATGATGGTTAAAATATCATTATGTACATGTGTAAATTTTATACACATGCATACAACTATTTCTAAATGATGATGAAAATATTATTATGTACTTGTGTAAATTATTATGTTCCTTTGGAGCCAGTATTGTGCCCCTTCCCCCCTCCCCCCCCCCCCCTATTCGCTTCTCTTGCACATTGTTTTCACTTAAAGATATTTCAGAACTAAATCTTAATGTTTGTAGTTCAGAGGGCTAGGGAGGAGAGTTGGATTGGTCATCAAAACAAACCAGAAAACAAAAGATGTTGGACTTTGGTCAATGAAAGATCATCGCTGCAACAAGTTTATTAGTAGAGTCAAGAGTTTATATTTGCATAGCTCTGCTGTGCAAACTGTCGTGGGCTAGATTACCAGGGACCAATCTAACTGCACTTTGTGTTAGTGATGAGCTTAGAATTAATACAACTAGATTTTTTTTTTTTTTTAAAGTAAATCACTCTTACTTTCTAATTGCCCTGTCCAATCGGCTTTCAAACCAATAAGTAGTTCTTATTGCTTTCATCAATGCAGCTGAATAGGCAAATTACAGACAATGTATTCCCATTTATTTTCATCTTTGAACAATCTCTAATCATTAATGCAAGGTTCATTAGATAAATATTTCACTTAGACCTATTTCCATAGTAAATCAATTTATTATAAGTATAATCATAAACGAAACCTCTTTGCAGTAGACATAATCTTGTGGCATAGAAGCGACAGCTTTGTTTGAAATTTGGTTTCCCATGATAGAATAGCCATAATTAGAAGTATTTTATCGCCTCATATCTGTATCTAATGTGTTATTAATGGTATGGAGTAGGACATCAGTTCAAAGTGCACGCTGATATTAAAGAAGACACTGTATGATATCTTCATATTATGGCCATGTCTCATCATCATTCATTTGTAACCAAATAGTGCATTGCTGCTTACATGTTCATCCATGTCGCATGCCTAACATACAAACTCCCACTGGTCCAATAACACATGAAAAGAGATACCCAATCCAAAGCTGCACTGCTGGTAATACGAGCATAGACACCTTTTTATTCATACATTTGCACTCCCCTTGGATTGCTGTCAGTTCCTCATAGAATCTCTTGACAAGGATGGAAAATCCAATTTTGTCTTGAGAATAACATGTCGGCAGGCCTAAATGTCACACACCATGCGCTCTGGTCACGATGCGAGACTATGACACAGTAGCATACCAGCAGCCTACGGGGCTCTCTGCACTGCACAAAAGATGGAGGAGATTCTATAATGTTATTCCAGATGGAAAGGAAATATCCACATGAGTCAATAGTAATCTTTTTAGAAATCTTTGAGGGAATAGTCCATCACCTGAAAAAATATTTGAAATTTAATTATGTGATGATTTAATCAAAAGGTTAGACTCTCTAATCAAACATTAGTTCAATCATGTTCAAATTTACAACGATTTATTCACATTTAAAATATGTTTGGAAGAGGTCAGCAAATTTTGGAAACTGCCTACTTTATGTTCATACATGTAGGCCTAAATATTCAATATTCAATCATTTGATCTCAGAGATGATTTTACTTTAAATCAAATGTGCTTACGATGTAGTTCAAATTAACCAAATTGAACAATTAAACCGGTCCTATATATGTTTAGCAGCGTGAAATTTCATGCAATTGCTTTCAGTATTCTGTGCCTGACAGAATGTGGTCATCTAACCCCATCCATCATTTCTATCTTTGTCTCCCTGCTGTCTAGTCTGTCGATATTCCTCTTTCTCTCTCTTTCTCTCTGCTTTGCTTGTCTGCTCTTTCCTCCCTTCACACAGAAGGCCTACATGCATGTACATATGTTTGTTCTTGCAACATGAAAGTCAATTTGCTTTTCGAATACAGGTACTACATTATTAATAACTGAAACAGAGCTTCATAGATTGAAGCCAAACTAAGAGTAACTGTTCAATACTAATAAAAGATATCCGTATCCATGGTTTTGGTTAAAATTATGGTACATTAGCAATATTACAGAGTAATGAAAAAATAAATTTTCAAGTTAATTATCCTGACCAAATGTAGAGCAATAAAACATGGTGGTTTTAGTGGTGAAGATATCACAAGTCGTGTACATGTATACCACCACTCCACTGCATGAGCAGTGCATAGCAATTTAAAATTACAATGTGCATACATGTACATCCCGCCAATTTTCCTTGAAATACATACATGCGTCTCAAGAATTCGAGATGAGATCGAACTTTCATAGCAAGACATGTTCATTTTTTATACAGACATGTATGCCAATATTTACCGGCTTACTGATGCACAACTTGTACATTATTTATTTATTATTTATTTATTCAAATATATTTAAACAGGATAACAAGATCAGATTTAACAATGTAAAGAGCTGTTTTACACTTGGTCTTGGTAATAAAAATGATCAAATATATACACACAGCATTATCTACAATAGTATAAAATCAACTTAATAAAAATTAATGCTTAGAAGTGCAATTAGGTATATCAACAATGTACATGTATATTACTAAATTATTACAAAAAATTTACATCATTGCTTATTAAATAGGTAGATGTACATATATATCAGTCATAAGTTGACGAGAGAAAATTAAATAATCGTCAATGTTTTACAAGAAATAAATATAGGTATACAATAGACTGAGAAGGGGAAATATCTTTTAGAGCAAATATATTATTTTTAGTATGGACTGTAACAGATTAGAACTTGAGGTATAATTGTTTGTATTTTGATTTAAACATGCTCAGTGATGTTGCATTCTGAAGGTCAGTGGGTAGTTGGTTCCAGATTTTTGCTCCAGCATACATGTATCTAAGTGTTTTCTTATAATAATTATGGTTTGGCTTTGGGACAATCACATTAAGAGAGTTTGCGTTTATGTCTACTGCAATTTGAAATTGAAAATGCATAATGTACAATGTATACAGCAAAGTAAATATAGATTAAGTATGAGTAATCATATGATAGGTAGAGTTACATCAATCCAACCTTCATGTGGTTTGAGAACAGCATATAACTGGGTACTTAAGTTTAATCTCAAGACACGGTTAAGCAATCTTGCGAGGACTTTGATGGCAATAAACACTATTTCACCTTTGCACACGTATTCATGATACTGCATGTTATATTGCTCTTCCCAATTCACTTAACATGTTTGTGTGATATTTGAAACATATTATCTATTGCATATGAGTGAAAGTTAGTCAGGCAAACGTCAAGTGCATTTTATGACAACTCTAACTTAATAAACTGCACAAAAATAAATTTTGATAATAAACAAGGTATGTTTAATTACGTAAGTTTTTAGATCGTTTTAATTATAGTAAAGACAAGATTAGATTAGCATAATACACAGGTTCCATTAATCAATGAGATTTAAAAAAAAAAAATGACCATGAGAGAAGAGCTACTCAAGAGTTCATTGAAAAATGTTCATCAAGAATATCATTTGCAGAACTTGATTAGAGGGTACAGCATCTACTAATCCATGCATTCTATCCTAAGCTAATTATGATTTGCTCTAATTACTCACTGGCTGGGATTCTAGCTCTTAACTCAATTACTGGTGTATAGCTGCCAGGCCTCTATCTAATCTCATTTGATGATGAGTTCATGATAAAACGAACCTAAGATGGATGCCTGCGCTGGACTGCCCGCTAGTTCTGATCAATGCATTTTGATGGTAAAGGAGTAATTCAAATCGCCCTGTACCTGTAGACGACAGAGATTGAAAAGATAATCTTTTTCCGTCATGGACGTGTCAAATGCTTAAGAGTCATCCCATCACTTTGTAATGAATTTGTGCTTGGTGTTATGCTACTTATTGTATACATTCAGATTTGTTCTTTTCTATTTTGAAGTAAACAACTTAAGTTAACGTAGGAATTTTTTAAGGGTGGTAGAAAAATTGGCAATTATGTGTGATATTTAGACTCTCAATATTGATAAAGATACCATGTACATCATGTCATGTATGTACTTTATGGTGATTCATTTTGCATCCCCAATACTTAAGATGGTACCAGGAACATTGGCATTTGACATTGCTTTGTTTTTGTTAGATCATAAAAATGATTTCCGCAGCCATAACTTGATCAAAGAAATAGTTGTTTACTGTTTTCCCCGCCCCTGTATTTAATAGTCTCTTTAAAGTTCTATGACCTGTCCTCTAATATATATGCCAATGCATAATTGGATTATAATCCTTGAATGTTTGTCTCTTGGGTATCCGGGGTATAGGGGATGCTGCTTGTAATTTCATTCCGGGGTCTGACAGTAGGCGGTGCTGCACTAGCTCGAGCTAAAAAATAGCGCGCTATTTGGTAGATCGGGAAAAAACCCTGAAAAAAGAAACCGGTCCTGCACTAGCTCAAGCTATTTTAAAATTTCGCATTTATGACCTGACGTGACCTCGAACAAACAAGCATGATATTTATTGCACAACTGGTAACTACCGCTGTCGTATACAGCATGATTTCGGATTTAGCTTGAGCTAGTGCAGAACCGGGCAAAATAGCGCGTTATTTCGTGCTAAAACCGCAAACCAGCTTGAGTATTTAAAAAAAATCCTAAGAGGACTCGGGGTTTGGATTTCCTCCAAATTAGCGCACTATTTGACCACAAAGTTGGATCTACTCTAATCAAGCTAATTCATCGGATCACAAATAGCGCACTATTTAAAATAGCTCGAGCTAGTGCAGCACCGCCTAGTGTTGTGAAACAAGGATAATATATCAATGTTATCGAAATCCAGTGGGTGAGAATTTCATTATAATGAATACTGCGCTCAACATGGAAATAAGAAGTTACAGTGCAGTGTCCAGACCAGGAAAAAAGTCATATTTCCTATACATTATGTTGGCCTAATTTATACATTTACCTGTAGAGATTCAAGATTTCAAGCTATCAAAATCTTATGGTTTTGTAAAATGATGTGCGTTTATACTGTTTGTTGGGATCTATAAAACCTTATACCACTGGTAGAAGCCAGTATTAATTAATCAAATTGTGCCCTCTCTGATGAGGAGGGGCTTATCAAATAGGATATGAAGTGCCTCACATAACAATAACAGAATAGATCATCTCCGTACAAGTAGACACACACACCTATTCTGAGGTATTGAAGCATAACAATGGTGATTTCTATGAAAGGAGCTATGTACAATGGGTGAAGCTAGGAGGGGAGTTTATACCCTGTTAAGGGGCTGTCCCACTGGAGGCGATCGTTGTCGCGATAACTGGCGATCTTGCTGTTGTGAGTGTGGTAGCAAGTTGTTGTTGTAGCCTAGCTTAGATAGAGTCGTATGTAGGTTTATAATCACCTTTTTAAAGATGAACTCCTTATAATTATGAAATTATAAGGTTGTCGCCACAACGATCGCCGCCTGTGGGACAGGCCCTTTACTCCATTCATGTCAAGTATTGTCGCACTAGGCGCGGCTGCACTAGCTTGAGCTATTTCAAATAGCGCGCTATTTGTGATCTGATGAATTAGCTCGATCAGAGCAGATCCGACTTTGTGGTCAAATAGCGCGCTAATTTGGAGGAAATTCAAACCTGGGTCATACGTTTTTTTGAAAAAACTCGAGCTGGTTTGCGGTTTTAGCACAAAATAGCGCGCTATTTTTGCGCGGTGCTGCACTAGCTCGAGCTAATTTCTAAATCGTGCACCTGTGCGTGTAGAAGCTAGCGGTAGTTACCAGTTGCGCAATAAACATCGGGCTTGTTTGTTCAAGGTCGGGTCTGGTCGTTAAAGTGAAATTTTAAAATAGCTTGAGCTAGTGCAGGACCTGTTTCTTTTTTCAGGCTTTTTTCCCAATCCACCAATTAGCGCGCCATTTTTTAGCTCGAGTTAGTGCAGCAGCGCCTACTCTCTGCCATTCAGGTCTAGGGGGAAACCTTCACACGCTCAGTAGTGAAGACAGAAATGTCCTCCTGTATTCATCGAAATAATATCAGCATGCATTGGGCTATCATAATAGATTTCTATAGAAGTATCTTTGTTTCAATACTACATTACATGTTTGTTTAAAACATGCTTGGTTTTTGAGAATAGGGTCATATGAGAATTCTTGATATTTTGTCTAAAATTATAAATATTGTTTTGACACATGTATACAACGGTGCTGTATCAGAATTATGAATATTCTGTGGAATTAATGATTATTTGAAAATGATTCAGAATTGCCAAATTTACTTCTGTACATGTATGTACATGTATGTAGATTGCTCTGCACCATAATAATCATACAGTAGACATAACATATTGCCGTGGGTCTAACAATGTTTTCAATATAAAGTTAAACTTAACATTGATCATAGTGTCAGGGTAAGGTCAAAGGCATGTGTCAACTTTGATTTATTTCCATCACGATTCCCATGGTTTTTCTGCACTAGTGCTATCTCCAACACCCCAACCTCACTTCCAAATTACTATCACATTGTCCGCAGGGTATTTATAATTGAAAACATCCAGACGGATGCTTAATGCATCCACACCCCCCCCCCCCCTCCCCTCTTTCCTGCTGATTACTTTTAGCGCATACAATGTACATGCACTGCCCATCTAGAGTGAAAAATGATTTACGATATGGGCTGCCTCGGTTGTGTGTTGGCTATTATTGGGTAGTGATTGATATTACACACAGCATTGCTGCATGTTTATTTGATGAGGGGCAAATCTGCCATTGAAGATGCACTGATGCATGATTATTGTATGTACTTTTTCATGCTGGGTTTGTTAATTGGACCATTTTTTATCGTAAAGAGAATATCGTTGTTAATAACCAGTTGTAGGTCAAGAATGAAAAAGAAAACAGGAAAATACTGTGCATTAATATGTTCCTTTACTCTTTACATTGGGAGTCTAGATCATACCTTCTGGGTTCCCGCTTACAATGTAGACCTACATTTTTATAATTGTACGGGTCCAGAGTTCAAGTTCTGTTTCAGGCACATTTGTATACCCGCACCTGCTACTGTTGAGCCATGTCTTGTATTGTCATGAATTTTATTATTTTATTTTAATAGACCGAGTAAAATATATTGTCTCACCTTGAGGATATGAAAAAGCTTCATGGGAGGATTTCTAAAGATTTTTTTTTTTTTTTTTTTCTTCTTTTACTGTTACTCCCATTATTTATTTGAAGAGCTTAGATGCAAAAGGGACTAAATCCACTTTTATAACTTCAGAGGAAATCGCATTTGTTCACCAGATTTTTAACACGCATCTATGGAAAAGGAAAATTACAAAATGCATTTTCTTACAGGTGCAATTAACATTTAAGAAAATCCTTTTGTTCAAAGATGGGTACGTACCTGAACAATGGCCTGATATCAATAACTTAATTTTCATCAAAAGTGGATTTAGTCCCTTTTGCATGTAAGCTCTTCATTTATTATCATTCACATGAAGACCAAGCTTCCGATCTGAAACAGTGGGAGTTACAGTACAAATTCTTTCTCATAAAGTGACACTGTTTCTATTTTGTTATACAACATACAGTACAGGGAAAAAGAAACTTGACATGCGGGATCGGGAAACCCGCTAGCAAATGTGCGGGATGGACTATCGGGTATTTTGTCGGGTATTAACAGGAAAATATTGGGATAATAGACAAAGATAGCGGCTTGGATCGTGCATTTTATCACGCTGTTACACGAGCTATCGGTTTTTTATGCAAATGTGTACCATGCGCGATCTTGACCTGCATAATTCTGGCTACGCGCGCGCGCTTGGCGCAGTCTAGACTAGTCATCAATCATTGTTGCGCGATAAGACGCATTGTGACGCAACAATAGATCAAAGAATTACAAAGACCTCAAATCAGAGGCAAGATATAAGATCAACAAGAGGCCTGGCTTCACAACTTTTTTCCCATGGACATGCAACTAATATTCAATCACCGTAATTAACAGGGCCTACCTACGACCAATCTCCTACTTTTAGTAGGATCCGCGATACATTCAAAACAATCACAGGCTTATCCATCTAAAATAATACGCACGATCCCGCGGGCACGATCGCGGTCAATCATTCAAAAGTTTTGATATTTTTTTTTGAACAATAAGATCGAGAAGCGGCACAATATTAAACTAAAGTCATATTTTAATACCCACTTACCTTACATGTAGTTATGATCCAGTAAAATCCGCACATGCATGGTTGTTTGCAATGCTCGCCTACCTCTAAAACTGTTAATTGTTGCAACACAACACACGTGGTGATTACACTGTACGCTGTTCCCATGGAGCTTGCCTTCCAAAAATAGAGCGCGAAATACGAGTAGCGAGTTGACGGTCGGTGGTACCAGAATCGTACGGTCCAGCTCCAGTGGTTCCAGTCGAGGAGACAAGAGAACCTAAACAAACTGTGACACTTTATCTCAAAATGATATTAAATCTTATATTTTGTGCTTGTGCTCGCCTACTCTTTTGTGGATGTTACATTAATTTTCAAACCATGTCAGTAAAATTAAATGTGTAATCGAAATGATTATAAACAAATTATGAATAATCAAATTAACCTCCTCGTTGTTGTCATATCCTCTAAAGACTACCATTCCTTTCAATCTATTGAATTTAATTTTGTTGTTACTTCCTAATACTTCGATGATTGTACATGTAGGACTGTATGAACTTCTTCAAGACCAACAATGCAAACGCGGATCCAGGGGGAGGAAGGGGCGGGGCTGACGGGCCCCGATGCGATATAAAAATGACGGACTGACACGAGTATTTCCATCCCTCCTGACCCCCCCCCCCCCCACCTCTCCTCCCCACCGTTATCCAGCGTGATGTGAAAAAATGGTCTGCACCTTTTTCATCAGTCGCCGTAACGTAAAAATAGGTATTTAAATATCTGAAGTTCCTAAAAGTTTTCGGCACCCTCCCCCACCCCCATCCTAAAAATCCTGGATCCGCGCATGTTATTAATCATAGCTTTATTGTCGGAAGTTTCTTTCATTGATATTCAATATAAACAGAGATGATGTGTAGATTATTTGAAATACAAACAACATCGATAAATAATATAAACCATTATAAATCATGATGATGAAATGTGTCCATGAACTGATGATGAAATGATGAATTACATGGTGACAGTACCTGTTGTGTTCTCCTTTCCCTTGGGCGAGGATCTCAGGAAAATGACGCTTGTTGTATTTTCATAGACTTTATTGGCAAACTTTGCTTTATAATCTTCATTCTTTATCATCATCGTCGTCGTCTAAATTATTAATTTTAAGTTTTAGCGTCTTACCACGCATCATTAACATAATATATTATCATGATCCATCAACAATCGTCATTATCATCATCATCATCGTCGTCATTACCAATATCAAGATTTATGTCTTACCACGTACCATTATCATGTTATTATCATGAATAATCAACATTCGTCATATAATTATTATAGTTAGTATTTTTATCACTTCCATCATCTTTAAAATGAATATATCTACGATAAGCGATCAAAAATTATGCGAACGCTCACCTTCCCCTTCCTCTCTCTCTCTCTCTCTCGTAATTCGTCATCGTCATTACCACTTTCAACTTCATCGTATTGCCTTTCTATTTCCATCAACAACGTCATCATCATCGTTTTTTATCACTTCCACGTATCATCAACATCATTCATGAATAAAATATATACATAATTTCATGTCAGGAAAATGAATTCTGTACTAGAGAAGATTTTTTTTTTCTTCCAAGTTTCTAACCGCTCCCTCTCTCGTAGACACATGCCGGAATTCTGGTTCTTTTGTGTCCAACATTTACAATGAATAACATTGTAAATTGCAACGCTCCAGATAAAATAAACAAGGTCATTGACCTACTCTGGCATGTGTAATTTACACTTTAAACAGATGCCGATAACATGTTTTGATCTGGTATCTGGTGCGCGGATATCAAATATCAGGACCGTGACATTGTCATAGCAACGAAAGAGGCACGGAGCTAGGTTAAAGGGAAAGCTCATAAACGAGACATTTTCGACATTTCGTAAACTGATTTTGTTTTACTGAATTTATAAATTTAAAAAAGAGGAATTTTAGGAGAAAATTAATGTTGAAAGAAATAAGACAATCCTGTTTAGTTATTGTTTGAATGATAGATTATTTTTCAGATTTGATCTTTCGGTAATTAATTTTCAGTGTCAGTCTCTTGAACTGAAAATCAAAATATGATGAAACAAAAACAAATTAGCGATTAGATTCGAGACAGACGTATAAAGGATAGGTTTTTGATTCGATATTAGGATACACAAAATGGAGTTAGTTTGAGATGTTCAGAAGGCAAAATGATCGACTTTTAATACTTATCTTGAATACTAATTCAAGTAATGTACCTCCCTCTTCTCTTCATCTCTCATGTCATGTTAGAACGCATTGTTTACAAAAATGTTCCACACGCATTTGACACCATAGTCTGGCCTTTCAGAGCTTTGGAAATATTTTTTGTTTATACCAGTATTCATTTTATATTATATTACTTATCATTTATTCAATATTATTTTGGGTGCATTTGTTGAAAAGGGAAAACATGTTTACATACTTTCCCATGGTTACCAAAAAGGTATGATTATCGTAATCTGGCGATTCAGTCGCTCAAAATATTTTAATGCTATTACTATTTCCCCCCAGAAATTGTCTATCCTCTTCTCTCTCTGTTTGTTTATTCTCTCTCACCCTTTACCCCTTCAAGATCGGATCCAGGCCTTGCTGGGTGGAAATCAAATATTTTGCCCTCGGAACATCTCATAATGATTTCACAATTTGTGTTCCTAATAAAAATTTGAACCGAGTGCAAATAGCAAATTTAAACTTATCCTATCTGTCTCCCTCGTATCTAGATCGCTTCTTCGCCCCCCCCCCTCAGAATTTTATTGCGATTTCTGGAATCGTCTCTCCGTCTGTTCTTCTCTCTCTCTCTCTCTCTTCCTCTTCCCCCCATTTTTCTTCTTATTACGTCATCCCCTCTTATTGTTGTCTCTCGATTCTCTCTCTCTCTCTCTCTCTGGGACTCCAAAACTTGATTTACACAAGCTCTTTCTTTATTACCTCTCGATCAGCCTTCCATCTTTATCGTGCTCTCCGTCTGTTGTATCTCTGTTCATGAGCGAACCTCGCGTTCATAGCAAAATAGAACGGGTTTCAGTACAAAGACTTTCTCTCAAAACATGTGACGAGGGCTGTGTACAGTGCACAAAAAAATGATTGGGACGGAACATTAATTGGTCGATCGGCATCATTCAGAATCGCAATTTATGTTCTGTAAACCCTCTGTTGCTCATGCAAATCAAAAATAGTTTGACGTTTGCATGAATACAATTCAGTGCCCGATACTTGAAAATCTTTAAAAAAAAAAAAAAATCTTATGAGAGACAATACTTAAAACCAAACACGGTCGCCTTCAGTCACCGCAACGAACGTAAGTACCCACGGCCACCTTATTGAAATTATCCAAGGAAAATATTGACTTTATTTTGTTAAGTTTCATTCTTTCCGAAGAGAAGTCCCATAATCTTAGTTTTTGCACCAGTACCATATCGCGGTGCAGTGAAGATTGCAGAGTATTATGATGTCACAATAGCGTTCAAGCGCATTATATCTGCCGCGCGCGAGCACACTCAACGCGCGCCTCGCATAGCGGGGAGCTAGCGGGTATTTAAGCGGGTATACCCATCCTATCGGGAAGTAGATCCCGATGCGTAATTTTCGTATCGGGATTTAAGCGATAAAATAGCGGGTTTGTGCGATATTGGATCGTGATTTTGATGAAAAGTACCCAACGGGAAGATGCGGGTCACGCAAAATCTTGTCAAGTTTCTTTTTCCCTGTATTGTAGGCCTAAATATTGAAAAGGGCATCTTGGCCAATAGGATGCGTGTCAAATCATTCTTTATTATATTTATGAATAAGTATTTATTATTTATAGTCATCTAGCCTTGGGTTAGGCTTTAAAATTCACTGCTTAGAATTTAGAAAGTCTGGATATCACACAAGTAGATCTGAAACTCAAAATGTTTTCAAAGAATTTTCAGGGTAGATTTTCTCCACCTTTACAGGTCAAAAAGAGTTCACCGTAAGGACATGTTGCACTTCAAAATGAAGGATTCAAGTTCAACCATACATACCCAGTGATCCAATCTATGTTCTATTGTTGAGACATGTGTGCATTATTACCCTATTTCATTGTCACATTTGCTTCTCTGCATGGTGAGGTCGGAGGTCAAGTGTGCCATTTTTTTCCCACCTGCATAATAATATACTCCAATCTATGTTGTGCTAGATTTCTCACATTGGGAATTGAATTGAAAGATGAAATTTGAGGGTTGAGGTTGAATGAAGGTTCAGATGGAGACCAATCTGTTTCCATTGGATTTGACAATTTCATGGTGGCAATTTTATAAGGAAATATCAAGTAAGGGTTTATTTAGGGCTGCAAACTTTCGTTTTTTTTTGTACAGTGTTCTGGATCACTGTTTAAAGTTGATATGCATTCATAGTACATAGGGCCTTTGCATAATTGTTTGTTTGATTTTTGGAGGGGGGGTTGTTTTGTTTTTTTTAGGGGGAAAGGGCAACTTCTGCATGCTAGCGTTAAGCCTTTAGCCCTATATATATTCTTGCCTACAATTTATATGTAGGGCCTTTACATGTACATGTAGGCCTACGTACATGTACAATGTAGGCCTATATGAAAGATTCATGTTTACATGTATCCTTAGCTTAGCCTCCATGGACATGTTCAGGCATACATGTTTGCTTGTAGGTTACAAAGTCACCTGTCATATTTATTTTGATTATAAAATTGACTCTTGATATTTATTTTTATTTTAGTTCAAAGTACATCATCATAAAACTGATAATACTGCAATAGTGGATTTATATACAAAGTTTATATAGGCTGATGTGTCCTAGATTCAAGTGAAGTCTAGTTATAACCTTTGTATGTTTTAGAAAGGGTATGAGTCACATGATTCATACTCTGCAATCAATCAATCAAAAAAGAACAGTATGTTGCAATAATACAAATTATTACTATAAGGAAGGATATTGAGGCAAGGTTCATAAAGAATCCGTATGAATTTAAGCGAACTTAATATTTTTGTTGATGTCTATGAAAGGGGAAAATCCCATCAGTTCTTTGCTAATCAAGTTTCCAAAGTGGAATCAGGTGTTGAAACATGTGCTGATGACTCAATATTGCAAGAATGTGACCTACATTAGTATGTAATGTTCATGCTCACATTGTAACATCCAAAAGAGATTTATATCCATGTATTCTTGGAAATGTTGATGAGAAAAGGCACAGAAGCCGCTGTGTAATTAACATCAAAATAGAATTGGTTTTCTTCTGGATGTCTCATTATGATTGTGATAGGAGGGGACTACAACAATGCAATCAATATTGAACCCAAGTTATTCAATCAATCATCTAGCTCCTACATGAACAATCATACATGGCAGTGTCAATATAGCTCCCTACTTGTATCTAGCCTAATTTTCCAGACACTAAATTTTAATTTCTTTGAAAGGATATATTTAAGGTCAAAAGGGGAAAATTGTGCAGGCAGGGAGTGTCAGGTTCTACTTTGTGTACCAAGATATCAACTATATTTAGGCCAACCTCAGGAATCAACAACAATATCAGTTTTCAAAGGCCTTCATATTTTGAATCTAGACATCCAAATTTTAAAAAGTTTAAATTTTGTGGCATTTCTTGCGAGAGCACTATCCGGCTGTGTCATGAAAATTCCATGAATTGTCCTTTTTCATGGTTCTTCATATCCATGTTTGTTCCCTACTTTTCTGTGTCATTTTGTCTCTGACGAAGATTCTGCTAGGATCGAAAGCTCAGGCTCCTTTTGACTTCATTCTTTATAATAAAATGGAATAGATCCATTTTTAGAGGGCTTACATGCAGAGGCTTGTGTAAAAAAAAAAAAAAATGTGTCTGTCGAATGAACGGGTAAAATAAGTTATGTGAAAATGGCAATTTATTGAATTTGCTCTCACAAGAAACAATCAAAACTTAGTAGAAAATTCTTTTTTCCCATTTTTATTGAACCTTCACTGACACATTTCCCTCATTTTTATGCTTTCATTAGAAACAAATCAATTTGGATGGACTCCCCCTATACGTTTTTTATTTTGTGATAGATTACATGTAGGCCTAAATATAGAAATTTATTGCTATTATTTACATGTAAAATGAACTTTAACAACACACTTTATTTAGATTCACTAGTTAACACATGTAGACCAACATTGTAAAAACCCAGAAAATGTATGAAACCACAGCCTAGACATAATTTCAGGCTCGGGTAGATAAAGCTTCATTACCTACAAACATTAATGTGCGTCTGTGTTTGTGTGCATTCGAGTGGGTACGAATGCTTGCTGCGGTACATCACTGTAAAGGTATGCATCTAGACTCCCTTATTCCACAGTCAAGTTCACGAATCCACTCACCACACTTTAACGTCATACGCACGTAAGACATGCATCAGGCATTAGTAATGTTGTGGTGTCCGACATGCTCTTATGCCTAGGCCATTGGACCATTGCTCTAAACGTTGAGCGGGTTGACCTATCAGGTACATTTATGGCTGGTAAAGGTTCGCTTGTTCACCGTTCACCACTTAGTGCTACAGCCTAGGCGTAGTGGGCTGCATGTTACCTGAGCACTGTAATTGCTTTTAAAGGGAAAGTTCAACTCATTGGGCCCATATTCTGAGCTGAAGACTGAATTTGTATGAGTCGCTAGTTCGTGTAAAGCTATTGTACGATCCTTTTGTTTGATGTGGACTTCATGCATCAGACAAAAGGATCCCACAATAGCTTTGCAAGAACTTGCGACTCATAAATTTAGTCTTCAGTTCAGAATATGGGCCTTCGTGTTTAGAAATTATATTTCTAGTTCTAAGCTCTGAAACGTTGTAGGATGAGTATGACCTTGTTAATGGGAAATTCATCTCTTCAGTACATAATGGGGAAAATATGTTGTTTTTTAATTTTTTTTTTTTTTTTGCTTTGGTAGAGAATGAAGGTCTGGAAAAATCCAAATGAAAATATACTGCAGTACTGTACTATATATAATATCATACCAAGTTGTTTTTTTTTTCACTTATTTGAATGTTCCTTTTACATTTCAATATGCAAATAAGATATTTCTTTCTCATCTCCAACCTATCTTTCCTCACAATATGTATTTCTCTCCTTTATTTTTCATTTTTCGTATAATGTGTCAGAGCTTTTTATTAACATCTCCGTCACATTCAATGGAACACTTACCAAGCTGTACTCGGCCTGTGACATTTGCAGACAATTTCATATTTTGCTGGCCTCAAAACTCGATAACCTACAACGTAGCGTCTGCTTGTTGTATCTAGGAAAGATATTAGAAAAACAAAAAGCTCGTGTTCTTCACGAGCTGCTCCTATTTTAATCAATAATTGACAGGTCATTTGAATGCAATGTGAAAGACTAAAGCAGGTCCCTACATTGGGCAATACTTGTATGGTTCTGATGCCATAATGGGACATCTGTTGATATGACAATAACACTATATATCATTTAATACCATTTTGACAATCTATTGTAAAAGTGGGTATTTTCATGGTGGTTTTATTTTTGTGAATTTCATGTGTCCATCATGAAAATTTCCACTTCAGTGTAAGGCTAGTGTAACACTGTAAACAGTGTTTTTTTTTCTGTCCATGATATGACCCTATACAGTGCGTCCCAAAAAGAACTATACACTTTTTAAATAGCTACCAAATAGAAATATATATGATTATTGGGGAACTGGTTATATAAAGCTCATATCCTCAACTATCATTATGATACAAAAAAATTCAAAAATAACGCATGCTTCAGTGATTACTGCCCACTTTTGTAAAGGACACAAAAATTACCCTGCGCAGGAATTCACTATTCATTTTGCACCTGGTTATGGAACGCCATGAATAAGTCAAATTAATGATGGAATCAATCGGCCAACAAAGACAAAAATATACTGAAGTCAAGCAAAATTTAATGATATGAAAACAAAACAGTGAAACAGTACATTTTTACATAATATTGATTGTTTTTCTAACCTTTGGTTTATTTTTTACTCTGTTTGCTGATTTTATTCCATCATTAATTTTGACTCCTTCATGGCGTTCCATAAACTGGTGCAAAATGAATCGTGAATTCCTGCGCAGGGTAATTTTTGTGTCCTTTACAAAAGTGGGCATTATTCACTGAAACATGCGTCATTTTTGGAATTTTTGGTGTCATAATGATAGTTGAGGATATGAGCTTTATATACATATAAACATTTTACACAAGAATCTTATTATCTTTATTTGGTAGCCATTTCAAAAGTGTATAGTTCTTTTTGGGACGCACTGTATACTGCACCCTGAGGCATTCTGGTGGAATCTCAGTTTTATAAAGTGCATAAGTCAAACTGTGCTTTTCATAATATTAACCCACGCTGTTTGGCTGTGTTTCTGTGGTCAAGGTAAAATGAATATAACAACAGTAAGAAAGTGATCCTTTTGTACCAGAAGCATTTGACCGATCAATCCAATAAATGATACTTTCCATTTGCTGCAAGATTTTCTTTAAATTTTGACTAAATCAAAGAAACGTGGCCTTTATTCAGATGCCTTTATATTCATGTGTGATTGATATGATTGTTTGTGGTTCATTATTGTCACAAACATTTGGCCAGTCAAAATGTCATGATAC
The DNA here is from genome assembly GCA_940671915.1 of Paracentrotus lividus. Lineage (NCBI taxonomy): Eukaryota > Metazoa > Echinodermata > Echinoidea > Camarodonta > Echinidae > Paracentrotus > Paracentrotus lividus. Next base: position 48,316,969 of record CALNVZ010000174.1, on the reverse strand, counting down.
AAATTTACCATGAGTCTACACACTGTAGTAATACTCACTCTAAATTACATTTCACTTGGAGTACTGCTTGAAAGGATTTCAGGAGAAAGTTATTGAAACTACATTTGTCTAACACATTTAAAACAAAATTACATTCATTTTGTGAATAATGTTGTATTTCTATTCTCTTTTCTTGAATTTTCAGGTTGCAATCAAGATCATCGACAAAACACAACTGAACCCTAGTAGTTTACAAAAGGTAAGAACATTACTCATGACTTTGAAATAGTAATGTTAACTTACTCTCTTTTCACATACTATGTATTGTGTATTCAAATTTCTGATATGTTTTTTTTTTTTCATTCTCTTTATAGTTGTAAATCACCGATAAAACATTGGTTTCAGTGTTAGCCGCCCCCCCCCCCCTTAAAAGTGTTCCAAACAATTATTTATTTTTTTTGGTACTTATTATATGTTGGGAGAATAGAAAGTAGATTTCCTGTATTCATGTGATATTTGCCAATTCACACATGATTACTCAACTCAAATAAAACTGTACAGATCTTCAAAATAATTCCAGGAATACCTGATTCTATACTTCCAAATTCTGATATTACATGATATATCAAGTGGGCTTGATATGTTAATTAGAACTTGTGTCCTTGCATCAGACCCGAATAATACATGTGTGTTATTATCAGGCATTTTATAGATCTATTGAAAAGTTCATGTTGGATTGTCTGGAATACTGTGTAGGCTTTTGTGTAGGTTGCTGTGACACCTGTGTAAAAAATGGGATTAAGAATGACATGGAATATAACAAGAGACAATATAGATGTAATAAAATGCTCTCACTGCCACTAATAACCAGTATATTGGGCAATATAAATGTCAGGGGGAAAAGGTAGAAATGTCAAGGGGGTACAAGGATTAAAGAGTGGGTGTCACCGCCTTCTAGAATCCTTACACTTGTCCTATAATATCTATATATTCTGCGCAATATCTATTCAAATCGGGTATCATAAATGGCATTAGGTATCAGTAGGCGGAAATAATGAACAGTATTTATATATCGGCAGGCAGAAAACATGCTTGCTGACATTACTTATCTGATTCGCAAATTGCATAACTGCTCAAAACTTGCACAAAAGTTTTATAACTTTGCATGTTATTTCTCATAAAGAAAAAAATCTCAGAATTTAGCAAAGAAATTGAAGCATATGCCAGCAAAAATCTTTGGAGAAGTCAACCCCCCCCCCTTCATCAATACCTCTGCTTACAATAATAATATAATCAAATCAGTTTTGTTTACCCATTTTGTGACTAATGTATCATTTCTGGGAACAAAATTGATCAATTACCAAAGCAAAAGTGCATGCCAGTGCGTGGTATATAGCTAGACCATACCATCTCATATTAACATCCGAAAAAAAAGATTGAAATTTCTAACTTTAATATTGGACAAGTGTGGGACATGATTCACAACATGCTGACGTGAATAAACCATTGTTCTATTTTCATTGATTATGGCAGTTGACAAATCGAATATGCATATAAGGAAATTTAGAATACTCTGATTTAGTTATTATAATATGTGCATATTGATGACACTGCCCGTGAACTTTTTGCCTGGTATTGTGACGCATCGAAATACATCATCTCTGAAATTGATGAAAATTACCAGGGGTCCAGGTTTGAGTCATTCCCAAACAGTCTGGGGAGGGAGTGAATGTTTTTAGTCCCATGTGAATAGTTTGACGTCAGTGCAGACCCAACTTTTATGCTTGTACTTGACTCTCAGAGAGCAATCTTCTTGCGATTGTTTGATGTGGCTATCACTCGGGCAGAAAAATTTAAGAAAAAGATCATGGTCTTTAAATTGAAAGGGGATCAAGGTGATCTTGAGCATGTCTTCTTAATTAGATTCTATTTTAGTCATCTTCAAAGGAATTTTTTTCCAAAGGAAATCTTTTCATATGGTTCAACTTCATGTTATCTTCAGAGTTTGACCAAATTTCCTTGGCTTGATTGATATACCTTTTTTGAACGTACCCTATTGTCCTGAATTAGTCATACCTGTTAGGTGGGTTGTGATGTTTAGTAGGATAACCTTGGGCAAGTCCAAGGTTTAACTTAGATTTTAGAGTTCTATAGATAGCAGGTAGTGTGATTGAATGATGTAACTTTTTATCATTCTTTGTAAATTATTAGTGAAATTCAAGCTAATTCTATGTCAGGACTTAATTCTATGATAATCACTATAATCTTTGATGTTGTGAACCACAATGGGATAAAATATTTTGGACTTTTGGACTAAAATTTTTGATGTCGTCTCTACTATAATGGGATAAATTATTTTGGACTTGCCAAAATGTTATTTTCAAATTACAGATGTCTCAGTCTCAGATATTAAAGTCCCCTGAAACTCGGAGATCGTGGGGAATGCGCGTTTTTCCTGAGCTCCATTGACTTGTACACAATGTCAGTCAGGCTTACGCATGGGTCGGACTAATGGGGATTAACATTCGGACAGCACAAACATGACGAAGTTGGCCGAATTCAGTGGGTCAGTCGGGTCAGTAGCTTCGGTTTCTCGATTCATCAACAATAGACTCTCAACGGGTCTCTTCGTATAAATTCAAAGAAAAGGACTTGTATAATGCTCCATTTAAAAAACAAAACATAGGTTAGATTTACTTCTGAATTCTGGTCAGTTAGTCTATAGCCATGAAGGATTACCGGATTACCTCCAGACGGGTTGTCGCTGGAGATTACGCAACACGCCTCAGGCTCTGATTGGAATGCTATTATTTCATCCGAGATAAGGTGATTTCCCCATGTTTTATCAATTACGAGTCCCTTTAACATCAATTTTCCGATTTGGGCAAAGAATAACGTATGGCCCATATTCTGAACCGAAGACTGAGTTTTTATGAGTTGAAGTTCGTGCAAAGCTATATTGCGAACCTGTTGTCCGATGCATCAGTCAACATTAGACAAAATGATCGCAAAATAGCTACGCACAAACTTCAACTCTTACAAACTTAGTCTTCGGTCCAGATAACGGGCCATTGTGGCTGTTAATATTTGAATGTGAAAGTGATTGAAGTGGGTCAGATGTCCATGTCTGTTTTGTCACTCAATAACAGGATGTGGTCTACCTCAGAACAGTTCCTTTACCTGAGCTCTCAATTTATAATCAGACAGTTGTAGCAATTACGTCAGCCATTTGTTTTGAAGTTACCTATAAGCCAATATTTTCGCATACAGATGTTTTTGCGAATTAGGACTAGTTGGGGAAGTTTGCGAGTGTTTACGTGTATTGGAAGAAGATCCCGGAGAAGACATTATATAGAGGGCGTCACCCAGTATTAAAAAATTGCTGGGCCCCTGTAACATAAAGTTGTTTGTTTAAATGCAAAGAGATGCTAGTGAACAACAAAAAAAAAATAGTCTGCATCTTGCCTTCGGATTGTGAGTTCATCTCTCTGGGTTGCAGAGGAATGATGTGATTTATCCACATCATCCAGCTGCTCCATTCATTGCTCTTCTATTTCCATTTCCATCCTATCAGGGGAATGACCATAATAACAGCTGTTGCTACATTTCACCTCACTTAACCCATTTATTTCTGGAATGAAGAGGGTTTGAATGTATCAACACTAACCATATACATGGACATGTACTGTATAAGCCAATATTTCTGTGTCCAGATATTTTCGCGATTTTGGACTAGTTGGGGAAATTAAATAGCCTTGTACTGAAGAGGAAATTTGCGAAAAATAACCACTTATACAGTACTATGTATTGCCCCTCCCCCCCCCCAAAAAAAAAAAAATAAATAAATAAATAAATAAAAAGAAAAAAATAGGAAAGAAAGAAAAATTAAAGACTCTGGGAGGCAGGCCTGTGTTTTTGTAGCCTATTTTTTGTTACGAGCTCATTGTCACTTTTGACACTACGTTGTAAAATGACCTCCATTATTTCTGAAAGAAATGTATTTATGTTAGCCATGGCGGACAGCCTTTGTTGGTCATGAGAGCCAAGTCACAACATGGATTGTTGATTATTAGATTGCAAGTCTGCACCAATTACTGTATGGTTATTTTCAAGGTGATTTTATTTTCACAAATTTTGTTAGTTTGTCCTCACAAAAATTTCAACTTCAATAGAATATCTTGTATGAACTGGTTATGTGTAAAATTGAATATTTTGTGCATTGCATCTCTCCTCTCTTTTTTTACATTTTCGATGCATGCCAAATACCTTATACTTATGTTCAGTACTCCTTTCAACTTTGCGAGGTGTCCGTTTAGCTTTATACATTACCCTACCGGTTTCTTATAATTCAATGACCACAGTAATTTGCCTCTCAATACCCGTGCCCATTGTTGTATAGCTTTGTTACTTTTGTACTTTCTCTTCCAGCTGCCTTTTGGGTTTTCTATTGATAATCTATATTCCTTTATGATTCTTATGTCACCTTTGCCTCACACCTATTTCAAATAATTGTTTTTTTCCGGTTAACTTTGCAAGGTTGAATGGAGTTATACCTTTATCTGTTAATGATTTATTTATATCTACTTTGTTTTATTATATCATTTACTTTGTAAAAACCTTTATAATTCAGCCTTTGGCTGCAAGAAATGTTTTGATGTTTGAATAAAAGACCATTATTATTATTATAAGGCTATATTTAGTAGTAAAAAATAACAAAAATTATTAAATTATTCTCTTATAACTTCCCCAACTAGTTGAAAGACGTGAAAATATCTGTACACAAAAACATCGGCTTATATACAGTATTAGATGAAGGGGCTTCCATGAAAGTTTTATGAATTACAAATTTAGTGCTCAAAATGATCTCAAAAAGCGTTAATTTAGGGCACACATGTACATTATTTTGTAATATAATTTCTTTCCCCCATTTACAATACATGTACATATGTACATTGTACATGTACTTTGTAAATAAGTTGAACTAGAAATGCTGTTTTATTTTTGCTGTTAAGCTAATTGACATCTTAAGCAAAATAAATTATTCATTTTTTAATCATGGACTACGCTCTATTTGAAATTATTTATTTACATTGTTTACTGGGGTTACACAAGAATGTAAATGTCAACAATCAATATCAAATAAACAAAATGAACAAGGGAATATCCTGAACACAGTTATGATTTTGCTGTGTGATAGATGGACATGGGTGTACATGCAACAGTCAGTATTATAAATTGTGAATAAGTTTTATTACTAATACCAACTTCTAACAGTGTAAGTCCATTCACCCAGATCTTCACTCTTTACCTTTTTTTTTCTTTCTTTTTTTTTTCTCAAGGTCTCTCTCTTTCTTATTTTAATCTGGTAAATTTTTCCGTAGATCCCCCTGTTTCTTCTAGTGCATTTCCCTGTCAAATGTTATGGTTTGAATGATATTCTGTGATGTTTTGATTTTAAGCTCAAGTAAATGCTTTAAGTACTTTTACAGGTGAATGCAAGGGAAATTCTTATTTACCACAAATACATGTAGATGAGTACTAATGATGGTAATCGTCAATTCGAAAAAAAAAAAAAACTTTTTTAATGGGAATTATGAGAGTTATTATCCTCTTTTGTTTATAAACACAGTGCACCGGGAAGAGGATGATTGACCCACAGTGCATACAATAACATGTAGGCCTACATGTAGTGCAATGCATTGAACCATATGGGCGTAGCATGTACATGCTCAGATGCCATACTGGGTATACTGCAGCGTATGTTATATATGTTGCAGGGACTAGCAATGGGTATGTTTATGCATGCTCCGTCCCAGTGCGGTGTTGAAGTACAAATGACATTTGCCCAAAATTGTGTGTGCTTTCATGTGAACTGTGCCCTCTGTAAATTTGCAGAGGGTCGGCTGAAATTTGTTTTTGATCGGCAATTCCGGCATCCCTCCGTCTTATTTGTGGACGGCAAGTACTACATGTATGACGGGGAAAGGAGAGCACCTTGATGGGAGACATGCATAATTTAGCGATGAATTCCCCCAATATCGAACATGTTGATGCAGTCGCATGTAGAGCCAACATCTCCAAGCCTCCAATGTCTGTCAATAAAAATTACAAACCTCGTCGTCATAAAATTTGGTTTCCAACTTCAAATTGGAATTTCTTAAGGCTTCTTGAATAGCGATATTTTATATTTATACTTAAATTGTTTATGCCTTTATATTAGGGGGATTAAACCCTTCCTTGATACAATCATACAGGCAGAAGTCAACTAAAAGGCCACACAAGTACTCCTATACTGTTGAGTGACTTATATATATGTGGATGATGAATGTACCAATGAGCTAATCGGCATGTTGACATTTGGTAGCTCTTAAATCTCATCTTGGACAGATTGATTATCGAGGCAAGGCACGTGTACATCATTTTTGTTCTCTTGTAAGTTGGGATTACAGCATCTTAACATGCGAAGTTTCCATTTTCCTCTGGGATAATGCCCTACATACTAATATGCTTGTCCATCCTCCTCTATCAAGAACTGGAAAATTAAACCTCAACTTTGAATACTGACATTGCGTCTTAGCTTCTTGTTAATTATCCTTTGAGATGGGTGGTATAACATACATGTATATTATTTTGTATCATGTCTAGTACGTGTGATGTACATGTACATTATTTTTAGTTTATGAATTCACATGCCTGTTTGATGCATGTCATAGAGTGTGCTTACATGTACATCTAAACAAGATCAGTGTGAGCATTCTTCAGATATCACAGGATTATCCAAATATTAATTAACTTGTCTATACAATGTAATGTACATGTACATTCGCTACATTGAACTTGTGAAATGATTATGCGTAGAACCATTCAGCTTTTATAACCAATATTTTATTTATTTTACTCAACAGATAATGAACAACTACATTGTATGCATTAGTTTTTGCTTTGAAAATAAGTGGCAAATGCCATGTCAAAGAACTTAGAATACATATCCCTCCACAGGAATTTTCTAAATGTTCAGTGAATACATGTAATATGAGACTGCCAAGTTTTGTTAAATCAACAATGTTAACTTCTATCAATGGATTGAGAAAGTTGTACCTTAAAGAAAAATAATATTTTGTAGTTTTACATGATGGAGGCCTACAGTTCAACTGTGAACAATACATACACATATTCCTTTGATAACATTATCTACAATGTAGGTACTTCAGAACTTTACATCTGTATGATTAATTATGAATAGAGTTTTATCCATGTTTCTTTCCTGGTGACATAGTAACAAGGTATTCAAACAACCTGTAATAAAAGAATGATCTACATTACATGGAATCCAGTTTGCATACATTAGTTGTTGCTATGTCAGGGAAGCCTCGGGCAAGCTTTCAGGTTGTCAAGAACAACCTTTGTTAAAAAAAGAATGCATACAATTTGAATTTGTTAGTAAACTGGTCTATTCATATGGATTTAGGTCAATTACATTGAAGTAAACAGTTAATCAATGTTGTTTAAAGGTAGTGTCATCCTTTTGCAGGCAAAAATATTAAATTTCTAGTTTTTGAGAGGATATAGTAGTATACCAATGACTATATCTTCCCACAACATGATTAAGCTCAAATGTGTATGTTTGTCATTATATTGCGATTATCAAAATTCATTCCTACTTTTTAGAACCTCGAAAAATATACCATATGGTTCGAACCGCTGACCGTTTAGCGCAGAGAATAATGCACGCTGATATGCCGTGTGTATATTGCTGTGTGTGGTCCGTGCTGCACGCGCTGTAATATCAACGATGTTGATGGAGAGCTGGTTAAGATTGGTAGTCCGATTTTCGTTTCATATTACTGATCTAGGCAACCTATGACAGTAAGATTGAATAGACTGTATAGGTTGATCATATTCTAAAGTTATGCCGAGTTGCATTAGTTTTTGCAATTTGTGAAAAAGGATGACACTACCTTTAATACATTACATGTACATGTAATAACAGGATATGAAATCTCATTTATATCCCAAGTATAATAATCATATTTGATTTGCCTTTGTCTAAATGGGTATGTTGACATTGATTATTCAATTGGCATGGTACAGGTCATTGTTATTGACAATGAGTCACATGAAGTACCAGTCACACCTCAAGGTGTGTTCTACTCTGTCATAACAACCACAGTCACACTGTCCCAACAACCAAGTACTTGGCATTTTAGGTGATTTAGTTCTTTGCTCAAGACCATTGTGAGTTTGGCATTGGCTGCTCCATTGTGAACGGGGTATAGGCCTAATTATTCTCTACAAAGCCTACAAGGTTTTTAATCATTTAAAGTTTTTGAATGAATGGAGTTTTTGTGATCAGACCTTCAATGTCAGACATACATTCAAGTATTATATGTTATGTAATAATTATATGTTGTATACAGGGTGTAGTATTCATTTCTTGTTTTTGTTTTTTGTTTGTTTTTCCCCATTTTTTAAAATATTTGTTGCACTGATCTTCGAGTGTCCTTTTAATTCAATATCAACTGTTAATAACCTTCTGGCTCTCTCAGTAGTTGGCATACGTCATAAACATGTGCTCTGTGGACCAGTCATACTGTATATCCAGTATATTTTAGGAATAAGGGGAGTAGGAGGAGACCAAATATGCTTCATGTCAGAGCTAGAAGGATGTTAGTTGATATTGAATTCAGCCCAAAATACTTTAGTGATGCTTGCTCTATGTAGGGATTAGGACAATTACCCCCTGTACAATTACCCCCAGACGACTACATTTACCCCCTAACTCTACACCTAATCCTAACCCTATTTTTGTGGGGTAATTGTTATAAAAGGAGGTAGTTGTCCCGATACACCATGTAGACCTGTAATACCATACATGTACATCTTGTGCATTTAGAAAGAAAGGGGTTAAGAGGAGGGTCCAAATATTGTCTATAGATCACTAAAACAGGATAGCTGTTTGTAAAATTATGATCAAATGCTCTTCTGTCTCCTAACCTACATACAAGAGGGGAAGCCCTCGGCTCAATTTTCAGATTTGAGCCTATGAGTCATGCATGCTAGGGGCCCTATCCCTCAGAGAAAGGGATGGGGGTGTAGAAATACATGAATGAAATATTTTAACTGAAATGTAATGACATTGAAGGGAATGGAAGACAAAAATGTGTGCATTTGCCGTAGAGCCTCAGACTGTATATGATTTTGCAAATTTTTAAAGCGTCACAGTTGGAAGGTTAGAGAACTGCATGCTACAATGTCAAATTTATGTCTAAATTTAAAGGAAACCAATACCCAAGGAAATAATCACTTTCATAGGAAAGAGCATAATGAGTGGAGCAATTTAAAAAAAGTTTCATCAATAACGGTTATAAAATAAAAGAGTTAATGAAAGTTTGAAAAGTCTCGTTTTACCTTCTATGGGGATCCTCAAATTGGCAACATCAGCTTCAAAATGGCCGATTTTATGGACAACTCTCCATTGATTTTGTACACAAATTTTCAGATTTTCCCCCTTTTCTTTCAAAATACGTCTTATTTACTTTTGAGCTCAAAATATGTCATGGGAAAATATATTTCACACAACATATGTTGAGCTCAGAAGGAGGTAAGACATATTTTGAAAGAAAATGGGGAAAATCTGAAAATTTGTGTACAAAACCAATGGAGAGTTGTCCATAAAATCGGCCATTTTAAAGCCGATGTTGCCAGTTTGAGGATCCCCATATACGGTAAAACGAGACTTTTCAAACTTCCATAACTTTCTTATTTTATAACCGATTTTGATGAAACTTTTTTAAAATTGCTCCTCTGATTGTGCTCTTTCTTATAAAAATGATTATTTCCTTGGGTATTGGTCCCCTTTAATGTGTGTTAAATATAATTTTTTTTTTTTTTTTAATACTCAAAGAAGGACACTTAAAAATACAATGTACATCCTGGGGAAATATATTTCACACAACATATGTTGAGCTCAGAAGGAGGTAAGATATATTTCGAAAGAAAATGGGGAAAATCCGAAAAATTTGTGTACAAAATGAATGGAGAGTTGTCCATAAGATCGGCCATTTTGAAGCTAATGATGCCAATTTGAGGATCCCCATAGAAGGAACAAAGTACTTTTCAAACTTCCAAAACTCTCTTATTTTATAACCGATTTTAATGAAACTTTTTTTTAAATTGCTCCTCTCATTTTCCTCTTTCCTGTAAGGTTGATTCTCTCCTTGGGTTGGATTCCCCTTTAATGATACATGAAATGAAAAAAGCATTTATTTATACAAAATGAATCGCAAGGTCCAGGCTCAACAAGACTAGAAACAAAGAAAATCATGTAGCATATTGTCTGGTTTTGTCTTGTTTTGAAACAAGTAATATCCTCCAGTTTGATGAGAAACCAAGTAATGCGTAGCATGGCACATATGCAATATGTTGTCAAGGGTTCTTCATTGATTGTTCTAAATCTTTCTGAGGTCTTCTTTCTGCCCCCTGGGCCATTTCAAATCACCCAGAGTTTTGCTCACCTTTGGAGCATGAACGTTGTGGCCATAATCGATACAGAGATCATGGGGGATGTATGATACCTTGCTCAGGATTCTCCTTTCCTATCTTCCAGATTTCATATCTAGAATTTGTTAACCCATCGCCTATTGCTGAGAAAAATGCAGTGTATTCATGTACACAATATCTAATTAAAATACTGTATAAGTGGTTATTTTTGCGGTGGTTTTATTTTTGCAAATTTCGCAAGTCTGTCCTCATGAAAATTTCCATTCTGATGTAAGACTATTCATAATAATGTAAACATCACAAAAACTGCGAATTTATCCACTCACAAATTTCTGCAACTAGTCAAAAATCGCCAAAATATCTGTACATGAAAATATTCCCTTACAATTTCCAAGGGACCAGCCAGAAATAATTAATTCTAATTTAGTTAAGGTGTACATGTATTCTTGTAATGTCTAGATCATAATTCAAGCCAGAGATTATATTGTCACCGTGCATGTTTACAGTCAGCATCTGACCCGATCAGATTACAAGCTAAATTCAGTGAGCCTAGAAAGCTTTAGTGGCATTGCTATCATACATTATGCCTGATCCGATGTTGAATCTCCAGGAGAAATTGACCCATGGATTAAAGTCTAAACTACTACTACGTGTACCAGGCACTTGGTTGGAACTGAAATAAAACATAATCAAAGTGTAATTACATTCCTGCCCTTTAATAATTTTGTGAATTTAATGATCTAGTGAATTTGTCGCATAATATGATTTTAAAAGTGGTTCGGAGAGTCATGCATGGTTTTTATGTACAAAATTTCAACCTTTCCCTTCAGCGTAAAGCTAGCTAAATATAAGACAGCTGTTATAAGCAGGAAGGCATATTTACAATGTTCTTCTGTGCTTATAAGGAAATACTTCACCAAAAAATTATAGATATAGTACACTGTAGGACTGCAGAAAATATTGAATCGATTCATGATTTTTGTTAAGATATGACTACTTCACAGCTACAACTTCTACAAAACAAATTTTCTGACGACTAAGGTTTCAACCGATACCTGCTGTTATTCTCATACCAAGTGGTTTCTTTAAGTTTAAACAGTTTTTTTTGTTGCATATATACATTTCTATTCAGTTTGTAGTGGTGGGGAAAAAAATAGAATTCCATAAAGATATATTCTAAGGTAAATAGAGGGTAGTTCTGATCACATACATGTATGCTTAGAAATATTAACATTTTTTTATATTCCCCCCCCCCTTTGTATCTTCACAGGTGTACAGAGAAGTTAAAATTATGAAATTACTAGACCATCCAAATATAGGTAAGTGCACATGATTTCATTCATTTTTTCTAGTAAGGGTGGTATCTCACTTATAGTGAGACAGGTTCGAAAAGGGTTTAGATGGTTTTAGTAATAGTCGCTGAGACGTCTCCTGAATCTCTGTGACGACTCATGAGTTTCCGCGACGTCTTATGAGTCACGGAAATATTGAACAGGTTCATATCTATGAGATTTTCTTCCGTCTCAGAGACATTTCAAAGACATTTCGGAGTCTGAGACCATCTTAAGGGCCTGTCCCACAGGCGGCAATCATTGCGGCGACAACCTGATAATGTCATAATTGTAAGGAGTTCAGCTTAAAAAAGGTGAATACAAACCTACATATGATTCTATCTATACTAGGTTACAACAACAACTTGCTACCACACTCACAATAGCAAGATCGCCAGTTGTCGCAACAACGATCGCCTTCAGTGGGACAGGCCCTTTAGAATCCCAAAGGCTCAGAGACGTCTATGGAAGTGAGATACCACCTTAAGATCCCATTTTTTAAAAATATGTTATCAATCCTCTAGTATTTTTAAACAATTTCAAACCATTGTACTCAAAGAAAACTAACTTCAAGGGATGATGTTTTTGATATATCTATTCTTCCTTCTTAATTGTCTCTTTATGTAAAAGAGCAAGGTCTCGCTTCTATTTGGCAAGTGAGCTTATCCCTAATCTATGTGTAAAGCCTCATCGCTTCTATAATTATTAAATATTATAAGCAACGGGTATCATGGTAATTTTAGGATCCCATCTTAACAAGTCACCAAGATGGGTGTATTAAAATGATGACATCACCATGGTGTTGTTTCTATGGAAACCAAGCTTAGCCATTACCGAGGCATCATCTCGCCATGGTAACAGTAGGTTAGTAAATTGATTTGAGCCTAACTTGATGTACCCTTTTAAAAAAAAAATTGGTATGATTCTTGTTTACCAGATCTTATTCTTCTTCTTTTACTTCTTTTGAATAAGCTTTCATGATTAATTGCCATTTCTTGTAGCACTCTCCAAAAATAGTATTTTATATACACAAAAATAGTCATTTTGTTTATAATCTTTCTGTACCCCGAATACTATGTTTTTTCCAAATATACCAATAAAGACATTTAAAAGGGCTTGACATAAACCTATTAAGTCGTTCTAATATATGTCCTCCGACATGTATGCACTGTATAAAAATAGAACTCGCATTCTGGACGTCATAGCAATTAATGATGTCATGCATCTGTCAGATAATGAACTTAGGATACCTTATAAAACTATAAAGGTGATATCATTAGAGTAAAAAGTTTCAGCAAACCTTTTTATGATTTTTATACAAGAAAGAATTTACAGGTTACCAATTGGTACTAGTAGTTGTAGAATATACACACATTTGCAAAGTGAAAATGCACCGATTGTCTGGTGATAAAATCATTGCGTGGGTGATGATAATTAGGATTTTTTTTTTTCATCAGATGGTGCTGCTTAGGTAGATTTATTTTAAGACAGTCTTGATTATCCCACGTCAGAGAATAATAAGTTCAATGTATAATATCCAAAGAAGATTAAAGTTTCCACTCGGAATATGAATATTTAAAATCTTTTGTAAACCTAAAAAAAAGCTTTGCTTAATGTAGAATGATTGTATTCCAACATGACATCTACACTGCCTTGAGCATTACTGTGATGATAATTCATAGTGCTGAACGGTTCAATGACTTCAGAAATGTTCAACAGCTACAAAGTAGACAAGTATTTTCATGTTCTTCTGAACAATCTCTTTTGAATCATATGCAGCTGACGGTGCTTTCTGGGAAAAAAGCATGTTTGTTTGTGTGGTTTTTTTTTTGGGGGGGGGGTTGGGGTAATACACACAAAATTGAAGATTGTTTTTTTATCAAATAGAGTAAAAATCACTGTAAATAGAACATGTCATACATGTAGCCTGGCTGGCAGAAGTGCGTAGCAGTTAACAATCTTGACTGGTAGAATTTTTGTTGAGGATGCGCGGCGTATAATCATAGATGCGTATTGAAGCTGCAGCATGCTCCTTGTACACCATTGCATGCTGCAGCTTCGAACGTTTGGAGCCTCTACCCTTATGCTAGGCAGGCGACAACGTTTACTCTAAAATTCATCCGTAAACAAACTTTTTGTACATGCACATGTCTGTCAGACTTCTTCCACATCTTCACAAGATCTGTATGAAACAAATTTCTTTTTTTTTTTTCTTTTTTTTTTTCTTCTTTTCCTTATTCATTTAGAACTAATAAATATACATGAACACATGTAACTTACGATAGCATCAAATCCACTTTTTTTTAGTTCTTTCATCCCGTAGTCAGTAGTTGCACTTTCCATGACACCATGTAATATTTTTAAAACATCAAAGAATAAAATGTAGATAATATTTGTGGAGAGTCTTTTTTTTTTTTTACAAGAAAGTCTAAACTTTTTGGAAACATATAAATTTTGCATATGAAGGCATTCGGCTTCATTGCTTTAAAGACTTGTCATCCTTTTGCAGGCAAAAATCTTACATTTCTAGTTTTTGAGAGGATATAGTAGTACTGTAAACGTGGAAATATTCGCGGTACATAAATTTTCGCGGATTTCGCGCGAAGATCGGCAGCCGCGAATTTAAAAACCCGCGAATATATGAGCTTGCTTTTTTTTAATGCATGTATTGGGATGGTTCAATTGCGTGCTTAGAAACATGCAGCGCGAATTCAAGAACCTGTGAACATTCTTTGAGGCTGCTCAGCGCAAAAAATTAATCGCGCAAAAATAACAGCGAATACAGTATATCAATGACTATGTCTTCCCACAACATGATTAAGCTCAAATGTGTATGTTTGTCAAAATATTGCGATTATCAAAATTCATTCTTAATTTTTTGTACCTCGAAAATAATCGACATTTGACCGTTAGCTCGGAGGATAATGCACGCTATACGCTGTGTGTGTGGTCTGTGCTGAGCAAATGAGCTGCATGCGCTGTTATATCTACGATGGTGATGGAGAGCTGGTCTAGATTGATAGTCAGATTTTAGTTTCATATTAATTACTTATCTCGGCAACCTATGACAGATGAAAGATGAAATATAGACAGTATAAGGTCGATCATATTAAGTTATGTCAAGTTGCATTCGTTTTCGCAATTTGTGAAAAAGGATGACACTACCTTTAATTAGTGTGGAAACAGAAACTACTTTCAGTCTCTACTTGTATGTGCTATAGATTACTTTAGGTTGTATCTCTTCCTGATGCAACATGGAGGGGGGGGGTAGAGATGATCTAGTCTTCACTCAAGACAAAATGTAGGTTGTTTTCTTTTTAGTGTCAAATCAAAGCTTGTGCTGGCAGACGATGCTCTGACAACTGATGCAATCCCCATGGTACTGGAGGATGCAACTTTCAAAGATTTTTTGCAACATTTTTTTCTTGGTGATTGGCAATAGGTGGTAGGGAGGAATTTGGATGTTCAAATAGCACCTCGTATTTGCCAAGTAGTGTATCACCTGCCCGAGGGTCATAGGATGCGGTCTTCTAGCATTGCTCAGTGAAGCTTGGATGCGAAATGGAAAGGAGGAGATTGGATGGATCCATGGCGCCACAACACACTTTAGTGTGAACCAAGATTACATTCAGACTCCACAATGTCTCTATAGTCCTTTCTCTATCTCTCTTTCTCTCTCTGTCTCTCCCTCCCCCCCCCCCCCTCTCTCTCTCTCTCTCATTTTATCTTCTTTAACTTTTTTCCTCCATCTCACCAGCTCTTTTTCTTCCCCTCATTTCTTTATTAAAAGAAATGTGTCTTTTTGACTTTCTCTGCACATACATTCTTGCCTTTTCTCAAAGAGTATACTTCTTTATTTTTATTTATTTTTTGAAAGAAGAATTTTAGAATGCCTTATGTTTTCTGTACTGTTTTACTGTTCCTTGTTCCCTTATCATTTATTCTGTATGTTTTCTTGTTTCAAAGAGCATTTTGAAAGAATGAGGATCGATATTAATACATGTTAAGTATTAATTGCTTCACTGGTCCTATTCTGTTTGCACAATGTATCCTTGTATTCCTCAGCGATGTAAAACATGTAGTGTTGTACCAGAGGACTTTCTATAATTACATGTCTACTCAGGATTCCAATAAAACCCCAAGCGTTGATTCTGAGCAAGCTGACGTCATGTGAAATTGACCATTGATTACCTTGGATGGTACCTACTCATACACTCATTCCATTCTCATTATATTGTCTTGATTCACCATGATTCATAATAGATACATGTACAATCTCACTTGATGGTACTTCACTTCAGGGTTACTACTGATCATCTTTTATTCATTCAATATTGACGTACTCATTGCTTAAAGAATGAATTGCAAACCATTGGATCCAATGGATCCAATGCAATCCAATACTTGTACAGAATAGGTATGAGAATGTGGGTAGGTTTAATGTCAAACGGACCAAATTTGCATCATATATATTTTGATGATATTGACAAGAAACTGTAAATTCTTCTTGTATTTTCCCATTTTACCTCTACAATACTCCCTATATCCCTCAATTGGAACTCGGAAGCATTATTTTCACAATTTCCTCTATGTTTATAACCTGCTTACTGATGAACATTAAGAAGATGAATTACCTTGAAGAAAAGCTTAATGCGTATAAACTGAAAGTGAATGCAATTACTCAGAAATAACGTGACATACATGTACATTGTACTTACATGCTATGTACATTGAAGCTGAAAACCTTTCTATAGTATGTTTCATGAAATGAATGCAATCGTCAGGCCGGCTGTATGATTAGAAAAGCAGTCCTTCACACTCACATGGTTGAACACAGCTCAAATGTATTCCTATCGATGGCCTCTGGTACATTGATCCAATGTGGAATTCTTGGTGATTTGTAGTTCACAGTCCTCCATGCTGGCTTCATAGGTGGTTGTAATTATATTACACAAGCGCCTGGCATAGATTGCATCTGTATCATTCAAACAAAATGAATTACAAATCACTTATTTCAGACACATGCCTCAAGAAATGTTTTTGTTTCCCTTGATTTTTGTCTTGAAGTTACTTGCATTATTATTATTAGTTTGGTATTTTTTGGTTATTTTTGGAGCGAAACTCTTGAGTCTGTACTAAGAAATTATTTTTAAAATAATTATTATGGTAAAATGATTTATAGAAAGAGTCAGATTACTTAAAATAATTAATTGCAGTCTTTTTAATTTATATTGAAGCAATCCTTGTTTGACTTCCCTATCCTTCAGTGGAGAGTGAATTAGAGTCCTTCCAACTTCCTACAATTCCGGATTTGGGTCTTTGCATCAGAAGGCAAATAAGAGAGTACAGGCGATATTTACAATTTATTTGAAAAACCATCATACACCAGGTTTTCAGTGTGTGATATCCGTCATGTATATTTGCGAACCTCCGGCTGTATCTTATGGATGAAAGTGCGCAAGCTACAAAGTTAGAATGTCATTTTCCAATTATTGTTTGCAGTTTAGATTATTTTTCTTTCTGATGCTGGCAATGACTTGTAGAAATGTGTACATGTAGGCTTATAGGTAATGAGTTGTGTCCGTCCAGTATTTTCTTCTTCAAAAAACATCAACAAGTCTATTCCTTATCTTGTCTTCTTTTATACTGAACTTTAATTTGGATATCTTTTATTCAGACCCTTTAAAGAGGTTGATTTTGAAGATATTAGCAACCATCTTTTTTTTTTTTTTTTTTTTTTTAACATATGTAACTGAATTAATTAAATTATCTAGTAAACATAAATATGAAACATATAGGTCTATGGTAAGAGCTGTGTACAATTCTGTCAGTTAATGCCAATATTCAGCCAAATATATGTATGGACACTCTTTCTCTCACTTTCATTTTAAAATTGATTTTAATGATCAATTTTGTTTTTATTACTTTTCTTGCAGTGAAATTGTTTGAGGTGATAGAGACAGATAAGACGTTATACCTTGCCATGGAGTATGCCAGTGGAGGTGAAGTCTTTGATTATCTAGTAGCACACGGCAGAATGAAGGAGAAAGAAGCCAGGGCCAAGTTCAGACAAGTATGACTTTATTTCTTTATATCTTTATTTCTTATTCGTTGAGAACTAGAGGGACTTTTTTTATTATTATATTGGATGGCTTAGAATGGGATATCAAAAACATTCACCCTAATGAGTGGAATATTCTCATGAAGTAAAGCCATCCAATATGATTATTTTTATCTATGATCATTATTCAGATGGCATAAGCTGTGGAAAGTAGTACTTACATTAGACTGTGCAATACAGCATAATATTTCACAGCTAAAACCCCCAATATATATAAAGATATATTTATGATAATAACAGATATAAGGTTTGATACAATACTC
This sequence comes from Paracentrotus lividus, assembly GCA_940671915.1. Lineage (NCBI taxonomy): Eukaryota > Metazoa > Echinodermata > Echinoidea > Camarodonta > Echinidae > Paracentrotus > Paracentrotus lividus. The sequence goes on along the minus strand of CALNVZ010000174.1, from coordinate 48,298,775 downwards.
ACCTTGAGGTGTTTCTATGTTTATAGACAATCATTGGATAGTTTTTCACTAAATGATACACAGCAGTATATCTTTTTCATTCATTGAAATAGAGTTGAAGTAAAACTATTGACTATTTGTTCGAGGAATATCCCTTGTCTAATGTTTTTTATTTTTTTTTATTTTAGAGGAGTTCTAATTATGTATTGACAATCACATTCAAATGTTTACATCGTGCACTGTGGACTCTCATCAGGCGCTGCTGCACTAGCTCGAGCTAAAGAATAGCGCGCTAATTGGTGGATTGGGGAAAAACCAAAAAAAATAAACCGGTCCTGCACTAGCTCAAGCTTTTTTAAAATTTCGCATTAACGACCTGACGTGACCTTGAACAAACAAGCCCTATGTTTCTTGCGCAACTGGTGACTACCGCTAGCGTATACACGCACAGGAGCATGATTTCGGATTTAGCTCGAACTAGTGCAGCACCGCACAAAATAGCGCACTATTTCATGCCAAAACCGCAAACCAGCTTGAGTTTTTTCAAAAAAACCTAAGATGACTTGGGTTTGGATTTTCTCCAAATTAGCGCGCTATTTAACCACAAAGTCGAATCTGCTCTGATCGAGCTAATTCATCAGATCACAAATAGCGTGCTATTTTAAATAGCTCGAGCTAGTGCAGCAGCGCCTATCGAAATTTAGATTATGGAGGATGAAGTGCTCCATCTACATAAATCATATTAATTAAACTGACCCTGAGTATCTAACAAGGGCACTTCAGGTTGGAGATTTGAATTGCCCTTTATGGATCGTCAATAATACACCCTTGTACACTAATTAGTATGTATGTGTATTGTGGTGATTAGTAGGATTGTTTAATGGGGAATTTAAGAGGAGTAGAAGTCTTTGCTTCATGAGAGGCAAAAGGTTATTAATTCTGTGTAAAGGTGCGTTCATGGTCAATTTTGAAATTTAAACATTAACATGAATTATGATACAAAACGCAATAATGATTCATGTTCCTGTTTAAATTTTGAAATAGACCATGAACGAATGCTAAGTGATGTGCTCTGAGCATATGTGATATGAATGATTGTTATGATACCATTGAAGGCAATTTATCTGATATATTTTTTTGAGGTTAATTGTGCATGAAATAAGCAGTCCTACTCAGATATTACTGATTTGAGCATTTGCATGAATTCACCTCATTGAATGTTTTGATACAGCGTTGAAAAGCGTTATAAGAATATCTTACAGGAATATATTTCAGTCAGTACACTATTAGGTAGTAGTATTGTTAAGTAATCACATCTTAAATGTGATGCCGGATACATCCTAAGGTGGAATAATTTCAATGTCATCCTGATACCATTCAATCTATTCCACTGGCAATTCACAGTGTTTAAAGAAGAAAGAGTTTTACGGCGGCCTCGAAAGCCGCTTATTCTAGCATTATTGAGAAAGAGAGAAGGCAGCCTTGGCAGAGAGATGTGACGTCAAGAGACTTGGTTTCATCAAGCAATTTATGTTTGGGTTTGGATGGAATCATGCCGTGGGATTTCATGATTTCTTGTATCGTCTCTGAAGCTTTTTGGATATTGAATTACCCGAACGGACAAACATGTTGTTTAGACTCTGTGTCTGATACAGTCACAAGTGCTGGCTATAAGCTAGGGACATCTTCCATTAATGCGTATTGACATTCCTATCCTGCATAGGATATTTCCCATTTTAAAGGGAAAATCCACCTATTCTAATTGAGATGGCTAAAGATTTGATAACATATTGTTGCTTGTACCTTAATATACATGTACACCAGTGATAGTTGCAAGCATTTCATGAACGACGTACATGTACCATCTGTGGGCAGTTCTGTCTAGGTGATCCCGATGAACAATAAATGTTAATGTGGCAACAATAAAACAAAGATAGAAACCTAACTACCCTCCCTAAAAAACACAAAAACAAAAACAATCCAACAAGCATTTTTCAACTTATTTTAGGGAAGATTCAATAGTATAACAGTTTTGTCTTTAATTGTAATTAGGTAGATTTTCAATATACTTTGACTAATAAATAAAGCTTTGATATAGGATAGGGTGGATTATCTCTTTAAGAGTACTGAGATGCAATAAGCGATATGCCAGTTGCGATTTAGACATTGCCTGTACTCACTACCTTTGTACTTATTGATTGCATAAGATGAGTTATATCACACTTTTATAAACATTACATACAAGTTTCCTAAGAAATAACAGATGAGTGGTGTTTTTCTGTATGCAATATGGCTTCTAATAATTGATTAGATTTTTCTTTTTACTATTATTATGTTTTGTAAACCATCTTCATTGTCAGACATAGAAGTTCAGACAATAATTAGAATTTTTATTTCAATAATATTTCAAAATGAATTTTAATCTTTGTTAAATCCTTTCTTTGTAGATTGTGTCTGCTGTACAGTACTGTCATCAAAAGCGAGTAGTTCATAGAGATTTAAAGGTAAGTTTGTTGTTTTTCCAACCTTTTACTGTCATGTTCAATAAATCAATTACCACTTCCTTTAACATATTTAATTTTATGTTCTTTCTTTGAAGGTCTTTGTTATTGCCTTCTTATTTCATTTGTTATCAGTGTCTTGTTGATGTTGTTTAGCCTTTCGTACTCAATAGAATCATCAATGAAGGCTTGGTATAAAGAAAGCAACCTTCAGCTGTATCTTATTTTCTTGGTACTTTTGAATGACTTTCTTTCTTTTCTTTCTTTCATACTTTCTTTTTTTATTCTTTTTTTTTGTTTTTTTTTTTGAGTGTGGATTGTGCGAGCAAAATGCTTCTTTCATAATACAAAATGTATCTCTTTGAAACTTTATAATTTCAAAATTTATGATAAAGGAATATTTTTATAGCTACATTTGAAATAGAATGTTTTTAGTTTCAAGGACATAAATTGAAATTTCTTCCCTCAAAACCAAAAGTACTAAATAGTGTTAGAGTTAAACTTGTAAATAATGTAAATTACATTATTGTTATTATCATCATCATAATTTAGGTATTTGTGATTGATATCTTGAAGTCTTTCATGTGATTTGACCTTATTGTCTTGAAAGTCTTGTAAGGCTGTAAACAAAACTACACAGTCATGCGGCAAGGAGGATACATGAATTGGTTTTAAAGGAAGAGGTTAATGATTAAACCCTCTATATCTAATCGTTACCCTCATTCACTGCCGGACTCCGCCAACCTTGGGGGGGGGTGGAGGTAACACCCTACCCCTACTATGTACATCCACACCCAATATCTAGGTCACAGAGTGGAAAAACCATTCAACTTTCTGCAGTAGTCTGCTCCACAGTGCTTAACTTTACTGCTACCTACCGTCTTCTTTATCATGTCTTTGACCCTTTCTTACCCTGGCCCACTTATCAAAGGCTGGCGTTCAATTAATTCTGCTTGGAAATCTGCTTTGAAGATAATACATTGTACATTTGAGTAAATCATAAAAAGAAGTATGTAAATGGCTCAGTAATACAAAAGTTGTGCCAAAGTAGTTTTTAGTGTTTTCAGTTTCATTTTTTTTTTCACATCCATTAAAAAAAAAGACATATTTACAAATATTTGAATAAACAATGCAACATATAGATATAGAATACAAACAATTTTTACATAGTATATAACATAGCAATTTACAATATATAAAAGAAAATGAGAAAAAAACAGCGCAGCGGATGGAGGGATCAGCAAAAGCTATTGGCTTGTCAAGGCCATTTTACTACATTGTTAAAAATCTAAATGTGTAAACTAACAACAACAAAAAGGGGGGTAAAAGCAAAAGTTTTGTTAGTTCTTCATGAAATTTTGAACTTGAAATCACCTTTAACACTATATGCGGGGGAAAAGAAAATATATTAAATGGTTTTACTGCTTTGACCTACTAGTATCGTACCTTGTTTTCTGTTTATATCTCCCTTCTCCTTTCTTCCTGTTTATTTCTGTTGCTATCAATTGAATTTACATGTATTTAGTAATATTTTTTTGCTGGTTCTATTCTGTCAAGAGATCATTTGCTGTTTAGTTCTCCTTGTCTATATAGCCAGACCCCTTCCTCTTTCTCCGTCTCTTTCTTTCTTTCTCTCCTCAGCACTCAAGCACTTAATTATTTTTCCTGCACCTCCTACCACCATGATCAGTCCCTTCAGCCCGCCTCTCATCCTATGTGTCTTCATCCATTTCTCATAGATCATCTGAAGTGGGAAAAAAGGGCCCATAAACAATCTTAAATCCTACCACCTTCCTTTCAGCCATTAGCCAAGTCACAGTGTGTTCATCAACCTAATAAAGTTGATGTCACTACTTTCAACTTTATAAATATATTCTATAAAGCAATTTACTGGTATTCTGTCCTTGGAATAAACACTTTCTTTTTAATATTTTTCTAGCCTCTACCCCGTCATATTAGACCTTTTGTTTTCCTTCAACACCTTTTCTTTTTTGCATTCACCATTATAATTCTTAAAATGAGGAACATGTATGTCTAAAAAACAAGTTGCTTGCCAAATGTAGCATCAAGTAATGTATGCAACAGGATTCAAAATATTGTTGTTCATTCTGTAATAAGTTTGTTTGAATAACTGGTTGCTATATTATATAGAGTTTAACGGTCTGTGAATATATTGTTGAACTGTCCTCTTTAAGACATGGTTATTATTGCTCTTGACTTCACCTGCTTTTGATTGCTGCTTTATCATTGAGATGATGACTGATTGTTTGTCTCAACTTATATTCAAGTCCAGTAAGAGATCATTCTTATGAGAGGAAGGAATTTCAATTAAGTCTATTTTAACCTTTGTTGTGTCATTCAATCATGCATGCATTCAGTCATGAAGAGTTTATGTCTTCATGGAACGAACATAAGTTGATAAAGGCTAGTGACCAATGCTATTCAACAAATCATAATTAACTTATGTATTCTTACCATCAGGACTTGTTTTCCAAAATGAAGTGTCCAGTGTATTTGGATATGCCTATACTCAAAGTACTTGGTTATGTCATCGGACTCTTGAAGGATGTTATACAGACATATACAGTATGTGTAAAAAAAAAATGGTACAGTAGGGGAAAAATATTTAGGTATGAAATCTTCTCAAATGATGTGTGAATGTGGTATCAACTTGCTTTTGTGAAACAAAAGTTATTCTAAATTTTGTGCCGCGATGAGCTAATCGAAATTACACACATCTATTGTGTCGGTGCGCTGAAAATCATGGCTTTTATGTGCGAAACCCATAGAAAAGCATGCGCAAAGTACATTTTTCCTGATTATAGAAAACTGGTCGTATCTCAAGATCTGCAGCACCAAATGGGATGAAAAAATTGCAAAAGAAAGCCTGATTTTCCTACCTTATGGAAATATGAAACACTTTTAGAATGTGAATAATTTTCATACTTACAGAAAAATGTTTTCCAATTGTACCATTTTATTTGACACAGACTGTATAACATTTAAATACTTATGTGAAAGAAAAGACGGTACTTCCTTCATGATGGAAGTGTATTGTTTGTATCAAGAACAGTGCATTATCCAACATGTACGATTTTAATGGTACCCCTCTTTCTAAAAATTGATCTGAAGCTCCCTACTTTGTGAAATTTGTTATATGTACATATGAACATAACATAATGGATGAAGCTCTTTAATGCCATGGTCTTATCCAGACATCGGATGCAGGAAGGTACTCATGGTTTTTTTTCCAGGCCTGCCGAAACAAGATCGCCATGCTCTTGCTACAGTCTTGCACAAAATCTCAATGAATCACAGGCACTTGTAAAAACTTGCGTTGCAAAAACTTACATTACCAGTTGGGACTACAGCAGACAGTTGAGAGATTTGCACTGTACTGCTGCTGTCAGACGTGGCTGGATAGGTTTACAGATGAAAAACTGATAGCGAGATCCGGTTAATGTTCACTAGGCGTCCTCGCATACAGGACCCATTTAGGACGACTACCGATTAGACTTCGTATGCTACGCATGACATACAGACGTAAAAGCTCAACTGTCGTACAGGGGAAGGATCTTGCCATATGTTTCTGGGGAGATTTGTGTTCATGTGTGTGCATGCGCAAAGTTTCTTCCCGCTTTGACAGATAAAGCCCGACAATGAACATCCACCCAACGGTTACAGCCACATATGTGATCCATCATATCAAAATAAGACACAAGTCGTCGAGGATATCGGCAAAATGATCAATTTTCAATAACTCCCCTTTATCACTTTCACTCATTTCTTTTTACACAGCACACAGGGAACATTGAAGATTCAGAAAATAGAAAATATTTTACCCCCAAATTTGACATTTTTTTTTGCTGATTTCCTCGACTCAAAGTGATCGTTGCTCGGTCACTTGTGTCTCATTTTGATTCGATGATCACTTATCAACAGTAGTACTATCAGTTTCTTGTGCATTTTGCGATCTTGCCATGTCTGACAGAGGCCTAAGCAAAGCAGTGTCTGAGTGATGATTAAGCATGGTGGAGACGGTTAGTTTGCACAGTGTTTAGTCGTTTTGAGAAAGACAACATCAGGTTGGAGCGGTACGTTGATTGAGGGGCAACCTGATACGCTCATGCTCACAAGAAGAGGCAAATTTTCCTTGTAACACGCCAGAAATCTTGAGGAACAAAATAGTCTCGTACGTGTGGCAGAACAAGATAATGTAGGGTGTATTTGATTTGAGTTACTTGTGCAACTTCTCTCTTGAAATGATTTTTTGTTATATCTTATTCTTCCTTTCCACCTCTCTTTTTTCCCCTCGAATACATGTAGGTTCCCTAAATGACTATGTATCATGTGTTTTCATGTCCATTCCTTATTTGGTATGAATTTCTCACAAATGGCGATTTTCATATTTGAAAATGGCAATCCTTCTTGTGGTATATTTCAAGTGTGCACAATTATTACATATTAGACTGTATTTCGTATCAGAAAATTCAATAATTTTATGAGGCACTGTCAGGTCAGCTACTAATCCTTGCTTTGAATTGAAGAATCACTCACTATATCCATTTCTCTTCCCTGAACAACAGGCAGAAAATTTACTACTCGACAAAGACCTAAACATCAAGATAGCAGATTTTGGCTTCAGTAACGAGTTCACAATTGGCTGTAAATTAGACACCTTCTGTGGCAGTCCGCCCTATGCTGCTCCTGAACTGTTTCAAGGCAAGAAATACGATGGACCAGAGGTAGACGTCTGGAGTTTAGGGGTCATCCTATACACGCTGGTCAGCGGGTCATTACCCTTCGATGGTCAAAATCTCAAGGTAGGTATAAGCCAGCTATGCATCCTCAAGTGGGGACGTCTCTGAGACTCCTGCGATGGATGACATGCATCAGTCACAGAGACATCTCCGAGAAGTCTCCATGACTGGAAAAATCCCATAGATGTGAATGCGTTTGATTTACAGGTGACTCATAAAATGTTGGAGGGACTCTGGAGACATCATGGAGACTCTGTGAGACTGAGTTGCAAACTAGTCTCACACCAGTCTGAAGCCTGTCTCGCGGCAAGTGAGATATCACCAACAACAAAAAAAGCAAAAACAAATAGATGAGTGTAATCTCATTATTCAAAAGTGGAACTGAAAGATATTCACAAGACCTCTTAAAGCGTAAAGGTAATTCAAAAACCTCAACAGAGAATGCACAGGGCATGTTATTATGACAATCCGACAGTCTGTGCCACATGCATTAACCATATTTCACAAGTATCATTTTCGTTAATATAAAATTACAGCCTGATACAAATTATAGTTAGAGTTCTTACAATAGGTGTTATAATTGGTGAAGACCAAACCACAAGCAGTTGTTGGTGTTGAGATTGGTAAACTAAAGATGTCCTGCCATCTAGAGATATAGTATTGTAGCTGTAGTTATTGTGATACAAGTAGCAATGTTCAGTGATAGTAATGGATGTTTGTATGGTGGTGGTGTGGTCCAGTGGATAAGTCGGCGGACTGACAATCACAAGGTACGCGGTTCGAATCCCGTCCATTCCACTAATGTCCTTTGGCAAGATATTAATCTACAATTTGCCAGACTTGACCCAAGTAAGGTAAATGGGTACCGGTAGGAAGAAATTCCTTGAATGCTTAAAGCGCCCTTTATTAGGGCAGCTATGGCTATAGCCGGGTAATAATATTAGCTGCGCCTCTGAATAGTTTACTAGATAAACGGCGCTTTATAAATGCTTAATATTGTTATTATTATTATGGGAAACACGAATTGATTGATAGGCAGATAAAGGTCATTCTGACCAAGGAGGTACGAGAGATGGAGTTCCAACTGGCAACTAATTTATTCAAGCAGCTGTCACTTTCTAATGACGCACAAAAGAATATACAGGTTCAATGCTGCCTTTGATGTCTGATCCTCAAAGCCGACAGATTCGTGGGGATAGCAGAGTAGCGAATTTTGTATAAAATAGAATGTTGCTCATATTTCACTTTTCATTTGACTGAACAGCGCCAAAATTGAGCACATGATAAAAGATGAATATACCGAAGATATATATCTAGACATTGGGGTAAATTCAATGACAGCACCTTAAATTTGTGAAAAGGGTTAAAAATGATCATCCTAAAATCCCCTTTTTTAACAATCTTCTGAATATTTCGGGCAGACGAAAATTGAATATGTGCTAGTTGGAATATTGGAATTTATGATGCTATACGTCAGATCAGTGCCCACAAGTGCCCAGTCGAGTAATTTTGATTTATATGTGGGAAAATATTTTGACATTTCTTTTTGCTTGCCTCGCAAAGTATACGCATTGTGTATTGCTCACAACTTTCAGACAAGTGTTAGCGAAAAGTATTTTCTATTACAAAAGAATATCTCCTTTTGAAAGTGGCCCTCCGAGTGCAGCCAAGTATAGCAATCTTTTGTCTACCAATCTGCAAGTGAGATCTAGTTAAGCACATGCCCGACATATTTTCTCCTCGCAGCTTTTAAGCTAGATCAAACGATTCCCGCTTGCAAGATCTCCAGGGGCTTGTATCTCCTTGTCCTGACCAAAACAACCAATTTGTTTAACCCTATTCAGACTGGCATTTTCAAGAGGAGATTTTGACGGGGGGGGGGGGGGGGGGGGGGGTCAATTTGACCCCCCCCCCTGAGATCTCGGCCGCGGATAGTCCGACTGCCGTGAAATTTTGCACGAACGTCGCCTGCACATGTTAAGGGTGTCGCTGATATGTTTTTTTTTTTTTTAAAAATTTCACATATTTAATTATGCTAATTTATGCATACTCACGTATGCAATTAGATGCTTTTTATTGAAATCGTTAATATTTCATTAATAAATATAGTTATGAAGCCCAAATTTTTCTAAAAGTTGCTGAGTAGCATAGACAACAGTATTGAATTGACAAATTCAGAAATTTCAAATTATTCTTTTGTATTCTATAGTTTTATGAATTTCTTATGTATTCTATTTTTTTTATTTCTTATGTATTTCTTTGTTTTTTAATTTTGTATGCTTGAGAAATGTATTTTAATTCAAATATAAAGACAAATTTAATTAATCAAAAGGCTCAGAAGACACAATTATCAGTGTTATAAAGCAATTTAGAAAAAAGCAGTATTTTGTATACAAACGCATGCAAAATGATGATTTTCGTTCAATTTTGGCCTGACATGCGATTACATTATGTTGCGTAATGCGACAACGGAGGGTCCGATTTTTTCGAACTTGGTGTCAAAAGTTGCGGGACACTTGAAAGAAAAAAGTCATAAAGCGCCAGGTTGCGATTCACAGCGGTTGCGCGGCAGTCGCGGATTTTGTACAGGGGGGGTCAAATTGACCCCCCCCCCCCAGTCTAAATAGGGTTAAAGCTAGAACAAGTTAAAGGGGAAGTCCAGACCCAAAATAAGTTGCTTTCATTAGAAGCAGATAAGTTAGGTAAACTGATTTTAAAAAAAAAAAATTAAAAAAAGTTTGAAGAAAATCAGACTAATAATATGAAAGTATCTTTATGATGCAAAGAAGCTGATCGCTATTTCCCTTTAAGAGCACTTCCAAATTTTAAGGTAGAACCATTTTTCCTAAAAAAGGGGAAACAACATGAATTCCTGGAACACCCCCAAGGAGGGACTTTTGTGCATTGTATTATATTTAGGATCATTTAATATACCTAGCTGATAAACACAAAGTTATGTCTACAGGGGGGGTGATTCACTAAGATTTAAAATCAATCCCAACTATGGGCCTATGGAACTATAACATGGCAACTGATCCTAAAATTAATTTTATCCCAATTGGGATTGATTTTAGCTGTTAGTGAATCACCCCCAAGATCCTGCATCTGGGGCTGCCAACTCTTGCGATTTCTTGCATTTGGAAATAAGAGTACAACCACTTTGCTCTTGTGTGCCTGGAAAAAAAATTGAACAAAGAGGGAAATTGACCAAAAATGAATAACATTAAAAAATAATGAGCAAAGAAATTCCATAGGGATTCAAAACCAAGATTTCCTGATAGCTAGACAGGTGCTCCACCGACTGAGCAATTGCAAATCCTTATAATGTCGATGTCCATCAGAGAGAGCCCCTTAGCTTTAAATGTTGGAGTGATTAGGAATTTTAATTTGAATCTCGATGGAATCCTATTTTCTTTGCTCATTTTTTATATGAAAAAATATATGCACATTCCTTTTTTTGAAGCAATGATTTTCTGTGAAATCTGACTTTGCGAGATACATGATAAACCCTTAGCAGGTTATGACTATGATATTAATCAAGAATGTTTATGTCCCATGAAACTAAAACATGACAAATATAATGATGAATACACATGTCTATGCAATTAGTTTTATGACTTGGTATTGTATTCTTATCCAATATGAGGACGCATTAATCTCTGAGAATTTCAGACACTGCCAGGCGTAATGATTACACATTACATGAATAGGGAAAATGTGGGGAAGTGGCCTAGTGTAGTTGTGTTTCAGTTATGATTTTATTGAAAGTACACCAGTCTTTTCAGTCTCATAAAAGCTTAGTTTGTATGGACTAATTATATCATTAATTATGTCATGAGTTTCATTTTAAACCCTTACAATGCTAACACTTCACTAAAAAGCATCATATATTAGAATTAAAGGGGAATTTTTCAGTTACATTGTGTGTTTTGTACTCTCATTATGAACAAAGGTCTAAATGGATCGTTATTTCCTCAAATGTAATTTTATTTCTCTCCTACAACCTTTAAAAGGATTTTGAAATTCTTTGATACTGGATGTTTAATTCAATAGATTACAAAATGCATCAGTAATTTTTTTTTTTATGTGGAAGTTTTATCAAATCTACAAGAAATTTTTATTAATGGTGTTTTAGGTGTGCTACATTGTTATGTATTGCATGGTCTAATGTAAATACTGGTTTTCACAGTTTACAACCCCTGAATGATGAGCATTGTTAATCATGATTGTATTGGATGGCTGTACTTCATGGGATACTAGAATACTCCACTCATTTGGGTCAATATTGCACTCATCTTTCATTCGATAGTTGATGTTTGAATAATGTATTCCCTGTTATTTTCGCGTGATTAATTTTTCGCGTTGAGCATCCTCAAAACATATGCACGGGTTCTTAAATTTTCACTGCATTTACGTAAGAAGGCAATTGAACCCATATAAAATGTACATTAGAAAGAATGCTCATATATTCGCTTGTTTTTAAGTTCGTGCCTGCCGATCTTTGTGCGAAATCCATGAAAATTAATGTACCGTGAATATTTCCATGAGTACAGTATATCATTGACCCTACTTCCAATTCATCACATTCATTTTTAAAAATTTTTTGTCTTATATATTGCAGGAACTAAGGGAGAGGGTATTACGAGGGAAGTATCGGATTCCATTCTACATGTCAACGGATTGTGAGAATCTACTCAAGAGGTTTCTTATGTTGAATCCTGCTAAGAGGGCTATGTTGGAGGTACGTAATCCTTTGGTGACAAGACTTCTGCTACTGCGACAATTTCTCCAGGCTTATTTCTCCCCCCCCCCCCTCCCCCACCCCTTATATCTTGGCCGTTGACCGCGCGATCGCGACGAAAGTTTGTACACGAAATCAAGTTTTTGAGCAATTTTTGGTCTGACGCACAGGTATAAAATGATGCGTTACTCGCGAACCGGGTACCCAGGTATCAAAAGATGCACAAGACTTCAAAGAAAAAACTCATGAAACATCGCGGCTGTGGTTTGTCGCATCAAAAATTTACCGCAAAAAATGTTGAGGGGGGCGCTAAATTAGCCCCCCACCCCCCACCCCCACCCCCCCTGCTGATTAGGGTTAAGATATAGAGATTGGGTTGTAATAGCATATACATGTATAAATTATTATAACCACCGACAACAACAAATATACAGATAGCCGAAAAAAGGAAAGAAAGTACTCCCACTCAACCTCTTGAAAATATTAGTAAAATCCTTAGATGTTTTTTTCAAATAGTTACAAGGAGATATAAACAACGTTATTTATATTTTATGACACCCAAGGATTTGACTGATGTTTCAAGTAGTCGAGTGGGAGTATTTGTCTGTTTTTCTTTTTCTTTTTTTTCTTTTTTCCGATTATATTAAGAGTAAAAACAAGATAAGGGAGTACATATTATTGCAGGATATAGAACATTACATGCTTGTTCTATAGAAGGATGAAATACAAATTTGTGTACAAATTTCATTATAACAGGAGATTAGGTAGTATTTATAATTTGTCATTAAATATGTTGCACATGACTTTTTAATTAACATAAATTGTGGTAAAGTTTATTTTATTAAACTAGTTGTTCTTTATAGTATGGTATTGTGTTATATTTACATTTATAAAGATTTTCACAACCTCTTTATTGCTCAAAGACTTCCAAAAACAGTGTGCTCAAAGACTCCCAAAAACAGTGTTGTTGGCAAAGAAGCAACATAATATGTAGTCTATTTTAGAGGCCTATTCACTGTATTGTGAATAATAAGTGTTCATTAAATATCTTATGTCTTTTACTGAAGTCGTACAAAAAAAATACCGTGTTATTAAAGTTTTGTTTCTCTTCATGGTGCAGACGATAATGAGGGACAAATGGATGAATGCTGGCTTTGAGGAGAATGAACTGAAGCCACACCAAGACAACCAGGAGGACTTCTATGATGAGAGGAGGATAGAGGCTATGACTGGTATGGGATTTAAGAGGAAAGACATTGAAGACTCACTCAGGAATCACAAGTATGATGAGCACTACGCCACCTATCTGCTACTCGGAAGGCGGCATAGTGATGTAAGTGAGGGGAGGGGGGATCCAAGGGAGGGGGAAATGCTGATATTGTGTGGCTATGATAAGCACTACACCACCTACCTACTTCTTGAAGGCGGCATAGTGATGTAAGTGAGGGGAGGGGGATCCAAGGGAGGGGGAAATGCTGATATTGTGTGGCTATGATAAGCACTACACCACCTACCTGCTTCTTGGAAGGCGGCATAGTGATGTAAGTGAGGGGAGGGGGATCCAAGGGAGGGGAAATGCTGATATTGGTGGCTATAATAAGCACTCACCACCTACCTGCTTCTTGGAAGGCGGCATAGTGATGTAAGTGAGGGGAGGGGGATCCAAGGGAGGGGGGGAAATGCTGATATTGTGTGGCTATGATAAGCACTACACCACCTACCTACTTCTTGGAAGGCGCATAGTGATGTAAGTGAGGAAGGGTAATCAAGGGGGAGGGGGAAATACAGATAGTGTGAGGATGTGATTGAGCACTACGACACCTACATGCTCTTTGGAAGGTGGCATAATGATCCTACTGGGGACTCTGAATATTAATTAGTCAAGAGTCCTAGGATGTTTGTTTTTCTTTATTCATTGTGACTTCTTTAAGGACCAGAGATGACACAGTAGTTAAGTTGCTTACCAGATAAAAGTAGATGGTGTGGGTTCAAATCCCTCCTGGGTCCAAGATTTTTTCTGACTTAATTTTTATTCATATGCAGATCAAGCATCCAATTCAGTAAAAAAAACTTTAAAAAACATTCTTCAGTTAGATCATGTTTACCGTCTTCTTCATCTCTCTTACATCTGCTTTCTCACGATTGGATGCTCTAGGCTGAAGATGCAGACTCAACATCGGGCAGCTGTCTATCGCTCCCCCAGCGCACCGTGAGTGACCTGAGCTCCTCCATCACCCAATCACCGTCCTCCCAGGGTAAGAAACAGCGCAGCATCCCATCCAATCAGAAAGAGAGACGATTTAGTCATGGCGGGGAGAATTACGGTCAGTTTTGGCATGTCATTTTATGTGTTTGAAGACACCTTCCATCTCTCTTTCCTTTCGTGCATTTATGCTCAAGATTACTCTTGTGAAATTGGACATGTATCACCTCAGGCACCTTGGCTTGTCAAAGGGCATGCAAGCAGTTTTTATTCTATTATTTCTTCAATTTATTTTTTCCAAATGTTATTTGGGATATTTTTTGCACGCAATGCTTTTGCCTAAGAAACTTGAATCATGAGATTCTGCTGGGGCTTTCATGCTGCAAAAGCCTGTATTATATTAAGGGAGAGTGTTAACAAGTTGCCATATTTTGATGTGGAATACCCCCTCTGCCCACCCCTGTTTCATAAAAAGCAGGTTGCAGTAAAATTTTATATTTATATGAGTGTTCATTTCAAGTCAACCTTGCAAAATATTGTAACCAGAACTAAAACAATGTGTTATAACCCTTTTTTTTTTTTTTTTTTCCTTTTAAAAAGAGTAATATCAAACCCTAACCTTCAATACACCTTTTTGTTATAATATGTATCAAAATATATACTAATAAAAAATACAAAACAATCATGGTATATCACAGGGCACCCACGTAGTATCTCATGCTTCATGTTTCTGCACTTTATATGGTAAGGAGTGGAGCAAGTAATTCACTGGAAGATAATCACCATCGAAATGAACTGGTTGGAAACACACTTAACCCTCCACTCACACATACAATGTGATTTAATTTGAAATTGTATTTTATTTAAAAAAAAAGATAATATGATCACTATATTGATTGAGAGAACCATTGATTCATCCACAAATGCATTCTTCTGGTCTCTTTCCATATATACCTTCTTCTCACCTACTCTCTTCTAGTCGTCAGGAAAAGAGGTAATAAATCCCGTCAGAAATGCCAGAATTTCTACTTTTTTTTGTAAAAATTATTCCTTCTCTTTGATTATAAATCTTCATCAAGCAATTCTTACTGTGATGAATGCCTGCCTGTAGTTCCATAGCTCTTACTTTAGCTCTAGTGTGGTGCTTCTATTTTCTAGTCAGTTATATTTGGTCAGCCTGCTTGTCTTATGAACTTTCTGTATATCCTTTATTCTAATTGGTTTCTAACTCGTCATTCTTTCTTCTACTCATCTGTTCTCTCTGAATTTGATTGGTGAAATCAATCTCTTCAAGCAATTCCTTCCTGTGTCTTTTTTTTCCAGTGTGGTGTTTCATCAAGTCGTTCGTAAAATTACGAATGACTTTATGAACGACAGGAAGATGTTCTTTGTGCTATACTAATCACATTCTTAATCATGTAGCAAAAGAACTGATCACGAAGCGTTCATAAAGTTGTTTGTAACTTATGAACGACTAGGTGAAACACTACCCTGTACTAGCTATTTCTTTTTAGCATATGTTTAGCAACTTTCATATTCTTATTACAGTTTTTCATCTACTTTATAGTCATATATAGCCTGCTCTAAGTCCTCATATATATATTTTCTGGATTGTTAACTCCTCCATGTGTGTTTTGTATTCTTTGTGGTAAAGCGTGTGTCCTAACTTGATCATTGGTGCTGTAATTCTCAATGGGTTGTTTCAATCGTTTTAGCACTAAAACTAGAGATTCCTGACATTTAGAACACATTCAAGATGAATCGATAAGCATGCCTGTAGATAGATTTCACGTAACCCAACATAAAATAACACCACTGTGTGTAACAGTTTTGGTGTAGGATTTATGTGTAGTACCATGTGTACTATGTGTAATACCATTGCAGAATCATACTGTTTCACGAATATAGAATACTTTTCAGCACTTGCTCGTGTAGTGACATTAAACAAAAATTAAAAACTAAAAATAACAACAACATTTGGTAAAATATTTCACAGAGTTAGAATATTAAAGGGGTAATACTTAAAACAAAAAATATATATATTTAAGCTTAATTAACATATGTATAATATATTTTTAGGCTGCCAATTGTGACAATATTTACTAGATAGAACCATAAAGAATTCACAGAAAACTCTTATCTCTGACTAATAAATACCATTCATTGTTTTTCATGAAAAAATAGTGATTAATTACAGGTCAAATAAGAAAAAATATCAATTCAGCTTAGGGAAAATAAAAGCTTAATGCACCTGAACTAAAACGCAAAGTAACAACTAATCTTACATGCTATTTCATATATCAAAATGGAAAAAAAAAAAGTCTCCATCTGCCTCCAAATTTGCTTTGGTTTTCAGTTCATATGAGCATGAAAAAAAAATAATAATAGTGAACTAGTTGAAATATAGAACTAGAATGCAAAGCTTTACACTTATAGATGTCAGTATGTATGAGTCCCCAAAATTAAACCCTGATCCAACATATCCAAATGATATTCAGAAACCATTTTTAATATATGCCAATTTACAAGAATTTTAGTATGCAGCCCTGTTTGAAATTCTATGAATCATTTTATTTTCTAGTATAGAATATGGCCTTGTATGATTGCCATGTCTACAAAAATATTATTGATTATCAAACTGAAATGTCTAGAATAATAAAAAGCTCCAAGTAAGGTCTATTGTATGGGTAAATTGCGTAAAATAACTTAAGAGCTAAAGTTATTTGACAACTATCCTCGCTATTTTTCTTATTTTTTCGAGACATTGAACATACGGCCAAGTTTTTATTGAAATGAAAAATACATGTAGATGCAGGGGGGGGGGGGAAGACAGGTATTGATATGAATCTCAGCTCATTATAAAATTCAAAATATTAACATTTTTATCTGTGATTTTCTCTACAACAAGTCATAACAAGGCCAAGTAAGTGATGTTTATTGATATCTGTTAAATTACATTTTCAAAATAATGCTCTTCAAATTAAAATCTGGTGGCTAGTCTAGGAATGAAAGATCATTGAAATCCACATGCTTAGTTTTCCTAAAAATGGAAATAAATGGCAGGGGTCTTTTGAATCCAGCATAAAAAGAAGAAATTCAAAACTTATTTAATTTTTTTATTAAAAACTAGCTCGTTTGCTGCATGCTGTCCCTTCATGCTGTGAGGATCATTGTAGTTTTTTTTTTTTTTAATGTATATATATTTATTGGATAAATGCCTTCTAATTGGTCATGCTAGAGGAAAATAAAAACTAACTTGCTTTTTGCAAAGACTAACCATGTATACATCATAATCAAAGAAACATTGGCTGATATTCATTTTAAAAATTGCATCCCGCCAGCCTAAAGCCAACGCTTTTGATCCTTATACTCTCATCGTGTTGAGCTGACGCTCTAACAATCTTTTTAACTAATGGAATGAGAAATGGTGGAGGTGTTTGGGGGTGGCGGAATTGTTTCAAAAGAATGACTGGATTCTTGCTTCATTCATTATGCCTGCTTTGCCATGGAGGGACCATATTGGTATAAATATCACTTATGACCGTAATTCTCCTATTCAGCTTGGTACTAAATAATGCTCTTTTTGACCATATTACAGCAGAGTTAACCAAATCATTGTATTTAGTGCTTTGCACTAACTTTATTATGCAAAGGGTGAAAGAATGTCTGAAAGACATAAGCTCAAAGGGTGAGTGAAAATAAAAATAAATCTATATATCTTATCTCCTTCCCCCTCTCTCACTTACTCTATACACCCCCTCCCCCCCCCCTTCTCTCTCTCCCCCTCCATCTCCCCCTCCATCTCCCCTTCCATTCCCCCTTTTGCTCTCTCCTTCTCCCTTTCCTTCTTTCTCTCTTCATATTTCTTCTCTCTCTAACTCTGAAAATTCTTGTGAAAAGTGCTTGACTTTTTAATTTCATCTGTTATATTTCTCTCTCAAACAAATTTATTGTTGGTTTTGTGGACAACTTATATACCAAGGCATGAAGGGAATCTGCTGCAGTGAAACATAAAAATTGCAGAAATGTCCCATGATATCTACATGTAATGCAGGCTACGTTGTAGGCATGTGTCATGTAGCCTACGATCAGTTGTAACCACCTCATAAGACTATTATGGTAACAATTTTACTATAAAAGATTGCTCTGCAATTTACCTCATTGTCATAATATGACACAAAACAGCTGCAATGTTTGGTTCAATAATTGTAAGTAGTCCAGTATATGCATTTTCACATTAATGATACTTGAAATTCAGAAAATATTATGTTATTATCTATAGTATTAACTATCAGCTGTCACAGAGAAATAAAAAGATGTGCTGGTAATAATCATGAAAGGAAAGAGGTCAGAAATGCCAGAATAAATATAAATGTTTCAATAATCAAAGATGGAATGATGAAGCTCCCTTTTGAAATTAGATGCAGACATTTGATTATGAAATTTGGATGAAATTGCTATGTTGACTTGTTACTGCTGCCCTAGTAAATCCATTGCGCTTCATCAGTCGTAATGTGGATATTAAAGTTATAATCAATTCATGAATGCTTTTGGCATAGAGTGTAGCTAGGTAGGCTGCGAAGCAACTACTTTACAGTACGGTACACATCAATAATGCTGTGTATCGAATGATATGAAATGTGCATTTTATCATTGATAATTGGTTATTTCAAAGTAGAAAGGCACTCCTCAAACAAAATTCTGCAGATATCCACACAACAAAAAAAAATCATTGTTTTGTTAAAGGAATTGTAAACCTGGAGATCATAATATTAATATAGTAGATGAGGATCAAGAGTTATAGGCATTAAAAAAAAAAAAAAGATATCAAAGATATCAAATATTTAGAATTTTGAGAAATTATATACAATGGATTTTCAAGCTCAATACATGAATAAAAATAGGTAAGAACATATGGAACATACCATTTCAGATTGGACTTGGTTTAATAAACCCCCTCGGAGATGTATGTTATTTGCAGGTGCCAGTAAGTTGACAAATGGGCCTATATTTTACTTTTTCATTTCAACAGACTATTTAGATTCTACTTTTGACCAGGCCTAGAATCAATCGGTTGAGTGTAGATTTTAATCAAATACAGGCCTAGGGGCTCTGTATAAATTATGTGGAATGTAATGTCACTGTGCATATTACTTTTTGCTCTTCTGTTTCCATGTGTATGTGACCTACTTCATCTCATGCAAGATATATCTCTGCCCGTCTTTATGTTTCAGATTATGGACTATATTTTGGGGTTATTTGTGATAGATACATTACAATTATTACAAAATTATAGTCTTATCAAGATGCTGACCAGATACCATACAAGCTTATTTCATAGTTGAGACTTAATTTAGGTGTCAGAAGTTAGACCCCTTTGTGTTGTAGGTTGTATCTACTCAAGTACATGATAATAGTCTTACGAAAATATACTTTAATTCATGGCTGCCATCTTTGATGACACTGCCAGACAAAAGAGAAAACAATTACGTTGGAAAATAAAGAATAAACACAACTTGTATTTAAAGACCGTGGACGGAGTAAATACAACCTTATATCGATTGAAAGCTAAGTAGGCGTATAACATAAATACCCCAAAAATAAATTCAATTTTCATATCAGTATTCATAAAAAGGTGATCGAACCTCAACCAGGCCATCCCTCCCAATTACTCAAAACGTTACCCCTATTTTAATGGTGCGGTTGATGACGTCAAAGAATGTTAAGGGAATGCTATGGCCAGGCATGATTTGGTTTAGCCTTTAGAAAACACGTTTGTATTGCTATGTCAGAACAATAGACCCCATGTGTGCTAGAATTCTATTGTTATGGAATGAAAGGGCAAATTCATTCAACATCTAGCATGTAGCATTCCGTTAACATTTTTTGACGTCATCAGCCGCGCCAATAAAATAGGGGTACTTTTTCGAGTATTTGAGAGGAATGGGCTGGTCGGGGTTCGATCAACTTTTTAATGAAATACTTTCTAGATGGACAATAAAAACGCTTAAATTGGGAATTGTTGTACTATGAAAAATTATTAGCTTTCGTTTTATATGTAATTTGGGTTTTCATTTCTCGGTCCGGTCTGGGACTTTAAAGATGACGTGAGAGTCACCAAGATCAATTCACAATTTGGAAAACTTCATGTCAATGATAATAATTTTCATTTATTTATTTATTTTATTTTTTTTTTTTTTTTTTTTTTTTTTTTTTGTGTCCTCTTTCACTTGAGAACTGATCAAAGTGCTTACCAATATATTATTACCCTGGTCATTGGATTCAATTCCGGACTGCTGTAATGTGCAGGAAGTATGTAATGCAAGTAACCTGATATTCTATGAAACAATAAGCCAACAGGGAATTAAAAATGTCTGTTTTCACTACTGTAATACTGGTTGGTATTAGACTTATTTGTTCTTTCCTTGATGACATTTCTAATCTATTACTGACTTAGAAAGGGGTTTCTCAATATACTACAATTATGAAGAATTGTTTGATGTAGGGGTAATGTAAATAGTCCAAACTGTATCTAATCCTGTTCTTATGCTCTTGGTCTTTTATCTTATTTTGCAACCTTAATGTAGCTTCTTCTTTATGAATGCTATTTTTGGATGATAAATTGTTCTCATCAAAGATAGTGTGATATTTTGTTTAAATTATACAAATTTTTAAGCTTTCACCAGCAGCACATAAAATCAGAAACTGAGATGGTGATTTTAGTTCTTCTGAAAGCATTAACCCTCACTTTGCTTCATATCACTTTTGCTAATTCATTTGCCCGTTCTCACCAACGTGTCCTAAGTTAAGCCATAGCTTAAATTTGTGGTTTAACTATGGGTAGCAAACTTTGACAAAATCTACCTACGTTGTTATCTTCCCCATATGTTTACTGGATTCTCAAAATCATGCTTTAATGGTTAGGTAATCTTCCATTCTTGTCATTCCCAGGCAGTTCTTAATTGTTTCAGTGCCAAAATTCTGATAAATGGAACATCTACTGTTCGAGATTCTGTCACATTTTGCTACCTATAGTTAAATCACAGATTTAGGCTAAAGCTTAGCTTAGGACACCTTTGTGAATACGGGCCATTACCTTTACAAGTTGTTCCAATAGACTCTTCAATTGCACCATCTGCAAAGGATAAACTGCCATCGTATCATTTTGGATTATCAGTATTGCAATATATTTGTTTGTTATAGCTATTCTCTGTTATTGACTGATTTTGAAATGTATTGTACAGAAACTAATATAACTTCAAGAATATAAATGTGACTGAGTTAGTGCATGTTCTTATGCAATCATGGTATATACAAATGTATGTCTGTCACAATTTATGCATGCCATGGACTAAAAAGTTTTTGTTAGTGTTTATGTGCACTGTTTTCTTGAATTTCTATAATAAGATTACTAGTATAATGCTGAAGAACTACTATATCTTTTGATTTATTCTTATAACAAATCAATACATATCTTGAAACCTAATGTGATAGCAAAAGTTTATTTTCATACCATGTTTCAAGTTTTGAATGTAGCTGCTTTCATGTAATTGCTCCACAAACACAATTCTAGGAGCATTGTTTGATGTTTTTTTAAGATATTTTCTGGCAATCAAAAAATAAAAAATAAAAATTCTAAAGTGATACTGAAGATTTGACAATAATTATAATGGAAATTCTCATTTAATGTAACCCCACAATTATTTTTCTCTGTGTGATTTGCTTCAAATCAACGCAAAATTATGGCATGTTTAAATTAAAACAAAACAGTGATAAGGATATGTTGCATGGCTATAATATTCATTTATCATTCAATTTTAAGAATAGCGTGTTGGAAAACCTAAGGGCCCGAATTCACAAAGGTGGTTTCTGCCAAACCCACGGATCCGTGGATTATGTAGATTTTGTGTAATAAATACGCATAATTTTAGCGCGTACTGTGAGAAAGGTCCAATATGAATGCGCGATTTTGTCACAGAGCTCTAAATTTACGCATGTCGCTATGGTTTTGCTGCTGTTTATTCAAATTAATTTAAATAAACCGTTGACTCAACAGTGGACTCATTCATTGAAAACAGTGGGCTCATTATGTCAAAACCATAGCAACTGGCGTATATCTCGTGCAAAATGAAAAAATCGCGCATTCATATTGGACCTTTTTCAATGTACGCGCTAAAATTAAGCGTAATTATTACATGAATATTCACAAATCCGCGGATCCGTGGGTTTGGCAGAAACCACCTTTGTGAATTCGGGCCAATATGTTTATCTTATTGTGTTTTCCAAAATAGACACACACTTTTCACACAAAGCCTGATTTTAACATTTACATATCAAATACAATGCAAGAAATTCATGTAAAATGTGCATGTTGAATTTATTTGGCTGCTAAAATTTTGCTTGATATTACACATGAACTCTTCTCTTTAATTTTCTAAAAGATTTTAACTGTTATCTTACTTTGCTCGAAATTTCAATACAATCAACCTTGCCTAAGATGATTTCGTTGGGACTGAAGAAATAGCTTTGACTTTGATAAAAAATGACTCTAAAAGCAATACAATATAAAATTAATATGACTTTTAAAAAACTTTTGACTTATAATGCGAGTTCGACTTTGGCAAGCTTGACTGTAATAAAATTTCAATTTTCAATATTCATTATTATCCATTATGTAACTTTTCTTTCCTTAACTTAGATCATGTTTTTGTGCCACAGATGTTTTTAAATGTGACTAAATGTATGCCTTTTTGCTAGTAGACTTTTTCATACGTAGATTCTGAGGTATTTTATCATTATATACATTTATGCCTTGTAAAATCATCTTTTTTCAATCAAATAAGGTTTTAAAAATGGTTAAGTTTTTTGTTTGGAGTAGTTGTTTTTAACAGAAGAATAACAATTAGCTTTATACATATCCAGAGCTCCATTAAAGTACATTTTGATGTACATAGAGAATAAAGAAGTAGCTTTTATGTTTAAAAATCATTTACTCTACAATAAAAGACCATAGCATGTTGTTCCACTAGCACACTACCGTTTTTGCAGTGTATTATCTTGCATTTGATGAATGACCTAGCATTCCAGATACATAATATAAGATGCATGCATCATTTTAGATCACGTAATACGTACACTGGACCTTACAAGGATTTATTAGTTCCATTTTTTATTAATAGTAAAGGTAGTCTTTCTTATCTTGTTGACAATACTCAACAAACCATCCCCCTTTCCTCCATGTGACTTACAGGGCAACACTCATATAAACGTCACACGGACAGTAGTCTAAAGGAGAATATGGGCATTCCACATAGGGGGCGCTCTAGCCACGGTGCCATCGGGTCCAAGGAGGGCAGCTCACTTTCCAACTCCAGCAACAATCCCAACCAAGCAGATATACCAGATAGGAAAGCCAAATCAACGCCAAAGAGCGCCAGCAAACTGCCAACTAAGGTACTGTACATTCATGTCCATTTTAGGAAGAGAGGACATGTGCAGATTTTTACAAGTCGTCCTTGACACAAATCACCATATTACCTACACTTCATAGTCATTTTCAATTTGGAAGAAGAAAACAGGCAGATCTTGGTTGTAATAGACACAGATCAGCAAGTTACGTACTCCTCATTTTAATTTCCAATTCTAGATAAGAGAATGTGTTGATCTTCACTGGTCTTCCATGTCACAAACCACCAAGATTAATATTGGATCGCTATTTGCACCACAATATATAACATGAAACCCTTAACAGTGACACAACACTTTGAAAAGACTAGTGATGTATTCTGATTCATTCAGGTGGAATTACCCAGAGTGGGTAGATAGAGAGTGGCGACAGCGGAAGTCGTCTCTGATTGGTCAACTTTTTCATGGGGCTCTAAATGGAACTATTTTGCAACCAGTTGATGCCCTCAACAACTGATTCAGTGCCAATGGAACTTTTTTTGCAACCAGCTAATGTGTTTTAATCATAAGCGGCCAGGATGCATCTTAACATAATTGCACAATGATCACAAAAATAGTTCCTTTCAGCTCCCCATGTTTGACCTTTGACTGTGTGCACCTAGTTTTGGGTACGCGTGTCGTCACTCTCTCTATCTACCCACTCTGGAATTACCCTTTTAAATTAAATATCGAGGGGGTGGGGAAGAGGTGGTATGATTTGAAGACTTCTTTCTCACTAGGATGTATCTAGACCAATGGATTAATAAAATGACATTTTTGTCTTATTCTAAAAATTTCTGATCATTTATTATTCTCTTTAGACTCCTGCTGGTATGAGTAGAAGAAACACATATGTGGTAGGCGAGAGAGATTTCGCTGGCTCAAGTAGAACCAATGGCAGTAGTGAAAGGTAAGGAACCAGCTAATGAATCTCTGATGCTTTCAGTCATCAGTCAATAGAGGGAGCAGTTCATCACAAACACATTGTTTTTCAGAAATTATCTTCTAAAGAAACATCTTGGGCAAATGATATTACTTTAGCTTCATTTTGTGTCTCTACTTTTTGCAGTTGGCACATTAGAGATACTTGAATGAAGCAGTTTATGAGGTTTTTTATGGTATTTGCAAAATAATTAGTGTGTGACTCATGTCACAAGGATTATATACATATATATGCACATGTGCAGTGATATTTTTAAAGTTTGTATTATACAATGTATGGCTTTTTTTAGTTGGTAAAGATAGTGCAGCCACCTCACTACCTATGATTAGAAATCCAACCTATAATCAAACTATGATTTCCCCACTCTTTGAGTTGAATCACTTTATTGTTTATTTCTTCAATGTTTTGTCTTTCCCTCCAATTCATATTCGTCCTTGACCCCTTACACCTGTATATTTTGTAAACCACTGCGTGTACTGGACTTCTGAAGTCTGAAAGTGTGAGATCTAGAAAAGAGTGCGGTTAAAGAAGATAAGGTGTGGGTTTTGCAAGTGTGCTTCATTGAAATTGCACTCCTTTTAAATTCAGGAAGGACAGACACAAAAGTATGTTGCTGTGCATTTGGCTTTAAATTTTCCTCTTTTCAGCTTTCAATTCCAACTTTTTTTAAGGAGAACTAAAGCAATATTTGACCTTACCAATTTAGGTATCACAGACAATGAAGTAGAGATATGCCTCTGAACCATAGGGCACATTTGGCTTTAAATTTTCCTCTTTATAGTTTTAAATTTTCCTCTTTTTAGTTTTAAATTTAATTTTTTGTAATGAGAACTAAGCGATATTTGACTTTACCAATTTAGGTTTCGCAGACAATAAAGTAGAGATATGCCTCTAAACCGTGGGGCTATGAATTATAAATGATTGATTTTACATTCCTAGGTCAACAAGACATCAGAAATCGTCCTCAACGTCTAGCCATCCCGTCAAAGGGGCAATCCTCCCGCCCATTGACGACCCTAGTAATCGGCCCAGGTGAGCCTTGTCCAACCCATCTTTGGTTCCTAGAGCTGCCTTTCAACAAACACTTGTCATCTTGCTTCCCCCTATCTCCTATAGTCTGTTTTCCAGTCTGGTTGCACCCCTTTTCTAACAGTAGAGGGCATGTTTGGAACCTTACCTACCCCAATACTGATTACCCGGTCCCTGATTAACCGCCTAAAGTCAAGAAAGGGGAATTTGTTACAATAAGCTCTTCTTTAATATGCAAAAGAACAATTCCCAACCATGGACATTTCGGGGAAGGGGTTTAGGTTGACGGGTTGAAACATGTTTTCCGAATCAGCTCTGGTTTCTTGTTGTGTTGTTTTGATGTTTGTGTGTGATATTTGTAAGAACCTTTGTCCTTTGTTTTGTTCATCATCTCACCTCATCCTTGGCTGCACTTAATAACCAACCACCGATCGTCATAAAACAGTGCTTAGGACTTAAACCCGCCTCACACGATCTGCTGCAATGGGATTTTTGAAGAAAAATGTTATGTTATTTTAAATGAACATTCAAACATGGAAAATCATACTGTCTAAAGTTCTGAGTAATCATATAAAGTTGAAATTCACATTGTAGTGACGTCCCAACAACCTTGCGATTTGACTAATTTGACTCCTAATTTGAACAAAAGCAGTTGATCAAAATTTTGATTCCACTGTTCATGTACATGTTTCAAAACTCACATTCAGGACAGATATTATTTGAGGGCTAAATTGATCACATTTTATTTCTCAAATTGGCAACAGCAATATTTTTATTTTAATGCAACATGCTTCTAATTGAATGTGATGTCTTTGAAACCAACACACATGGTTAGGAACTTCCAACAAAACAAAAATTTAATTGCCAATTTTGATGAAAAACGGTTATTTTCAACTTCCCAATGTGTTGCCAATTTAGAGATTTTAAAGATTATTCTTATTAATAAAATTCCTGACATCAAATGCAGTATTGTCATGCAACTATAATGGGCACAATGTTTGTAGAAATTTTTTCTCTTTTTACTGATATACCTGGTGTATTTTTTATTATTAGAGCTCTGAAACAAAAGTTATTGACCCAAACCACAAAATGTGGCACAATGGCGCGAATGGGTTAAGATAGTTTTTCATGTTTAAAATGTCATAATTAATGCATACTGATATTTGTTTTAAAAATTACATCGCAGCAAATCACGCAATGTTAGGCGTGCTTTATTTACTTGTTTACATCTGTCATTTTACTTCCAAGTTTTTCTTTTCTTATTCTGGAATATATTGTCTGCATTTTGGCTTTGTAGTTATAACAATAATCTTCTCATTTGAAATTTGAAATCACTTCACTGTGTCAGTCACAGCAAGCTGGATGGTGCTCTGCATTTCTTCAAATTAAGGGAATAAAAAGACCTCCTGAGAATATCAACAATAGAAATATTGACAGACAAATTAAGATATTCCTGAAATGAAGATGCAGATGTTTTGGTCAAAAATAGTCTTTGAGGATTGGTGAAAGAATGGAATAAAGAGCCTAATACTGCTAGTTCTTCTATTCTAGTTTTTCATCTGTTATATTGTGTGTCTTTGATAAAATTGTGCAAACATGTGAAATAATCTTCTCCAAGTTTTGTTTTACATTCATTGTGTATATTGAATCAAAATAATTCCTCATCCGTTTTTTCCACTTTTCTTTCAATCAAAGGCTTCAGCAATAGTATCAAAAACATTCATCAAGAACACTTTCCACATTTATTTACATTACATGGATTTGTTTATTCCAAACAAATGCTCATATTTTTAAACAAAATATATTTATTTTCAATTCAAACACCTTGCATACATTTCATTGATAAGCCGATATAAGGATTAAAATGATTTGCATTTTCTTCTGTTTTTGTCATCATCTCTGACAGGCTTCCAAATTAACTTTTTTGTTTTCACTAGCAGGTGTTTATATTCGCTAATCATTTGTGATATTTCTGATTCTTTGTTCTTGCCAACATCATTGATTCAAATATTAAAGATTAAAGTCATGTCTTAATGATATTAATGTATGTTATTGTGTTGATTTATTGTGTGCATCTTGTTTGTTTGTTTGTGATAGTACAATGTTAATAAATTCACATTTGAGAAAATCATGATGGCATTGGTGTACTGTATTTGCTCTTATTTTCTTAAATTAGCGCTGAATTTACGTACGAACGCAATTTACCCTATTCCAAGCATGCATAGGAAAGCATGCTCACATACTTGCGTGTTTTTAAATTTGCGCCTTAAGATCTTTGCGCGAAACCCGCGAAAAATAAATGTAGCGCGAATAATTCTACAATTACAGTAATCAGAACAAAGACAGATATTTTAATTGTTTCACAAAATATAATTATAATTTCTGTACAAGTGCAATACACAGAGATCAGGCTCTCTGATTCTCAATTACAACTTTAGAGAAATTATTTTATTGCCCACTAATAAATTAGCACTGTAACAATAACAAGCACTGGGGTTTAGCGCAAACAGTTACACATGACTTAAATTTGCACATATTTTCGAAGTTCAGTGCGGTATATATCACCTCATTGGTCAGATTGTGGTCAGGGGGCATGCTTTTGAGAAATCTGTCAAATACATGTTAAATACGGAATGCGCTTAGAATCTAAGTCCAACTTTAAGTAATAAATCTTTGTGAAACAGAGTTGTCTTTTCTGTAACAGGGGTGTGATGCGTTCGGGTTTAAAATTGATTTCAGCGTTTTGGGGTTTCAGCTTATTTTCAGCTTTTTGAGCTATTCCTCTGTACAAAAGTAAAGAGCTTTTTCAATTTGATTTTTTCAGCTCTTTTTAATTTGTAGTCACTCACACCCCTGCTGAAGAGGAAGCCAATACTTTTTGGCCCGAATTCACAAAGATGGATTTTAAAACCTTGGACTGGAACCATGGATTATTTAGATTTGAGTAATAATTATGTTTATTCAGTGTGGACATTTAGAAAGATCCAATATGGATGCATGTTGAAGTCACAGGGCAATTAATTCATGCTTATTGCTATGGTTAAGGTTCCTGTTTATTTGAATTAGTTTTAATAAACAGTGGACTCATTAATTCAAAACTATTGTCTCATTATGCTCAAACCATAGCAACAAACATGAATAAAGCACCCTGTGACAAAATCTCACGTCCATATTAGACCTTTCTCAATGTTCGCTCTGAATTAAGCCTAATTATTACACAAATTTAAATAATCCACGGTTTCAGTCCATAGTTTTCAGAACCACCTTTGTGAATATGGTCCCATCGTTTAGGTCACAGCTAATTCCTTACATACTTATGAGAAAGATGTATTTTTATGGATTGATAGTACATGTATTTGAATGGTCATTGATAATGCTTTAATATCACTTGTTTGTTTTAGATTTAGAATCGTTATTTAACATTAATTGTTTACCCTAACAGAAATGTGTGGTTTTATTTATTTTTAACGCTTTCATTCTTTTTCATATCTGTGTATTTTCTCAATTTGTCTTGTGTATAGCTGGTGTGTCACTGGTGTCATTTCAACACAAATTAATTATTATATGAAACTCATTGATGCACATTTTTTGACTTCCCTTTTTCATTAAAGAATTTCTTTGTTATTCATAGGTGCACTATCTCGTTCAACCAAGAATCCAGACTTTTCATTGTCCTATTTTATTTGTAAACAGCATGTAATTTAAAAGGCATTTGGTCATTCTTAAACGTCTTACACAGTACTGATAAAATTCAAAGGGGGTAACAATGGAATTTCAAGAAATCACATACGGCCATGCGTTTAAAGTTGGGCCCATGTTGTGTGACACACTCAAAATTTGTGCTAATCGCGCGCATGTCACTGAAAGTGGCTTTAACTTTTTCAAAATCTATATTTACCCCATAAAAGTATACATTTTATTTAAGCTGAATGTCTGAAGAGTTCAGAAATGCACTTAAAATCAGTTTATTAATTATTCATTGACAATGATTGAGTAAATATAAACAAAATCACTTTTGAGGAGTAGTTGTGAAAACTAAACCTTTTTGTAGGACAATCTCAAGAAGCATGGCCAATTACTGTAATCAAGATAA
Source organism: Paracentrotus lividus (assembly GCA_940671915.1). Classification (NCBI taxonomy): domain Eukaryota; kingdom Metazoa; phylum Echinodermata; class Echinoidea; order Camarodonta; family Echinidae; genus Paracentrotus; species Paracentrotus lividus. Next base: position 48,269,082 of record CALNVZ010000174.1, on the reverse strand, counting down.
TTAAAATTCCTGGACTGATATAATAAACTATCAAAATCAAGCTAAATTGATTATTTCAGCAGGGTGTATTCATTTCAATCCAAAAACACTCTTCTGTGTACTTGATTTAACTCATTACAGCACATTTGCCAAATTTGCTGCGCGGCTCCTCCTCCACCCCAGATATTTGTTTATTACCAGTTCATTAACAGAAAATGTTGAAATTTTTTCATGTTTTGATACAAGTATTTTGTTGTCCTACCTCAGAGCTTTAATTTAAGACCAAAACCAGAATAAGGGCTGTATAGTTGTTGAGTAAATTTATAAACAACATATTTTAGGAGCAGATGTCACAACTCCACCTTTTTAAGGGCCCAACTCAAAACGCATGGCCATACGTGTTGATACATCGCAAAAGAGAGAATAATTGGGGATTTCCAAACAAAAGGAAAACGATGTATTTAATAGGGGAAAATGTGCACCCGGTCAGACAGGTAACATCAACTGCATTTTCCATGTTACAGATTCCAAGGAGATCCGAATAAAATGAATAATCAATCTTGTCTGGGATTATCTAAATGCATCACGGAAATCTCATTTTCACCGAATCCATGACCCTGACAAAAACTTGGTATTATCTATTGTTTATAAATATTGTATTTGGAATTTCATAGAACTTGGGTTCAATTTATAGATTTCTCTTTTAGATGATTTCTAGTCATTCCAATTCCAAATCACAAGATTGCTCACTGTAATATTGTTTCAATTTGAATGTTGTTCCTCCATTACTTCCTCATTTTGCAGTACTGCGCCGAACAAGAGACACCAAATAGGGGGTTCACCCAGTGTGAGGGGTCCACAGGTACAAGGCTCTCAGCTTCATAGAGGAACCGTCAACCGAGCTACCTTCCATGGTGCACCAGGTCGCCGGTCCATGTTCAATGGCCCCGCAGCGGACCAGGGTAGCGCGCAGGATACGTCTACAATGAACAGGGGCGGGCCTCATAACATCTCCTTATTCAGCAAGTTTGCTTCCAAGTTTAGCAGAAGGTGGGTAGATGTCCCTTGAAGAGCCATGTTTTGTAAAAACAATGCAAATCCTTAAAACCATCGCTTTACACAGAAAAAATGGGATGTTTCATTTGAAGACCTCCTGGCATCTTCTTCTTCTTCTTCAGGGTGATCTGCCTCCTTCACAGTTGAAGATTCTTGCAGATTTAGGGCAATGGTTATGGTTAGTGTGAGGGTAGGAGTTTGGGCAAGGACTAGTTTTACATTAGGGGATGAGTTTGGTTTAAGGGGCCTAACCATCACACTAATTCTAACTATACTCTCGTCAGGGGTGTTAAAGGGCATGAAAATATCGCTTCAAATGAAATATGTCAACCACACACTACACATTTTTAGGATTGGCATTGTTCCAAAACATGGCCCTACATCCCTTGAAGGTTATGTGCTTCAGTTTGTCTTGTTAGTAACAATTTCTATGTCTTATGATGCTTTGAAAATAATGAAGTCCATTAGTCCTCAATAGATTCTTTCTATTGCTTCTAAAACATCTTTCACAATTTCCAAGAGATTTGAATTAAGATCATCATGGGAAGTATCCCTTATGAATGTTTGGTATTGAAAGTCAGTTTTGGTGTATCTGACATTATCTGATGCCTGAATTAATCAGCATACTCTGTATAAGTTTCTTACTGTCCAACGTTAAGAACAAGGGAGTAATTGAAAATGAAATCACCATCATTACCAAACCAACCAAATGATACTCTACTTGTTTAACTAGTACATATCGATCCTCTTTTGTACCTTGCAATATATTCATAGTAACAATTACTTTTTTTTGTACCTATTCTACTTTAAGGTCACTGGTTGAACCTCCTTCAAAGTTAGTGAAGCCCAGATCACTGCGCTTTATATTAATCCTCTTTTGTACCTCACAATATATTCCTAATAAAAATTACCTTCTATAACTATCCTACTTTCAGGTCGCTAGTTGAACCTCCTTCAGAGTTAGTGAAGCCCAGATCACTGCGCTTTACGTTCAGCATGAAGACAACTAGCTCCAAAGAGCCTGACTCCATCATCGGTGAGATTCGCCGAGTGCTGGAGTCCAATGGTGTGGACTTTGAACAGCGTGAGCGCTATCTACTCTTTTGTGTGCATGGCGATGGGCGGGGCGACAACCTTATCCAATGGGAGATGGAGGTATGTAAGCTACCACGCCTCTCGCTCAACGGGGTGCGTTTTAAACGGATATCGGGCACCTCCATGGCCTTCAAGAACATTGCCTCCAAGATATCCAATGAACTGTGCTTGTGAAGTGATGCCGGAACCATTCAGCAACATGACAGCTGCGACGAGATTCAAGTCCAACTTGGTTAGTTAACCGCCGATCGGACACATGCTCGAGAAGAGCTTGTGTTTTACGATGGGTCGTTACTGCCTTTCAATGTCCTCCACACCTTTTTTTAATACCGTCTGCTTTGTTTGTGAATGGGATGTGTTCCACTCAACGCATCATCGCCATGACAACATCGCATTATTAGCATCTTTTTATCATCTGTGAAGATGCTCCAGCACTCTTTGGTATGCACATTTGTAATGTAGCAATACAGCCAGATTGCACACCATGTTTCACCTAGTAGATGTTTTGTAGATTATTTACTCTGACCCTTGATGTTTCTTGATGAACTAATATCTTCACAATGTTCACAGAATAAAGCTCAAGACCAGTTATGCTGTTTGCGATTGAATTGAATATTCTGAACCAAGGAATCGAGTCCGACATCAAGCACAGATTTATCAAATCCAGTGTAAAATAGCCAGATTCTGCTTCGATCTTGTCTGAGCAAGAAAGATATACTCCAGCAAATAACTCAACAGGAGGTATGATTGGAGGATCCTTTCATCAGAAGTCACTTCTAAGAAGGTGCAATCTGCTTATGGGATGTTGATTATTCTATTGACCATGTCCCTGAACTGTAACAGGACGTGTGATCGGAGTAATTGGCAAGCAGGGTATAAATATGACCTACTTTCAGGATCTTTCCGCATACATGTTATCTTATTTTCAAATAATCCACTGCCTCGCCGTAGCTGCATGTTCCATGTACTTGGCCCATGCTTGACGTAATGCCAAGCAGGAAGGGCCCCCACGATTGACCGTCGCCGCGTATGCTTCGGATCGTGATGATGAAACTGTCAACAAAGACCACGCTGACTGGTTCCACATAACTTTATTCGCTTTACGTTTTTACCAAACGGGATTGCGTCTTAACTGCCAAAAGAGGGAGCCCTTGTGTTTGATGATGTAATTGTTGAACCGGGAGAGAAAGGACGTACCTAGGCTATAAGTGCCATTGAGTAGCTGAGAAGGTACAGGAGAACGTATCAATGAGAAAGGAATTGTTTTTAAATAGTAATTCAAGTGATATATGACTTATAACTAAGAGTGTTTCTGCATCACTTTTTATTTTGTCTTTTTATTTGTGCAAAGTGATGCAGAAAGAAAAGCTAATTTATGTGAATATTGGTGATTAATGTGATAAGCCCTTCATATGGGTTCTGGTTTATGGTAGGCCTACATATCGCATTCAGAATGAATGAAGGTAAGGGTTTTGTCAATGAATTTGAAAACTCTAATTACAAAGATTTAATGTGTGCATACAAGGGATAATGTGGGTAATGTACTTTCAGGGTTTAATTTTGATTTTTCATCTGAAATTGTAAAGAAGCATGATCTACCAATTGACTAAAATTAAAACAACATTCATATAAATTTAACTACTTCATGTACTTTGTGGAAGTATGTCACTTTTGTAATTTTGATAGAATTGGCCATTGCATGTTCTGTAGCAGTTATTTTCCTATAAAAAATGTTCAACGAATGGAACCTAAGATATTTTATAATACCCAAAAGTGTGTAATATCATGCTCTTTTTTTTTTTTAAGCTTCAGTTACCAATTTGCAGACTATATGATAGGGCAAGATTATTCTATTATAAAGCTCTTATTCCAGACAGGTATTATATGAAGATATGCCACATTTAAATCTGTGTTTGGGGCCACTTGCATGAAGGAGGTTTAAACACATAACATAGATTTTACTCAAAAAGTTATGCAATTTGATCACCAAATTTTTATTTTCTGTTTGTCATTTTTCACCAATCAGTGGTTAAAAGATATTCCCATTTATTTCTCAAATTCACATCCTTTGTTTTTAATGATTTTCTCATTTATTAATCAATTATTTATTTGCTATTAATGCATTTGTTTTACAAGACTATGTGAACTTGTAGATACTCTGGTTGGTATATTAATAAGGTTGATGTGACCAAATCTTCTTCTGATGTCATTCATAAATGATGTCCTCGTGATATTGATTGGGGTTTTTTTTTGCCTTCACTGATAAATGAAGATGACTTAATGCTTGAATTCCCAAACTCTTAGATGGACAGGGTGCTTTAAAGTCATTTCTAAGGCAGAGTTTCGTGGTGACATCTTTTTTTTTGTTGGTGAAAAACGATGTTTTAGATGTGTTGATGTTGAACCTCCTTTATGTGACATGAGCCCTTCATGAGTATGAGTATTAGAGAGCGTTGTCACTGCTGTAATATTTTGCCAATCACTGGAGCATTCATTATGTAAGGTTAACCTCCGACTATCAATAAAAGCCGTCAAGAAAATTGCGTTTTCACTCAAAATGGCAGTTACACTCACAAAGCATGATATGCAATCATAGTTATATTATTATTATTGTTGTTGTATTAATGTAGCTTTTTTACACTTTCCTTAATCAATATGAAATCAAATTTGCACCACTTTAGTGGTTTCCCAAGAAAAAAACGTGTTTGGCAAAATGTTATGGCAGGGCAAAAGTTCGAAAGGTAAACTTGCAGGTAGATATGATATACACAGTGTTAAGTGCACATGTGTGGTTGAATGCTGAGAGTTCTTGCTCTTATTTTAACTATGTTCAACAATAAAATATTCATTGAATAAAAACAGGAAGTAAATAAAGAAAAAAAGTAAAGTATCTGTACATAACATGTAAAGTAGAAGAAAAAAATATGTGGAATATGTTCTCTTGTACCATATAAACAAAATAATTATGAAGACACTAGAGAAAAAAGGGGTTGCACTGTACATGAAAAGAAATGACTGATTTTCTGGAATCCTGATTTGTTTCCATTTTTTTTTTTAATCACTATTATTTATTGTAGTTTGTTTTGATTCTGTACATCTTCAGCTGTCACCTTGAATGTGTTTTAATTTTACTTGTTTTAACATAGGGATGGCTGTTTTGGTTCTTGTTGCGCTGCACTCATAATAAAGTCTTCTTCTCGCATGCTACTCCAAAGTTTACTCCCGGTAAAAAAGGCTCATGGTCAGATTGAAAAAAGTTCCATGAGGTGTTTCACCAAGTTATTCGGAAGCTACAAGCAACTTTAAGAACGACTGGTGATCAGTTCTTATGCTGAATGATTGACAATGTGATTAGTATAGGCCGCACACAAGAATGTGATCCATTCTTTCGTAAAGTCATTTGTGACGTTACAAATGACATGGTGAAACATCCACCTGGGGGGCGTTTCATGAAAGGACTTGTCGGACGTTTTATTAGACAAACTGTTATAAGCTACTGAAATGCTTGCATCTGATTGGCTAAGAGCAATTTTGTCGGATAAAATGTCTGACAAGTCCTTTGATGAAATGTCCCCCAGGTATGGTTGGATGTACAGCTGAAATATTGTGAAAGGGGCATAATTATTGAGGAAAAGAAAAATTTGTTACACTTATTTTCGCCTGCACGTCGATTGAACATCACAATTATTGGTGATTACTCTACTCTTCGATGATCCAACAAGAAAACACAATGTGTCATTATTTTATAGCTAATGATTATATATTTTCCTTTATGAATTCTTATATGACTTTAAATACCCAGGAAAGATTTGTCTTCTATAAACAGAAATTCTGAAGCATGTTTGTTGCTGTTTTATAGTTCACTCTGAAACTAAATGGCCTGTTTTGTAAACCGAAGACTGAGTTGCAGTTTGTGCGATGCTATTGTGCGATCCTTTTGTCTGACCTTTTGTCTGATGCTCGGACAAAAGAATCACACAATAGCATCGCACAAACTTCAACTCATACAAACTCAGTCTTTGATTCAGAATACGGGCCACTGGATTTATCAACAAGGCAATTAGTTTGGGCTTATGACATCTGTAAATTTATCTCATTTTCCATGAACACCTATAATGAGCCTTTGACTAACACCGGATTGGATACCACATTATATTCATCTCGATTCCAAAATTGTACTACTGTGTGATTTATGTTTTTAACAATTCCAAAGCGTTTCATAATTCTTTTATTTTTAATTTTCATCAGCTATGATTGTAATAAGACATGTACTTCAGGTTTCTGCACAGGGATATTTTGATTGACAAGAACGTGAAGTGGACCAGAGTTTGGAAAAGGAATGTACTGTCAATGAACCAAATTAAAAGGGTAGCTTTGAAACCTCAAGACAGCTTTGGAAAATTTTCCTTCAAGTATGAACTTGAATTTTTTTTAAAAAGTCTTTGGAGACAATGAACATTCTGTGGTTGCAAGACAATATCCACTGGTTATGACTTGCCAGTAATTTATTTATGAAATGTGTTAATTGCCATAAGACCGACCCCTATTTCAGAAAATGTGAAGTAAAAGTCTCAGGACTTTTTTTCCAGTACACATTTTGTTTTGTTATTAAATGTTTGCTGGAAATATGCTGTATTGATTTGAAATGAACTTACATGATTTGTTTTTAAAATACTTTTTAAAAGAAATTGTGATGCTAATAGATTTATCCTTTAAGTATTACATTGCAAAGAGTAAGTCTTAATAGTGCAATCCAAAGTTAATTTAATGGGAAATCATTCAATGATATGTAGGGCAGCCGTAGATTGCACACAATGAATGGACAATGCATTATGTAACGGGTTTGTATAGAAAATAAAGAGAAATAATGAAGAAAAAACTATTTCATTTCATTTTAATGTACGTCCTTTAAATCTGATCATCTTAAATCAAATTTTAAACCTCATCCAGTATTTATCCAGAAAATGCAATGTCTTGATGTTGCTTGTCCTTTTTCATCCCACTATTATCATGTTAACACAGTGACTTGGCTCAAGTATTGAATCTTGCTGCTGTGCTCACCATTGCTACAAAAGAAATTAAAAAATTGCAGTTATATGGATTTGAACCTATCAAAGAAAGCAAGTGCTTTAGGTACGGGATTTTATAATGAAAAGTCAAGTTCAACAGCTTTCTATTTACACACACTAAAATGTTCAAGTTGAACTTGGGTCACGGATCAAAATGTGCGTTTATGGCGGAGTAAAAAAGTGCAGAGCCAATTCACTGTGTAAACAGGGTTGGAATCATATTAACAATGTAAGTTCAGTACATACCAGTACCACTGTACGGCATAATGAAGAAACTTCAATCGGATTAAGGTTCAGGTCATAAGTCAATCGCTTGCAGTCACTTTATATTTAGGCTGAGGAATTTTGAGAACTATTTGAGAGTTATTTTCTTTGAAATGTTTTAATACCAATCACTCAATATGCAGAGTATTAGAAATACACTCTTTACACTAATTGTGCAAAACCATAATATGTTGAGACAGCCTATAACACCAACACGACTTGATATTTCCAGACTTTCAACATTGCATTCGTCATTGTTGTATGAGAGTAGTGTGATCAATTTTCAATTAATACATGGGGACCAAAGCGATGTCTTGAAGTCCAATATTGAAATACTTGGAATCAGAAAAATGTGTGCCGATGTAGGCCCGGTAATAAGACTCAGAAATATTCTTTGCCTGTTTTGGAATACCTAGGGACTTCTTATTAATTTTGTTTGATCAGCTGCTCGAAATTATATCAGTCACTAATTAAAAAATGTTGAGCCTATGTTTGATGATGATAGCTGTTCTAGTGTTGGGTATTCTATGAACATCAATAGCTTCAGACAATTATTGTATTTCATTTATTTGGTCTTGCCTTTTTTTTAAACACGCATTAAGCATGATTATCGTGTACTGGATTAATCTCGAAATGAAACATATTGATAAATGAATACAGAAAAGGTGTAAGACAAACTGCCAGAGTAGAATTGCAAATGTTGAGCAAGGTTCAGAGATAGAAAGGGGATAAATAAGTTGCTGATTTTGCTATTTATTCGCTGTGGGTTCAGTTGAAGCAATGAGTTTAATTCATCATTTCAGTCTTGAATTGAACTAAAATCCTGCATTTTTAGACGATCAGGATTGAATTTCAAACATTACTAAGACTGCATTGTGTTATTGTTCTACAAACACACATACACTGAATGCATGTAAGTATACGAGAGGGAGAAACAGACAGTGTGTAACTTATAGACATTTGTATGCACAAATTGATGTGTTATTTTTATATGCTAGTAAGTAGTTAATTGCATGAAGATATTGACTTTTTCTTTGGATTCTGAAGGAGAAGGCTTTGCAGATTGTGTTACACTCTATCAAAATGTCTGTCGTGTATCAAGTCTATACAATTATTTATTTTTTTTAAATTTGATTCTGTTGTGTAGAGATATGGAGAAGAATTTAAGTGAACTTATTTCACCAAAGTGTATATCATGTCCCATTGTATTTGCAATGTTCTTCTACACCAAGTTTAGAAACCAAATTAAACCAAATGGCAATACTGTTAATTGTTTCATTTTAGGTATGAAGATGTTGTTAATTTCTCCAATTATCAATCCTTCTTTAGATATCAAAGTCTGTAAACATTGCCAGTCGTATGTCAGATTTTTTAGCATGTCTGTTTCCTAAATAGATAAGAGGGAAGCCAAGGTTTTTCAAATGTCTTGTCTAAAAGCTGTCCTTCCTTTCATCAAGTCATGTTTTGTTTTCTATGTTTGTGTTATTTAATAACTGTCTCCCTCTTATAGTGTGTTCTGTGTGCATTATGTGTGAATGGTACACACATCTCTGTGACTAAAATCCTTTTCCATGCAGAGCAGGATTAAAGATGTTATTAATTTATTGTAGTCTATAACAAAACACACTTCCCATTACCACTTCAATGTTTTTCACTCAAAATCAATATTTCTCTTTTTTTACATTATTGATTTTATGCAAACACATAGACAAAAATGTAGATTTGAAGTAAGTTGGAGATTCTTGAAATATTTTGGCTTCCTAAGCAGTAAGACTAACCTATGATATGAAGAACGCTGCCTACTCTTACTAGTTAGTCAGTCTTATTAGTTAGTCATGTGTACATTTTTTGCAACCACTCTCGTTTTTTCTTTGTTTGTCGGGATAATGTCCTGAAAACCTTCTAATAGGATGAGAACATGTAGCAGTGCAAACCCTCTTTTTGTCCTTGTATGTAAAGGCCTCAAAAATGATGAGAATTAAAATGACAAAATTTGTCAGAACAAAATGATATTGTGCCATTGGTTTTTTTATTTGTGCAGAGAATTTGTGTACGAGAGGGTGTTTTGAAATGGGCATGTACCTAAGTTTAAAGGTATATAGATATTTCTTAAAATCTCAAGCATTTCAAATTTTTTTTCTTTTCATTTGCATATGTATTTATATAGGACCAGTCATGAACTTTCATTTAAAGAAAGTGGCAGATATTGACACAATTTTTTTTTTCTTCTGTTTTCATATTGGGGCCTCATAGGTCCTGGATAATACAATGAAAACTTCTCTATCAAAATAGTTTGCTCCTGACTAAAGTGAGTTGTGAAAGTAAAAATGGAGGACAATAATGAACAAGTGAAAAATATTTAGAATTAATCGAGGAGATGGTGGTATACAAGATCCTAAAGAAAGCTTATGATAGCAAGATTAAAAAATATCTCAAGTGTTTTGATTAATATTAGTACAGACACTGTTCATAATAATAGTGAAATATAATTTATATACCTGTACCTGTAGATCAATTTTTTTTTTCCTGCTCCGACCTTAATTTTATGAGTGCGTCCCCATTTTCACTTTTGAGGTCAAGACAATCTTGCACTTTTTACTTCAACCATTCCCCTGTACAGCAGACCTAACCCGAATTCCAAGTGTAAGACTGAGGGGGCCTTTGCCTAGAAGTCCAGAAAAGGGGGTCCAAAAAAGAGGGGGGGGGGGGGAAATAGGCATATAGACTGGATGGTCAACAACTTTTTTTTAATTCAAGTTGACCCCGTGGTAAAAATCAGGATAGGCGCATTGACAAAATAAACGTCGGAGCATAATCATGTAACGGGGGCAGAATACCGGTAAATAATTGCCCCATTATGTAGAACAGTGTATGTACATCAAAAATTATGTGAGGCTATCCTTGCTATTATTTTATTTTTGAAATGCATCACTGGATTTCAACCTCGCACCAAAAACAAAAAAAAAATAAATAAATAATAAAATTCTCAGCAGAAAATAGGCTTCTCAACTGTTATATCCCATTTTATTGGTTTACTATTGCCCTAAACAAGGGAGACTCGCCAAAATAATTGTTAAACAACTTTATTTTTTTTACGTAATGAACACCCATTTTGCCCTGAAATGCCAGATATGGTAAATTTTTAGAAATAAATGTGCATTTCATTAATTTACTTTTCTCTTGGTTGTTCTGAAGGTGCCCAATAGCTTACCATCGTAGATTTGAGATTATAGTACCTATGTTTCGTTTAATGGTAAACAGAAGGCCATTTTTGACGGTGCCCCTGATCGTAAACAACTCGAAACCTAAACCGGGTAGGCCATACAAAATCTCTTTCACACTATCCAGATTTTGACAGATCACCATCCAGATATTAAAGAGCGCCATCATTAAAAACCTATTTCATATTACGAAACAGATTATGACGAGGTAGATATTCCTTCCTGGTGTTACATCGATGGAGCAGAGGTCATTGCCTCGCCCTATGATCAACAAACAAAGACATGAACCAAAATCAAGCCTCGACAAACATTCGTCATTGAATCACAAATAAATAGAATATATAGTAAATAAAACGTTTGATTTCCCCAATCGCACTCATAACACCATTTAAATATCCTATTTTTTCCGTAGGGGGACTGACATGATTTGGAAATAACGGTGATGTTTATAGCAGGATTATGAAGGAAAAAAAAACCGTACCCATAAACACTTTGAATTATTTCTCTGATGATGAGAAAAACCCTTCCCCCCCCCTCTCTCTCTCTCTCTCCTCTCTCCTCTCTCTCTCTTCCTTGGATAAATATTGAGGTACCACGTTCTAATCCCTGCCCTTATAGACGGAGCCAGGGGCTCGAAGCGGCCGCCCCCTGTCCACCACCCCCCCACTCAAGTGGTCAACCATACACGTATGCTTGTTCCGGATTCTTAGAGATACCCCCTTTTGGTAGGGGAAGCCTTGTCAAAATTACCCCCTATTACAGGTTTTTGGAAGGGAAGCTGCTGACCACTATTACAGGCTTTGGAAGGGGGAACCAGCAAATTACCCCCTTTTCACAGGCTTTTGGTACCGCATTTGGGACTCTATTTCATGATTTCTCGGATTTTCGCCCTACCTGAGCCCTGAAAATATACCCCTTTCCGGAGAAATCGGAACGAGTATAATTTATGTGTATGGTTGACCGCCTAAGCGGCCGCTCTCTCCCCCCCACCCCCCCCCCTCCCCCATTGTTGGAACTAAAACAAAAGAGAGAAAAGGGGAGGGAAAAAAGTAGAAAATGGGAAGAGGGAGGTGAAAGAATTGTTTTTTAAAGATGATAAAAAGTAAGGAGAGGATGAGAACAAGAAAATAAGGCCGGGGATGGGAAGGAAGAAGGCAAATAGCAAAACTTTCAGGTCACTATATCAAAACTTTCGCGCTTGCATTATCCGGGGTATGGGGGAAAAGCTCAAAATTCTCGATGTAGGCACTTTTTCCTAAATTGAATGTTGGGGTCAGGCCGCTAGGCCCCCCTTATTTATTAATTTCATTGTTTATTCGTTTAACGTATTAGAAACATTCTTTCGGAAAAACTAATTATACCTTTTTGTAGATTACATCACACATTACTAAAAATGTTGGCCCCCTTCAGATCTCGGCGCGATTGGGGGCCGAGATCTGAAGGGAGCCCCCCAAAAAAGCCCTCCTCCACATGAATTCAAGTGGTCAAAAACGAAGAGAAAAAAAAACTCAATGGAATGATGGTTGATAAGTGACAATTTCAGTTCGGCATGAGTGATATGACCTTTCATTTCCTCAAGCTGTTCCATTAAAGTCTCTCCAGCGCTGAGTCTGAAAAGTCCCTGTATTTTCTCTCTATATCCTCTTCACCTTCATTTCAAATTAAAATGAAATTAATAATAATGAAGAACTTGCATAGAAAAGGTTGACATGTGTTTTTTTTTAATATATGAAAGAAACAGATGTTTATTACAGACAGGAAAATAAAGCTAGGAACAGTTTTTGTAGACCTAAAATTTAAAAAAAATAAATAAATAAAAAACATTTGTCAAGTTTTTAATGAAGGCCTATTGTGTGATAAAATGAAAGATTACGATGCTAAAACACTTATCGCATAATAATGGAATCTGAATACCATTATTATAATTATTACAAGTAATCATTACCACATATGCAATTAGGGGTCCAGGAAAGGTTTTTATTTTCTTCTTCTTCTTCTTCTTCTTCTTCTTCTTCTTCTTCTTTCATATACATGTACAGTCTGGGTTTTAAAAAAATGGTACAGTCGGGGAAAAATAATTTAAGTGTGAAATCTTTTTAAATAATGTATGTATGTGGTACCAAATTAAAGCCAAAAGATTTTCCTTGCTGATGCGCTTTGTTCTGTATAATTTGCTTTCATAAAACGAAAGTTATGCTAAATTTTGTGCGACGAGGAACAAATCGAAATTCATGGAATCATGATAAATGGACTTTTATTGATTGCAGAAAACGGGTCATATCTTAAACAGTACAGCACTAAATGTGATGAAAAAAAATTGCAGAAGAAAGCTTATTTTTCCTGCTTTATGGAAATACCAATCATTGTCAGATTGCGACTAATCTTCATGCAATGAAAAATGTTTACCAACTGTTCCATTTTATTTGACACAGACTGTACATGTATATTTTTTTTTATGTATATGAGAAATGTCACAGGCATTTAAGGATGAAATTTTGAGGCTAATTTCTTCGTATAAAGCTTTCTGACATCAGTAGCGGACGCAGACCAGAGTCACACAATGAATTTACCGGGCCCATGCGTAAACATAATAGAGCCGCTTTTGTCCCCAGATAATTGGGCCCCAGAAATGCATTCAATTCGATTTTCTTGGATCCGCGCCTGGACATAGTTACATTATAGCGAAGCCTATAATAGAAATAATTATTGTTCGAATGACCTTGAAGGGAATTCTTTTATCATTGCTGAAAGATGGGCTGAATATGAATGATCATGATCTAGCGGTAAAATTTTAACCTTCACAAAGATCAACAAACAAAAAAACAAAAACAAAAAAAGGTATCTGGTCACATTTTCCTTTTTGTTTTAAAGCCAGGCGCGGATCCAGGGGCGCCGGCCCGGCGGGGCCCGCCCCCCCCCCTTAAAAAAAAAAGAAGGGGAGAAAGAAGAAACAGGGAGAGAAAAGAAGAAAAAGAAGGAAAGAGAAGAGAAGAGAATATGGCCCGTTGCTTGTACAATTTTCGCCCAAGTTTATTCAATAAGAAGCGCGAAACAGGCCTAATTGGATTCTAAACACATTCTTAATTAAAATGCAATTTTGGGGGCGCACCCCCTATTAATCCGAATTTACATTTCTTTTGATGCCTCTGGTTTATATTGCCCCCTTTTCCATCGTGACCCCCCCCCCCCCTACTTTCAAAATTCGTTCCACCGCCTCTGGAATAACAACTTGGGCATAACATGCCGTTCTTTCAGGCAATCAAATGTCAAAGTTTGCGCTCGCAACGTCTGATGTAATTATAATGGGGTAAAAATCGTATTCATGGGGGCAATTTAAAATAAATATTCAAACCACTATAGTTTTCTTTAAAATATTCCGATTTTTTTATTTTTTATTTTTTTGCTGATAATACATATTATTATTTTGTTTTCATAGGAGTAAAATAATTTGCTTAAATTCCTCGTTTTATGTCAGTATAGGCCTTTATATCGGGGAACTCGTGCTTCGCGCTCGTTTGCTCGCTCCGCTAGCAAGATTTTTTTTTTCCAAGGTTGGCCCCCCCCCCCCCTCTGGAAAATCCTGGATCCGCGTCTGTTTTGTTTATAGTTTCATAAGAGATAAATATGGTTGATATTTTTATACTAAAACTAATTATATACCGAGCTTTAAAGTCACCATCAAGTATACCAGTGAGGGAATAAAAGTTTCAATTATTATAGAGCCAAAAAATATTATGCATCCTCCCCCACCCCCCCCCAAAAAAAAGGGATTACAGCTCGTTGTTCCGAAGTTTCTTTGTCCGAAGGTTCGTTGTTCCGAAGATTCGTCTATCCGAACACGTCAATTTCCTATACCTGGATGTTCGTTTGTCCAAAAATGAAATAATGTTCGTTCGTCCGAACTTTTGATACCTAAGTCCGAAGGTGTATTCGTCCGAAAATGAAATCGGGTTCGATGTTCCAAAGTGTCGTTTGTTTAAAGGTTCATTCTTCCGAAAATGAAATAGGGTTCCTTGTTCAGAAGGTTCGTTCGTCCGGAACTGGAATATAGGTTCATTCGTCCGAAAATGAAATAAGGATCATTCGGAAAGGTCGAATGAATGAACCCTATTCCTTTTCCTATAGGCCTAATGCATAATGTAAAAATATATCATGTATAATCATCCTGCAAATCTGAAGGAGTGATTTTATATGCGACCCCACCATTAGAGTTGGGAGGTGCATTCCCTATTAAAAGCGTATCCTGGGGGCCTCGGGGCTATGGCCCCGTGTAGGCGAGAAGGGGCGCCTAATAGAGGTGAAAAAAAAGGGGGAAAGAGAACGGAAAAGAAAAAAAAAAAGGAAAAGAAGAGGGGAGGGGGGAGTGAAAAGAAAAAAGGGAGAGAAAAAATAAGGAAAGAGAGAGAGTGAGGGAGGGAGGGGAGCAGAAAGAAAAAAGAAAAAAAAAAAAGAGGGGAAAGGAAAAGGGTAGGTGAGCCAAATCGATAATGCATGTAATAACTTAGGGAAAGGAGTACCATATCGACCGTAAACTAAAAAGCGCATTATTGATCTTATAGTTATAGGGGGCGCCAAATTTACCTAAAACATAGGGGCACCAGTTCAGCCTTAAATGTTAAAGGGGCGCCAAGTCGTCCTTAAACTTAGGGGGCGCGAAATTGATATCAAAAGGTGGACAAATCGATCTTCAACTTAGGGACGCTAAATTTATGTTAAATTTAGGGTGGGACGACCAATTATTGATCTGAAAATGCGGGGCACAAACTAATTAGGGGTCAAATTAATTTTGCTTTTTTTTTTTGGGGGGGGGGGGGCAAATAGCCTGAAACATAGGGGCACCAATTTGATCTTGAATTAAGGGGGCATCTAATTGACCTCAGTCAACTCTAAGGCGGCTCCAAATTGACTTGAAAAGAAGAGGCGGCAACAAATAACAATTGATCTTAAACATAGGGGCGCAAAATTGAATCGATCTTAAACGTATAGGGGCGCTAAATTTATGTTAAACTTAGAGAGGGGCACCAAATTGACCTAAAACTACGAGGGCACCAACTCAGTCTTAAAATTAGGGGTCGAACTGATCTTACATTTTAGGGGCGCCAAATGGGTATCAAACTTAAGTGCCAAATTGACCCGAAAATAAGGGGCGCCAACAAATTGATTTTAAACATAGGGGCGCCAAATTGATATTTAACATAAATGGTAAGCTGGCCAAATCGATCCTAAACTTAGGGGCGCCAAATTTATGTTAAACTTAGAGAAGGGCACCAACTCTGTCTTAAAATTAGGGGCCAAATTGATTTTACATTTAGGGGCGCCTAATGGGTCTTAAGGGGACTAAAATTATCTTTTTATTACAGGTAGGGGCACCAAATCGACCTGAAACTAAGGGGCGCCAGATAGGTCTAGATGTTCAGACAGTGAGGAGTAGGCACGGCACACAGGTTTTTTGTTTGTTTCTTTGTTTGTTTGTTTGTTTGTTTGTTTTTTTGTCTTCTTCAAATTACCCTTCCTACAGACATATTAAAACCATAGGAGACGTATAGAAGAATCGCAGAAATTGGCTTACGAGCTAGCGGCCCGTAAACGATCAGTAATTTGTGCCCACCGGCTTCCATATTTACAAAACTCTGAAAATCGGCGATAGGGCCCCAACCCCAGGTAATCTTTGACCCGCACCTATATACCCCGGCCCCCTCGCCGAGAGACCTCTGGCTAATCTCGGTCCCCATACAGGCGGTCAACCATGTATGCTCTTTCCGGATTCTTAGAGGGCTTGGGGAGGCCGAGGGGAAACCGTTTCAAAATGACCTCCCTATTAAAAGGATTTTGAAGGGAAGCTGCATGAATTATACCCCCTAAGTTATACAGGGTGTTTAGAAGCCAGCAAAATTTCCCTTCTCTCACAGGTTTTGGAACAAGTACCGGACCCTATTTTAGGATTTTCCCAGAAAGCCTTCAAAACTACCCATGATTGAAAAGGCTTGGGGGGGGGGAAATCAAAAAACCCCTATATTTAAATGACTTTTCGGGACCCCCCCCCCGAAATGAGCCCTGATCATGCTGATATACCCCTTTCCTGAGAAATCAGGAATGAGTATAGTGCTTGGTTGACCGCCGTGGGGGGGGGGGGGGGGCTCTTATATTAATTTGAGAAATATCACAATCCTAGCCCCATGCATCCATGGATCCGCCGCATGTTCGTACCTAGCCTATCCGATATGCGTCGGGCTAGTAGTGGGCAAACTACTGACGGGCGAGGGCGAAGCCCGAGTCCGTCAGGCGAGGGCGCCAGCGCCGGCTGCCCTCGCCTAGCCTGACGATCTCGGGCTTCGCCCTCGCCCGTCAGCCAGTCTCCTTCGCGCGACCAGTAACTTGCCCACTAGCCCGACGCATATCAGATAGGCTAGTTCGGACCCCGATCCCAACGGTAAAACACCTATTGGTCTACAACCTATTGGTCCACTAGATTTGATTTGATTTGATTTGATTTGATTTTATTCGTCGGGTGAAACATTTATGATAGAAAAGAAAGAAACACCGACAAGGATAGCCCATGAAAGCCGAAAAGGCTTATTTACAATGGGGTCCTTTCGAGTGAAATGTAGGATATATATGACATAATGAGAACAAAGTAGAATAACTAAATTATTACATACATATAACACAGATAATAATACAAAGAGATGACGAATCCACCAACAAAATTTTGCTAAATATTATACATTCAAGCAAATTATAGTTTAACATAATTGTACTCTATAAAAACAATGATTGATTGTGATTAGGCTGTTATCTGCATGTTGTGCTGGTTTCCTTTTTAGGTGTTGCTTAATACACTCTTGAAATTAATAAACTTCTTAATAGCTTAACAGGATTTGGAAGAGAATTCCAGCATTGGATACCATAAAAAATAAAAGTGTTTCCTATATATCCTTCACGTTTAGGTAAAACGAAATTAAAATGACTATTTCTAGTTACGTGTTCATGGATATTTGAGACACGAGTGAAATTATTAGTTATATAATGATCTAAAGTATCTGAGTAGAATATTTTATGCACATGGTGCAACACTAATTGTTTAGACCTTTGATCTACATAGAGTAAACCTGCTTCTTCAAGTTCATTACTACCGAATGTGTTCTTGGGCCTAAAATGTTAATGAATCTTACAACCTTATTCTGAATTATCCTTAATTTTTTCTTATCAGTCTTGCCCAGACTACTGAACCAAGCTGCATTGGCATAGTCAAACAGGCATTGTATTAAAGCAAAACATAGAATTCGTCTTGATTTTGTATTCATACAAGCTTGGTATCTATATAAAAATTTTAAACGAGAATTAGCTTTTTAGCAATTGAGTCTACCAACCCTGTCCATGATAAATCACTTGTTAAATCTATTCCTAAGTATTTTACTGAATCTTTTCTTACAATCACCTGATTATTATAGGTTACCTTGAAATCATGTGCATGTTTCAACTTTCCCTTTGAACAAAATAAATGCTTTCTGTTTTCCCAACATGTAACTGAGCTTATTGTCCGTCATCCACTCAATGCAATTTGCAAGTTCTGTACTAAGCTTTTCTCCAATCGTCTTAGAGTTAGTGTCTGAATATAGTAAAACGCTATCGTCAGCATATAAAAGTAATTTAGAACCGTTAACAACAAGAACACATATCATTAATATAACACATAAAAAGAATAGGCCTAAAATGCTTCCCTGTGGAACTCCGCATTTAATAGCAGGGAATCAGATAATACCTTTTGCATTGTTACACTGTGATGACGATTAGTTAAATAAGATTTGAACCATTGTGACACATGAGGAATCCAAACCCATGACCTCTAATTTCTTTAAAAGTATGCTATGATTAACAGTATCAAAGGCTTTTTGTAAGTCCAGAAGAACCATTCCAACAAAGCGCCTTGAGAAACTTCATTCCTAATAAAATCCGACAAATGTATTAAGCAGGTTTCAGTGGAGTATCCATTGCGAAAACCGGATTGAAATTCATAAATTAACTTTTTTTCTTGAAAGTATTTCTCTATTTGTGCATGAACAGATTTTCCAAAATTTTTGAGACTACACTTAAAACGCTGATAGGCCTATAGTTGCCAACATCAGTTTTATCTTTTTTTTTATAAAGAGGAGTACCTTCGCAATTTTCATGTCGTCGGAAAAGTAGAGGACATAAGAGATAAATTTATAATATAATTTAATGGTTTATACAGAATTCTTGCCCCGTCTTTTAAAAATCTTGCTGGTATCATATCCAGCCAGTACTTTTAGCAATTTTCAATTTTTTTAATTCATCCAAAACAAACTTTGCAGTAACGGGGAAAAATGAAACTATCTTTCGAGATTCCTTTCTCGTCATAAAAATTTTGAAATTGTCACTGTCGGTATGATATTTGCCGGTTTTTAATGGTAATTTATTAA
This sequence comes from Paracentrotus lividus, assembly GCA_940671915.1. Lineage (NCBI taxonomy): Eukaryota > Metazoa > Echinodermata > Echinoidea > Camarodonta > Echinidae > Paracentrotus > Paracentrotus lividus. Next base: position 48,249,957 of record CALNVZ010000174.1, on the reverse strand, counting down.
CTAACCTGTCTGCTACAGTCGTAAAATAATTATTAAACTCATTTGCAATTTTAGTTTTATCATGACTTAATTCTCCTGTACATTAATGACTGTCTCTTGAGTAGTTTTCCCTTTTCCTTTTAGACCTAAACCCTTCAAATTTTTCCATAATTTCCTAGAGTCATGTTTGTTTTCCTCAATTGATCTTGAAAATATTCACTTTAGCTCTTTTTACCTTTCTTTGTACCAGATTCCTTAGAACATTGTATTTTCTTTTGAGCTCCAAATTGCAATTATCCTTTTTCATATTCCTGTAGGCTACGTTTCTTTCCTTAATTAACATGATATTTCATTATTCATCCATTTTTCAGTTCTTTGCTTAATCCTTACTTCTTTCAAAGGTGGCACTCATATTAACTATTGATAAAAATGTAGTCTTAAAATTCTCCCATGCCATATTCACTCATTACATTCTGTTATTTCAGACCAGTCGACTCTGGATAAATTTAAGGTGAAATCATCTACATTATATCTTTTCATGCTCCTAATGGATATAGATCTGTGGTGCCCAACACGGCCTAATAATCTTTCTTGTGCAATAAATTAAAGCCAATAGGTCTACCTCCATTCAGTCTAAACCCTATTGGTCCACTAACATTTGGTCTACACCCGATTGGTCCACTAACATTGGTTACATCCAATTGGTCACTCACCAGTTCGTCTACATCCAATTGGTCCACTCACCAATTGGTCTACATCCAATTGGTCCACTCACCAATTGGTCTACATCCAATTGGTCCTCACCAGTTGGTCTACATCCAATTGGTCCACTCACCAGTTGGTCTACATCCAATTGGTCACTCACGCAGTTGGTCTACATCCAATTGGTCCACTCACCAGTTGGTCTACATCCAATTGGTCCACTCACCAGTTGGTCCTACATCAATTGGTCCACTCACCGGTGGTCTACATCCAATTGGTCCACTCACCAGTTGGTCTACATCCAATTGGTCACTCACCGGTTGGTCTACATCCAATTGGTCCACTCACCAGTTGGTCTACATCCAATTGGTCCACTCACCGAGTGGTCTACATCCAATTGGTCCACTCACCAGTGTTGTCTACATCCAATTGTCCACTCACCAGTTGGTCTACATCCAATTGGTCCACTCACCAGTTGGTCTACATCCAATTGGTCCACTCACCAGTTGGTCTACATCCAATTGGTCCACTCACCAGTTGGTCTACATCCAATTGGTCCACTCACCAAATTGGTCACTACGAACCAATAACTGATCCGCTAACCATGTGTTGTATCAATTCTTCAATAGGGGAGTGGCAGACATAATATTTTTATCGATCAGTAAATTTTAAAGTGGGGGCTACGTGAGGGAGTTGGTGCAATTTTTTTTTTCGGAACTTCGGCCGTCATACATCAGCCGGGGTCAATCGCGGTATAAAAATACTCTTTATTCCTTTTAGGTTTTGCTCGACTGGCAACCAATTTGGCCCCCTAAGTTAATGTTAATTTGGCGGGCACCAACCCCCCCCCCCCCCCCTCCCCCAAGAATACGTGCATGTTTGTTTATTTACAGTTTTTACCTCTAATAATATAATTTTGCATGCTTCAAAGTGTCATATATAGTACAGTAAAAGGAGGCGGGCGTTTTTTTATCGATTAACCTAAAACGGTGCATTTTAAAGCGGAGCTGAAGCGAACACTCTCATTGACTGTGTGTTATAATTAGCTAGTCTATATACCTTTTGAGAAACTCTTAACAAAACGGTGTAAAAATTAACCTACAATTTTATTTGTATTGAGATCTTCAATGTTTTGAGGAAAAGTAGGTGTTTTATACTTGGCAACATAATTATATCATGGTTTGAATTCATTGAGTAGTGAAAAGGTGTGTTTTCATTCAAATGGGCCTGAATTAAAGAAAAGACTACACTATTCAGGATGTTGCATTATGGGTTAGGAATCAGGCAGAATCAAGTAGTTGATCGATGACTTCAGGTGGTGTATACAAGGCTGCTAGTTCATGACCTTAGAGGGACGCAATTGAGCAACAACAAAAAAAAAACCTAAAATATTTGGAAAAATATACATGATTTCAGCCGATTGACCATCTTTACCTACCCCACTAGCGGATCTAGGGGGACGAGGGGCCGTGCCCCCACCCCTATTGGCGGCGCAAAAAGGGGGGAAAGAGAAGAAAAAGAGAGAGAAAGGAAAGGAAAAGGGAAGGAGAAAAGGAAAGAGAGAGAGAGAGAGAGAGAGAAAGAAGATGAAAGTAAAAACAGTACTAAATATAAAGGAAAATAAAGCTAGGTCGTAGTTTTTCGCGCGCGCTTCGCGCTCGCATTGTTTACTTAGATCAGTAGGGCTATCTTTAATAAGCAGGAACCCCCCCAAAAAAAGATATATATATATATTATATATATATAATAAAATGCACTGTTTTCAGGTTCATAATAACCAAAGTTTCGGCTCGCGCTTAACGCTCGCATTTCATTAAAAAAAAAACACATTAGCTTGTTCATGAAATTTGAAAATAAACGGTTTTCAAAATTCAATGTCTATAGATTAATGACACCCCCCCCAGAGCCTAGGTCTCCAAGCTGTTCATCGAGGAATTTTGATGAAAAAATTTCGCCGCCCCCCCCCTATTGGAGAATGCGGGATCTGCCCCTGTACCCTATACAGATGATTTATGAGCTCGTGGTTGGCCGAAGGCTGGAAATTTTGAAAACTTACTGCCCCCCCCCCCCCCCCCGCTTATCGCTCGTCCAGCGTGACGCTCAAAATTAATTTTCAAATTGAGAAACATGAAAAAAGGGCTAATATGATTTAAGCTATATACCATGACCTAATGGTTGGCCGAAATTTCACCTCACCCCCCCCACCCCCCCCGGAACTTCACCATATATGAGAGCAATAGGGGTATATAGGGTAAGGTCGCTCGATCGGCAAATTACTAGTCCAATTCATGAATTAGAAGACAAGGATGCGTAGTACATGCATCCAATGTGATGTGACCAAACGCTATAGACCGATTGGATGTGGACCAAACGCCTAGTAGACCAATTGGTTGTGGACAAATGCCTAGTAACCAATTGGATGTGGACCAAACCCTAGTAGACCAATTGGATGTGACCAAACGCCTAGTAGACCAATTGGATGTGGACCAATCGCCTAGTAGACCAATTGGATGTGGACCAATCGCTAGTAGACAAATTGGATGTGGACCAAATGCCTAGTAGACCATTGGATGTGGACCAATCGCCTAGTAGACCAATTGGATGTGGACCAATCGCCTAGTAAGACCAATTGGATGTGGACCAAATGCCTAGTAGACACACAATTGGATGTGGACCAATTGCTAGTAGACCAATTGGATGTGGACCAATCGCTAGTGACCATTGGATGTGAGACCAATGCCTAGTAGACCAATTGGATGTGGACCAAACGCCTAGTAGACCAATTGGATGTGGACCAATCGCCTAGTAGACCATTTGGATGTGGACCTCGCCTAGTAAGAACCAATTGGATGTGGACCAATCGCCTAGTAGACAATTGGATGTGGACAATCGCCTAGTAGACCAATGGATTGTGCCATCGCCTAGATGACAGATTGACCAATACGCCATATAGACCAATTGGTGTGGACCAATCGCCTATAGACCTTTGGTCAATGGACCATGGTTGATGGACCTATTGGTCAATGGACCAAATGGCTGTAGACCAAATGGAAGTAGACCAACTAGTAGTAGACCAATAGGTTGTAGACCAATGGTTCAACCATCCCAATGGGCACCCACACACGCCCCCAGGCACCCGAAACTACTTTCTTTCCCCTTCCTCGGAACCGCTAGATCTGCGGTGGTGCGCATGCTGATGTTTGATTTGTTTACGTTACCACGTATGCCACTATGTTTTAATGTGACCACTTTGAATCACCTACTCAGACAGTGACTGCCCTCGCAAAAAAAAAAAAAAACAAACAAACAAATAACAAATCAAACAAACAAGCGAAAACAAAAACACCCCTCTTCCTCTCTCTCTATCTAAAAAAAAAAAAAAAAAAAAAAAAAACTAAGCAAAAACAACAACCAAACAACAAACTCACAATAGGCCCTAGTTTTATTTCGAGGAGAGAAGAGGAATATCAAGGCACCACGTCTACCCCCTCCTCATCATTTGGTCGTGTGACATAACAAAATTACCTTTTTGCTCGGGCGGTGTGAAAGTTTTGGGGTGTACAAAAATCATTTTATTCCAGTTTGCCCCCCCCCAACGTCCGCCAAAAAAATCCTGGATCTGCGCCCCTCCGCCAAGTACATTCACAATTTATTATTATTATCATCAGTTACCTTCCTAAATGCATAACATTATTTTGTTATGTATTCTATGTAATTATGTTTATTATTAAGTATCTATTGATTATTTTCTATACTTAAAATATTGTATTAGTGCTCTGATCAAAACCATTTGTTTGTAAAAGCGCTGAATAAATAACAATTATTATTATTATTATTATTATTATTATTATTTATTTATTTAATTTTGCCAAACAAAAAACAAATGGTTGGATCGATCAGTTCTCTATAAAATTAGCAAGATATTCAAAATTAATAAGTAAAAAAAAAAAAAAAATCAAACAAAAAATTGCATAGTTACTCATAAATGAAAAACTCCCGAAGCTTTTCCCCCTAAATTGTCTGAGCTGAGTGAGAGTGGTGGAAAATTCGGAGGATAAAACAACTGTTTACACTGGCGAGAATTGGGGCCAGCCACCACGTGTTGTGAAAAGCTTGAATGGAAGTGAGGGGTGCGTGGGCGTTGTTCCGATACTGATTACCAATTCACTGGAAGGAGGGTCCGTCGTTCTCGCTTTTGATTTGATGATTAGTCATAATTCTGAGAATCGCGGAAGCAATATGTCATTAGACAACTACAATTTAATATTATTGTTCCTTTCAAAGGATTCGCGGTAGGAAACACATTGAAGAAGAAAAAAATTGATTGGTCTTTTTCCTAAGAAGGGGGTGATAGAGAAAGGATTCCTCTCCCTTCTGTTTCGCGCCTGGGAGCCGATGATTATAATGTAACGGTTAGGTGAATATCTTTGACGGAATGTTGCGGCATACATTTTTAGGGTGTCTAACTTTCGTAAGACTTGTCAACACACACATTTCATTGATATATCAGTCTATTCCTCAAAGTTATTTATTGGAACGGAAGTACAAAGTCGTAAATACTGTATCATCATAATCATAATCAATCATGACGTCACGTCAATCTGTTAATTTGCATACAGCGAGCTGGCCTCACAGAGTGATTGGGCTGGCCGCATCACGCAAAATGTTGTTTTGATTTTAATAAAATATTGTAAGGTCAACCTTAGCACGAATATATGTTTTATCCTCCTGAAAATATATGTTAAAAGGCTTATTGGCATCATATAATGTGTCTGTAACAACGCATTGTTTGTGTGTTGACATCATTATATAAGAACTTATTTATTTACGTCATCGCGGATGGATAATGTATTTTACATATCGAAAGGCCATTTGTTGCATAGTAATGAGATGGGAGCACACGCTCAAAAACTACTGGGAAATTAATGGTACGTTCGATTTCCGTGCTCGGATGCATGTCGAAGTCTTTGAAAAGGCTTGGAATTTCACATAAAAGCATCGGTAAGCATTGTTGTAGCAGCTGCATGCAAAGTGCATATGAATCTAAGAATTTTATGCTATTATTTATGAGATTTTTGCAGAATGTCATTTGTTGGTATGTGCTAAAACAAGGAAGTGGTTGTTCGAGGGTCTGCCAATGTCGCACTCGGGCAGTTTTCAAGATTTTGTACATTATGTTGAATGTATCTGTGTGTGTATGTGTGAATCAATGCCGAGGCCCGAGCAGCTGTGAACGCGCACGCGTGTGTATAGTCCATTCGATCATGGAGCTAGCCCCCGTTTCTGGCAGGGCAGCAGGGAGGAGGGGCATTTGTGCCCGTAGCTAGCTACAGGATCCTCAGCAGTGTTGTTGTGACGCTGCCAGGCTAGGCGATGATCGGAGCCGATTTGTGAAATTGTGTTAATTAACTAACTGTTAGGTATATACATGGTGATATTGACTATTTGCCATTGATGACTGAGCAAGTAACGTTAGAAAATTTCAATGCTAAGAATGGTTGAAGAAGTCTTAGACTAGGCCTAACTTGTTAATTCATTTAGATTTTATTTTTAGTCAATTGACTTAGGGGGTCACAAAAATCAGCAACTGTGACTTTAACAAAGTTAGTTCAGGCCCATTGAGTAGGCATACCTTTGCAGACTTGGAGCCTTGGCCTATGGGAGTGCTCTTGTGTGCCCATCGATAGATCTTGACTAGACCGACCAGTTGCCATGACAGAGCTAAGGCCCCGATCACACCGTTGCGTTTGAGGCTGGCATTCGGCTGCGGATTGCCCTAACGCAGACACATGCAGTCAAAGGCAACACAACGAGCTAGAACGAGGTAAATAGGCAGGCGAACGTAGAGGCCTTGCGTTCAGTTGTGGATGTTTGAAATTTTTTCAAACATCCGCAACTGAACGAGCTCGAACGCATTAAAATTTTTAGCGAGTGAATTTGCAGTGAATCGAGGTGAGACGAGCTAGATCGAGCGACCAGTGAGCAACAACGATTGGTGAATGAGGTACACACTCAACGTTACGAGCAAACTTCGTATTTAATCATACTGCTACGAGGAAAAGTGAACTAGAGCGAGGTAAAAGGCAAGCAAACCATGTACGAGCGACATCGAGCTCCATCTGCAGCTGCAACAGTGTGATTGCACCCGAATATTAAGCTGCGTAGGCCTGCCTCAAGGCTGCGTTCGGCTAACGAAGGTAAAACGCAGCCCCAAAACGCAAAGGTGTGATTTGGGCTTAAGCGAGGGCGACCATGGACATTTACGGTTGCAGCTCGTTTGACGGACTGTATGGTGTGCATGCTTGAGGGAGTCGAGAGGCCAGAATATACTTTTTGACTAAAATGCCATGCTAATGGAAAAGAAAGACAATGTGTCAATTCAAAGCTTAAAAAAGGTACGCTCTGTAAATGTATGTGTGGCTGTAGTTTTCATTCACCAAAAGATATCCCCTATAAAAAAAAAAAGGGTTGCGCACAATTAAAGAAATTATGAATATTTAATAACTCCTATTTGAACTGGACATATTAATCAAATCTAATACAATTGGAGTTGCAGTAAAAAAAAAGTTAAAACAAATATTTCCATTAAGCTTATTAACATTCACAGCACACACAAAAAAAAAAAAATTATTTTAAAGTAAATTGGACATGGTGCCCTTTATACTTATAGTGTACTAAGTGCCCTAAAAGTAATTAAATTTAAGGCCTGCAGACATTAATTGCACATGGTGAAAAATAATGGCGGTACCATAAACTTCAAAGGCTGAAAGTTAATAATTTAGTATATTATCAGGGTTTTTCCTTTATTGAATTCTGTACATGCAGATTACCTGCTCAATAACTTGGCTGACCAGGAAGAGTTAGAATTAGAACAACAAAGCAAGGAAGTGGGGATCATAAATCATACTACAGGCCTGGGTATATTGTATGATGGTTCAAGATAATGTATACAAATGTATATAGGTTTACCCATTATACACATGTGATAACACTTGCTTTAGTACATGGATCAAATATAGTTATTGCAATTCTGCTGATTATTGTTATTGATGTGACACACAAGGTTAAAGTGCATACAGGTATCGCAGTCTTTAAAGGGATGCAGTAACCATGAGCGAGAATTGAAATTGTAATTTATTGAGATAGCTTATTTTGCTAAAATGATAATAAACGTAGGCCAGTATAGAATTCCTTGAAATCTACAAACCAATTGCTTGCTTAAATATCTACGATTTTATCCATATATCATTTCTGAAACGGATTTCAAACTGTATCTTTCCCCCGCAACTCGAAACATATAGCATATTCTGGGTTATCTTCTCCGGGTTATCTTCTTCTTCTCGAGTCCTTTCTCTCAAATTTTATGATTGCTATATGAATTAGAATTTGCCCATTTAATACTGAACTGATTCTGGGTTATGAAGTCCCCACACTCAGCCTACTAGGGCAAGACGCCACTGATGCTCGCGACAGAGCAGTGCACCGCGGTGGTGATTTGATTGCGCAAGGCTGCGTACTCCTAGTTTCGTTGATTTCACTGTTTTGAGATACTAAATAACTTCCATTTGCTCCGAAATTTTCAGTAGTTTGTTTTTACAGTCAGAGCAATAGGATTTTACTAATTTTGTTCCCTTTAATTTTTTTGCGCAATGACCAATGAAAGGCATGACTGCACATATTATAAAGATCCCTCAAAAATCATGTTTTAGAGGTCAAGATTGGACAAAATATTTACTGTGATTTCAGTAAATAGTCAAGTGCTGGGAAACACATCTGTACCCCGATCTTAACATTAAAAAATGTTTGAGTGGAAGGACTCTGCACTAACTTTATTTTTGGTATGATATGCTGAGTGTCTATTTTTTTGGGGGGATAGGGGGTGACGCTGCATTGAACTCCTTTTCTTGGCATGAAATGTCTTAAGCCCGATCAGTATACAATGTAGGATTCAGTTGAGAGTTTGTCTAGACATCAAGTAGTGAATAGAAGGAAAGAAAGAAACTTATTTTTGAATAAACATAGATTCTCAAAATTTGGCACATAAAATCATCCATTTTGAAAAAATTGGTTCCTTCAAAAGAAAACATGAATTGTAAATTGTAAGTTTACTTAACAGCATATGGTCAGAAACACATCCCCTTATGTTTCCTGTTCTAGTGTATTGTTTTTGTTTTTACAGTACTTAGAAGAAGTTTAGGTAATTTGAGTACCGTAAATTACCGTGTATAAGGCGCACTTTTTTCCCACCATTTGACAACGCAAAGTCAGGGATGCGCCTTATACACAGATACAAAGAAGTGTGAAAATAAAATTCTGAACTTCTGAGCTTTAAATGTGTATGTTATCTTCTAATAAATATCAAAACTTTAGTACGTATATTTGCCGGTTACTAAAATCAAAACATACATTTCTTGATTTTTAGCACCTTCCGTGAAACTTTTTTTTTTTTTTTTTTCAAACCCCAAAAATCAGGGTGCACCTTATACACGAGTGCGCCTTATACACGGTAATTTACGGTAATTTAAACCAGTGCCAATATATCCATGAGGTTATAATCAAGAATTGGTTTTGCAATCAAAGGTTTGCCGCAATTAATATTTCTTGCTGAACTCCATATTTACATTACTGTCCTAAATGGAACATGTGGTCTTCAATCTTCATCACTCTATTATAGTTACAGCTTGCCAGGGATATAATCTGGTTATAATGACCATTTTGAAAGTTAATCCTATTGTAAGTTAAAGATTGGGAGGGAACCATTCACACCACAGAGTACAAAGGGTGTAGTTAAATCAGGGTAGTCCTGGGCAAACCCCAGTGCTGAGAGAGAACCCCACTATCACAGACTGATCTATTCAGGTCTTTCTGTGGTTTACGTCATGCTGGGCCATTGTCGCCCAAAAGTAAGACCTAGTTTGTTCTGTCAAGGTCTATTTATGTTTGATTTGGACTTATGCAGATCTGGGTCTATGAATATTAGTTCTTTAGGTACTTGTTCCAGCAGTTGGGTAATTGTGCGATAAATTTAATTTTAATGAATACCACCTATGATTTTATTCTTAAAGGGATGCAGTAACATTGAATGATATTCAAATCATTTTATTCGATTTAGCTTATTTTGCCAACATAATTATAAACACTATTAAGGTCAGTCTGGTATCTCTTCAAAATTGCAAAGCTAATGGTTTGCTTTACCTTCGAGATATCAATGATTTCATACTCAAATTTTATAAACCAACCGCGGATGGTTTATAAAACCATGTGCTTTTCCACATAGCACAACATACACCCATTTCCTATTGTATAGTCCCCGTCCCTAGCGGCCTGCTGAGCCAGCAACAGAAGATACTGGTGTTCAGCTGTATGCTTTGCATTGTTTGTTACACTGTTTTAAGGTAGTAAATGACTTCCATTTGATCTGAAACTTTCAGTAGTTTGTTTTTACTGTTGGAACAATATAATTTTATTAATCTTGATGTAATTGCTCTTGTTTTTGAAAGTTGCACAATCCCTTTAAGTAGTGGTTAGTTCCACTCACAGCTCATAAATGTACAAAACTAGATCAAATACATTTGTAGTGTGGACTGGACCATGACATAATAATAATAATAATAATTATTGCAACCAAATAAATTACAACATAATCGCTGAGTAATGGGCAATGAAAGGTAGAGCTCATTTTCCTGTACACATACATGTACATGTACCAATAATAATGATAATTTCTCCCATTCTTCACAAGGAATTCACATACAACATTGTACATGAGGCATTGGCAATCGTAAAACCTTCCATTTGCTACTAATAAATAAAAGCAGAAATAGGATTCTTTTACTTGTTGTCTTTTGGCACACCAATAAAGTGCTATATAGGCCTACACTGTTTAAAAATTTAGTAGATGCTACCTGGATTGCAGAGTGAGGGACTCATTGCAGACTGAATTAGTTATTTTAATTTTATTTGAGGAATTGTCGTGAAAAGTGGAAATAGAGCAGAAATGAAAACGATAGAATGGAATGGAATGATGCTTACATACATGTAGGAACTCAAATTGTTTTCGCCATTTAGCAGTCTAGCTACATGTACCGGTATTCTATTTTAATGACAGTACATGTAATTAGCCAAATGAGTGTAGTGCCACAAAAGTGCTCTTTTCCTCTCTTCTTCATAATTTTACAGGGGAGTTAGTCACCAAATTAACTCCAAGTTTCCTTCAACCAATTGACCTGAAGTTTCCTGTTGAGTTTTAAAAATGGTATGGAAAATGTGCAAATGTCCAAACTCGGTTTAAAGAAAAACAATCTTTAGAACAGTTTTCTGAAAATAGAATAGGATTTGTTTGTCCGGAAATTTCATAGGTTTTGTTAGTCTGAAAGTTTGTTGGTGAGCAAATGAAATAGAGCTTGTAAGTCCAAAAATGCAATAGGGTTCTTGATCCGAAAAATGAAATAAGTTTTGTACATTTTCTTTTTAAACCATATTTCCGTTTCAGACTAAGAAACATTCTAAAAAATGAACAGCACCCTAAATTTTGCATTCATGTTTACTAGAAATCTCTACATCTTACAAGAATTGAATTGCTCTGAGCTCTCATCCATTAAAAAAAAATTCACATCCATTAGAAAAAAAAATTCCTTAATTTTAAATAGTGTATGTTAGACTTTTGTTGAAGTTGTCACAGATCACAAACGTGTTTTAAACTCAATGCTTTCAAAAGATTAATTGAACCACACAATGTAACTTAGAAAATGTCAAATTTAGAAGAAAAAAAATGTTAGCATAAAGTATCTCTGGCATGATTACAGCTACATGTAGTGACATTTTATAATGTAATTATAATTCAGTATTGTAGCTGGAGGATAATATGCGATGTACCAAAAAATACATCATTTGAAGCCATGCATGAATTGGAAGGAAAAAGAGAATTTATCTTACTACTTTTGTGAATATAAGTGTTCTCATTACAAGTTAAAATAGTTCCCACTAAACTGGTTTTCCACCGGTTCAGGAAAGTAGATGAGAACGGGGTAGTATGGTACAAAAGCATATATTTGTAAAATCATTTTTAAAGCCAGTACGAACTAGGAGCCTTGTATAGCGCCACCTCAAGTCCCACATGCTCAATTCTGCCCCGATTCTTAACCCATAATGTAACATCCTGATAGTGTAGTCTTATAATTCAGGCCCATTTGAATGAGAGCAGACTTAATCAATGAATTCACACTATGATAATTATGTTGCCAAGTAACAAAACACATACTTTTCCCCTCAAAGCATTTTAGTTTCACAGTACAAATTAAATTGTAGGTTAATTTTACACTGTTTTGTTAATAGTTATCTCCAAAAGTATACTTTAAGACCAGCTATTTATAACACACAGTCAATGAGAGTGTTGCTCAGTTCGCTCTCCCTTTAAAGAAAAAAAAAAAAAAATCATTAGAAAAAAACTGATAAATACTGTTAACATGAATGGCTCTGATGACATACATGTCCATGTATTGATAATTCAATATATTTTAAAATTTAATAATTGTACATCTAGAATTTTGGTTTGCCTATACCCAAAATGTATGTCATAATGCGATTTAAAATAGAATCATTTGGTTGATTTGTTAATTACTAAGAATTTTTTTTGTGTATTGAAGTAAGCCCGAGATATCCACGTAGAATTGACAAAGGAACTATCGAGAGTATTCTCTTTACCCGTTGACAATTACGTTTAGCTGATGGTATAGATCAGGCATGATTCATTTCAGAGTAATCAGTAACAAACGGTCTAGGTCTGGCCCTGTACGAAGCAAGCCAGCCCATGTCAGCCTACAATGTAGTTGGCAGCTGAGGATTGCGTACAAGTGACGCTCTTGTTTGTGTGTCACTCTGCAGGACGGGCTGGCAGCTTCCGTGGCAGGAAATCCCACCAGTTTGAGCTTAGGCCACAAAGTTCATTATTTTCACTGCTGGAGAAATTTATATTCCTTTGAGAAACAATTTTTTGACCCAAATTAAATAAAAGCAATTTATAGAGTATGAATGAATTTTGTACAGTATAGGCTACTTTTTGTGTCATTCTCCATATCAGCTGATCGGCTAGGGCAAAAAAATTATATAAAAAAAAGAAGAAAATAAGCCAATTACATGTACATGTAGCAGGCAATTTTTCAACAGTGAGCGATAAGTCACAGATTTTATTCCTCCACCACTGAAGGTGGTGCCGAAGCATTATGTTTCTCGGGTTGTCCGTTTCGTTTCGTTTGCTCATTATTGCATAAATCTCAATAACTAAGTGCATAAGCCAATATTTTCGCGTACAGATATTTTCACGATTTTTGACTAGTTTTGAAAATTTATGAGAGGATAATTTTGGGTTTTTTGTAGTTAATGCTTTTATTTGTACTGTAAATAGCCTATTTCAGTGGAAATTTTCGGGAAGATGGACTCGCAAAATTTGCAATAATAAAACCACTGCAAAAATAGCCACTCATACAGTACTTGAGATTTCAAACTTTGGGATTGTATCACCATAGGAAGATGATCTGAGTAGATTTTGGAGAGCAAAGCTCAGTAGTTACATAGGTTATATGAAATAACATGGGTTGAGCTCGTTATTGCAATATCTAAAGAACCATGCGAGATGTGAACTTTAAACTTGGGGGTAGTATGTTTAGTATCACCATAAGAAGATGATTTGATTAGATTTTAGGGAGCATAGGTCAAAGGTCAAGAGTTACATAGGTCAACATACGAAAATACATGTATTGAGCCCTTATCGCAATATCTCAAGAACCATGTGAGATATGAACTTCAAACTAAGATGATCTGATTAGATTTTGGAGTACGTAGGTCAAGGGTCACACATGTAAACATATAAAATTGCATATGTATTGATGCAATCAAGCTTTTGTGCAACATTTTGGCAAAACTATGTCTATGTCGATTATGCCCCCATCTCAGTGTATAAATCAGTGGCGAAAATATGCACGGATTTAACTTTGGGGATATGTGTGCAGATATAGCAGATATTCATGTACATGTAAAGAATGTGTTAATCTTCTACCTAATGCCTTGAACTTTGCATGCTATTTTATATATATATTTTTTGTATAAAGAATTATTAGATTAATAAATAAGTGGGCATGATAGAAGCTCTTATTTTAAAGCATACATATATATATACTTTTGTTTTATTATGCACTATATAAATGTGGATTGTTGTTATATGTATTGTACACTTAATATCAGGGGGGGCATTTCATCAAAGGACTTGTCGGATATTTTATCTGACAAATTTGCTCTCAGCCAATCAGAAGCAAGCATTTCAGTAGCTTATAACAGTTTGTCTGATAAAACATCCGACAAGTCCTTTCATGAAACGCCCCCCAGAAGAGTGTAAGTTTAATTCAGTGGATTCACAATACGGTACGCCACCTATCGGTTGCAGCGGACAGGCCAATGTCTAACTTCGGGGTCGACACTGCAGGCGCAGCGCACGCAACAACTGTGTGTGTTTACCTCTGCCTTTTAAAAGTGGCGGACCCAGCTGTTTCTCGATGAATGCGGGTCGACGAACTAAACAAATATTTGACTGATCTTGGCATACCGGCCAGCGCAGCATAATAATCACATTTTATCATTATTTTAATATGCAAATATGTGGTGCAGCGCGAACCACACAGAGATTAATTTCAATGTCAACTTTTTCCCGTGGGGCATTGCGAATTTCGGCCTGTCCGCTGCAATCGATAGGTGGCGCACTGTATTGGGAATCCACTGAATTGTTTCAACATACTCTTTACAGGAAAATCTCTGAAATTTCTGTGGTGAATTTTTGAATACAATGATGTCATTTAAAAAGTTAAATGAATTACGTTAAATGTCAAGTTTATATATACGGAAGTAACACTATTTGTTTTCTCTTCTAATTTTACAGTGTTGTCACGATGGCGACAGGGAGCCACCTTGCAGTAAATTTGCAAGAGTTGGAGATGCTAAAGCGTGAAATGCCCCAGCAGATGCCAGCAGGGGTGCAGAGGAGCACGTCTCTGGACAGCATGCCACCCCCAGCTCAGCCAGCTCCTATGGCCACTAACAGTGCTACGGATCGCCTACAGCAGCCGCAGCAATCCTTGGCTGGAATACCAGAACTACACAACTCCTTATCATCCCCTCCTCATGCATGTCCTGTACAGCGAAGCCGTAGCCTACCCCTCCTTGATGACAATCAGGAAATACCTGCAGAAATTTTAGCACAGTTGACTGAAAGAGAAAATGAACAAATGATGGTTACTGATGTAGGACATCACACTCTACAGCAACAACAACAACAACAGCAGCAACAACAACAACAACAACAACAGCAACAACAGCAAGAAGCACAAGAACGACAACCTGCACCTCAGCAAACACACCAGCAGCACATCAACAACAGAATAAGTGACACCAGTAGTACAGGCAACTCTATTAGTATCAGTAATGTAGTAACTAACAGCAGTAACATGAATAACATACCCTTTTCTGATTATATGCCATCATCTCAGTATCGAAATCTCACTCTATCTCAACTGCACCAAGCAACTCACCTTCATGAAAATGCACAGCCCCTGAACCTAAGCCAGACAGCTGAAGTGAGGCAGATTCTTAGCCAGGGCTTATCGTCTCACATCCCACGGGTTGCCAACTTTGCAGGACGTCAAGTCCAAGTGGGCAGAGAAGATCTTCCAGTTGACTGGTCCAGCTTCCAACAGGCAGCCAGATACAGTATCCGCCCAAATGAACCACGCCTAGGATTTCCACCTTCCATGTTGCCTCCTGCCATTGGCCAGATGCCTCCATCGTTCAATCCTGCTTTTCCAGGAAGAGGGATTGATACATATGGAGTAGGGACAAGTGCCGAAGGGATTCGATACAGCATGCCAGGTGTAATGAACCCAAATCTTCAGAAGCCTCATATGCCTCTATCTGTTTTTGCCAGGCAGCATGCTTTTATCAAGGAAGAAGTGGGTCGTCAGTCTCCTAAAGATGTGACACACGTACTCCAGGTTCCAATGGATCATGTGGAAAATAACAATGATAAATCATCACCTAACATTCAGGCCATGTCAGATGGTTCAACTAGTAACATTGCAGAGAAAAATATGATACCCCTATCAGTGAGTGTATCCGTCGCTTTTTCAGAACCGAGCCAGGACAGCCCGTCCTTCTCGCAACAGAGCAACAGTCCAGCACTGCTCAAACCAGCAGCTGATCAGACACTCAGCATGATCAACTATCATGAAGATCATCTTCTCTCTGACAGTGGGCTCATGTCCAATAGCCCTGTTCCTAGCACGCTGGATGAGAACTTTCTCAACAGCAACATGATCATCAGCACCAACTCTGCTGCCAGACTGAGTGATGCCACAAACCTGACAGGACTTGATTCCAACCCACCCAGTGTCAAGATGGAAGGCTTTGACTTGTTTGAAGGTAGTGGGGATGTTGATGAGCAGAATTACATCACAGATTCCATCTCACCACAGTCTTTGAATATGGAGGATTCTAATCAAGGACTACCTCATGGCATGCAACCTGGACATGGTAATCCAAGACCTCTCAGTCAAACTGGCATTTCTGCAGCTCATTCTAGAGGTAAGTTAATAGTTCTTTTAATAGTTTAATAATTCTAATCATATCAACAATATTAGAGAAAAAAGAAGATTTTTTTTTTTAACTTCAAGCCTGAGCAAATTACCCGTTATTGAATATAATATTGTCTAAAATAAAGTTTCAACATCTTCAAAATATAAGGTTTCAAATATTTTTTTAAAGGGGACCAATACCCTAGGAAATAATCACTTTTATAAGACAGAGCACAATCAGAGGAGCAATTTAAAAAAAGTTTCATCAAAATCGGTTACAAAATAAGAGAGTTATGGAAGTTTGAAAAGTCTCGTTTTACCTTCTATGGGAATCCTCAAACTGGCAACATCGGCTTCAAAATGGCTGATTTTATGGACAACTCTCCATTTGTTTTGTACACAAATTTTCAGATTTTCCCCATTTTCTTTCAAAATATGTCTTATTTACTTCTGAGCTGAAAATAAGTTATGGAAAAATATATTTCACACAACATATGTTGAGCTCAGAAGGAGTTAAGACATATTTTGGAAGAAAATGGGGAAAATCTGAAAATGTGTGTACAAACCAATGGAGAGTTGTCCATAAAATCGGCCATTTTGAAGCCGATGTTGCCAATTTTGACGGATTGCATAGACAGGTAAAACAAGACTTTTCAAACTTCCATAACTCTCTTATTTTATAACCGATTTTGATGAAACTTTTTTTTAAATTGCTCCTCTCATTATACTCTTTCTTATGAAAGTGATTATTTCCTTGGGTATTGGTTTCCTTTAAAAGAAGTATTTAGCTAATGGTCATAGCATTCTAATTTGCCAATTTATGCATTAAATTAAGTAGCTTAATATTGAAGTAGAAATTTTAGTGAGGATGGGCTTGCAAAATTTGCAAAAATAACCCCCTCCCCGCGCAATAGCATCTCGCTATTTTGAAAAATGTCAAGGGGGCTACCTTTGCCTTCTCCCCCTCCCTGGGGCAACGTAGGGTTGAGCAAACTTTATGTAAATGATGTCAAAGGATGAATTGAGGAAATTTATGATTTAGAACTTAACGCACAGTACCTCAAATATTGTTTTAATTTTTAAGGCTTTTGTGCAAATTTTCATCTCATTCTGAATATTGGCTGTTTAATTTACATGACTTCACTGAATATAACGATCAATAGGGATTGTATGAAGCATGAAAATGTAGCGGGTCTCAGCTCTTTTCGCACGAGCACCATCCTATTGCAGTTAGCTGTGTCAAGAATTCATAAAGGGCAATTGAATGTGTCTGCAAAGGTGCATCACTGGACAAGTTTTATGCACCATGGATGCATTCTGAGAAATGTTTGACGTTTTCATCAGTTTAGTCACGGTTGAGAGAGTGCTATTGGGGGTACTCAATTTGTGGCGGGATCTAGCATAATGAGTGCATCTGTAATGCAAGATGCGCATAGCTACTTCAGAAGCGAATCTTGTCTGTTCTCCTTTGCCTAGGGAAAGTCCAGGGTAATATTGATCCAGAGAGGGGAGAGTTGAAGAGAGAAAGGGGGAGAGAGGGGAGAAAGGTTGAGGAGTTCTACAGATACATTGTGTAAGTCCAGAGAGGGGGTGATGCAATGCTTTGCTCATGTTTGTGAACGCAACTCTCCCCTCATCGCTCAATTGGTTATGGGTGACGGCTAAAAACGTGACTGTCGATGGTATGAGGGGAGGAGTATGATCAGATGTGGAACATAGAAAAAACTTGATTATCCCGCCACAGTATGCTGAATGTTGAATGGCTGCATGGCCTCAGTGAAACATTTACTGGTTTGTACCTTAATCTCAACTCAAATTGACAGCACTTTTAAATAACGTACGAGATAGTCTATTCATATATGAACATACCTGAATATTATGTAGTCATGAGGGTATGTACCTAGATGTAAATGCAGGTCTATGTATTCACACAAATCACTCAATCAGCTTGCAAACTATTAAAGTTTTAACAAATCTTGATGAAAAGGGTCAAATTGAATCTGGACATGGGATTTGTGATGTTCTATTTGATTTGATTTGATAGTTTTTTGGAGTGTAATTGTTTGCTATTGGGAATAAATTTAATTTGCTTTATTGTTGGTGAGAGAAAATGTACACGTACATCATGGTTAGTACAATGTACATTGTAGGTTTGTAGCTCAGTGTAGAGGCTTACATTGTATGCTGCCATTGTGATACACCTTCTAAATAATATAAGGCATTTTTTTTTTATCATGCATGTATGTGCACACTTTTATATTGTAATTTGTTATTCATATCTACCATTCGGTATGAGCTTTGAAATTGCCCTGAAGGCTGAATATTATTAGAGCAATTTCCATTCACTCAACTCAATATGAGTTCTCTTTAATATGGCAATAAGTGTGAAATGGCGTGCTCAGGGTGCGTTCATATTTAAAAACAAAATTTAACTAGAAACAGTGTTTGCAGTTAGTATCATGATTCATGTTTCTGTTTAAATTGTAAAATTGACCATGAAGTGTTTGGAACATTGTATCTTACCCCGTTTTAAATTTCAAAACACAACAAATCTAGAGTGTACACATGTACATGTACATGTATGTGTGTGTAGCTTTGTGATTAACTTTGCTTTAACTCTGGCTCATGTACAAAGATGTATATAGAGATTTAAAGAGAGCTTGTAATTTGTCATTTAAAAAATCAGGGTCAGTCTCTTGTTTCGTAGGAAGTGGGCTGGGCTTAGAGTGAGTGCATTCTAAATAAACATTCATTAAAGGTTTTATATTTGTTTTATCATTTTGTTCAAAATTCACGTTTTCATGTTTCATATTTATGTACATCTGTACCCTAATATTCACCAATATGGTTTCCATATTCCACTGCATACTCTCTGTATGTACATTAAGTGATTGACCTTGATCTCAACATGCAAGAGTGCAGTGTTTAATGATTAAGATCTTACTACTGAAGTCTGACCTATCAGTCTGAATAATTAGTTGTGTCACTGTTCCAAGCTGACGATGACTAATACTGCATGGGGTCTTTAAATATAACCGCTCCTTGTACAATGTAGTCCCCTGTAAAATCTATTATTCAGATTTGGGTTGTAAAAACAGTGGGACAGGAAACCAAAATTGTTCTGTGTTGTTTTAGATGCATTCTGCCATCCCTTCTAAATGCCTGCCTGAGATTTATTTTGTAGCACAGTTGCTTTTAAAATGTAAAGTTAAAGTTGATTTTACATGAAGTTACTTTTTTAAAACCACAAATATAATTTGAGATTTAATATTGAGAAGTTTGCATGTTTTTTTTTCTTTTTTATTTGAAAGTTGCATGCTAATTTGCTTCTCTTTTATATAAATGATCTTTATTATTATACAAGTCTCAAGCCATAAAATTACCAGTCATGTTCATGTAGAACAACAGGCTACTGATGCCATTGCATATAAAATAGGTGTCATTGAATGCAGACCTGTAGTCTTACAATTCTTGCTATGTTGTGGCTATTTTGCTGATACAACCCTCAATCCCTCCTCCAGATCTGTAATTTTTACCAATTTTTATTAAACTGCATCAAATTTTGTGGCTTGTGCTGCAAAGCATGAAGCTCAGGTGTTGTCATTGACTCTGAATACCTGGAAATTATACGGCTTACAACTATATGCCCAAGTGGGTGTATCACCAAAGTGTGCATAAAGTTATGCTTGAATTTACAAATTACTGGAATATGAAGTTCATCATAACATTTATGATTGTATATAGTGTTAAACGTACATTGTATGGTGACCAACATTATAAATCCAATTAAAATATAAACTTGTAAAGTTTAAAACTGTCGGTCTACATGTACATCTGCATACAGTGTATTTCAACTTTTGAAATAATGTCATTATTTTCCTATGATACAATAAAATCTTTTGTAGATTTTGTACAAAAAACATTTGAAAGTCGTCTTTGTGGTAATAGGAAAATATGAACTACTGTATAATAGAGCAATGAAGGGATAGAGGTGTGTAGCTTTACAACACACAGTGTGCTAGTCTCTTCATAATAACATATTGCTATATGTTTAACATGAAAATATTTGAAATTAAAATAGCTACTTAACTCTGCCTATATTATAGGCTATCAGGTCAGAATTTTTTTTGATATAACATGTTGACACCATGTGTTGACACTGTATGGACTACACTGGGACCATTCCGCTGCATGTCATGTACATGTACCAATAGCCTGACCAGTGTGAGATA
This sequence comes from Paracentrotus lividus, assembly GCA_940671915.1. Lineage (NCBI taxonomy): Eukaryota > Metazoa > Echinodermata > Echinoidea > Camarodonta > Echinidae > Paracentrotus > Paracentrotus lividus. Next base: position 48,229,430 of record CALNVZ010000174.1, on the reverse strand, counting down.
ATACAGACCCCAGCTGTGTACATGTAGATTGTTACCTGATAGACAAATCAATTGTGGCATTGAACTTGGTATCTATAAATTGAAAAATCTGTCACCACAGGCCTGTATGATAAAAGAAAGTTGGATGCTTGTTCACTCTTTAATTATAAATGCATATGTTTATAAGGCAGCACTTGTGGATACACCTTTTTGATCATCTGATTTTTTAATATTGTCTGCATAACATATGCCAATTTCATTTTTAAAATAATTGGATATTCTAGGATGTGTGATTTCATCTTTGTTAACCCTTTGGCTCTAAGTGTTTGAATTCAATATACAATGTACTTTGTAGCCAATATTGCTTCTTACATTTCCTTGAAGGTGGCTAATTTTGCTAGTGTAGGCCTACTCTGGAATTGAAGATAAATGTGCAGCCAAGTAATGTTACTGTATAATTTCTTGAAAAATGAGTAAAGAAAATGAGATTCCCTGGGAGTGACCTCAACCCCCCCCCCCTGTCCATACTGGCACAGTCTGCACATAGGATCGTAAATGTAGGCAGTCTCTTGCAGGCAAAAATATCACATTTCTAGTTTCTGAGAGGATATAGTAGTATATCAATGACTATATCTTCCTACAACATGATTAATCTCAAATGTGTATGTTTGTCATTATATTGCGATTATCAAATTTCATTCCTATTTTTTAGAACCTCGAAAAAATATACCGTACGGTGCGAACCGTTGACCGTTAGTGCAGAGAATAATGCACACTGATGCGCCGTGTGTATATTGCTGTGTGTGATCCGTGCTGCACGCGCTGTAATATCAACAATGTTGATGGAGAGCTGGTCTAGATTGGTAGTCAGATTTTCGTTTCATATTTCTGACTTAGGTAACCTATGACAGTAAGATTGAATAGACAGTAGGTTGATCATATTCTAAAGTTATGCCAAGTTGCATTAGTTTTCGCGATTTGTGAAAAAGGATGACTCTACCTTTAAGTAGAACCCCTCTGGACCAGGCCCCAGGACCTGCACTCGCTGCAGGACCAAGCAGCTGCTCCCACATCAGCCCCAGTTTGCTCAATCTTGAGATTCTAGCCCTATCAGCCCTTCTTTAGAAAGGCTTGAGATTCAAGAAACCCTGTCCACATCAGCTCGAGTGGAGTGATTTCGCTCTTGAGCTTGGAATTAGCTCAAGATCCATTACAAAGAATTACAAACCAACAAAGTATCGATGGAAAGGAAAATTGAAATGGTCTGCTCTATAAATGGTGACTCACTCTGAAAAGTACTATTTTTTAAACAAATACATTTGTGGTAAAAAGAAGACATGATTGTAATGGTCTAATGAGCCAGAAATGTCAGGTTTCATATTCATCACTGTTTCTCTGATTTTTGAAAGATTACCAAGAGCGGCTTCCGCTGCCCCCTGAATCGACGTAGTTTAGCGGTGGGTGTTCATTCAATTGATCTTATGATCTCTTTTCATGACTGATGAAGCATGAATGAATGGAATATAATTGTCCCCTGCCGAACGAGTTCGAGCAGGACTATGAACGGGCTCCGTACGTGTGTATGTGTGTGTGTATGTATGTGTGTGTGTGTGTGGTGTCCGTCGTGCCGTACCGTCCGTCCGTCCCGTTGCGTCCGTATGTGACCAAAATCTTCAATTTGCTACTCCTTCGCCATTTTTCATCCGATTTCGATTCCGTTTGCTTTAATATGATAGCACTAGTGATGGCTACCAAACTTCTTCACAGAATTTTGACCTTTGACCTTTGACCCTGATTTTTGACCTATATTGTTAATTGGCTACAAAATGCTACTCCTTCGGCCATTTTTCATCCGATTTCGATTCTGTTTTGCTTTATATGATAGCACTAGGTGAGGGCTACAAAACTTCTTCACGGAATTTTGACTTTGCCCCTTTGACTTTGACGCTTCATTTTTGGACCTATATTGTTAATTGGCTACAAATGCGACTCCTTCGCCATTTTTCATCGATTTCGAAATCCGTTTGCTTTATATGATAGCACTAGATGAGGGCTACAAAATATCTTCACGGAATTTTCACTTTTGGACCCCTTTGACCTTTGACCTTCAATTTTTGACCTCCTATTGTTTAATTGGCTACAAAATGCTACTCCTTCGCCATTTTTCATCCGATTTCGATCCGTTTGCTTTATATGATAGCACTAGGTGAGGGTACAAACTTCTTCACAAAATTTTGCTTTTGACCCCTTTGACCTTGATTTATACTTATATTGTACATTGGCTACAAAATGCTACTCTTCACCATTTTTCTCCGATTTCGATTCCGTTTGCTTTATGTGATAGCATAGGTGATGGCTACAAAATTTCTTCACCGAATTTTGACCTTGAACTTTGACTTTATTTTTTTACCTATATTGTTAATTGGCTACAAAATGCTACTCCTTCGCCATTTTTCATCCGATTTCGATTCCGTTTGCTTATGTGATACATAGGTGAGGACTACAAAAGTTGTCACGGAATTTTGACCTTTGACCTTGACCTGATTTTTACCTATATTGTTAATGGCTACAAAATGCTACTCCTTCGCCATTTTTCATCCGATTTCGATTCTGTTTGCTTTATATGATAGCACTAGGTGAGGGCTACAAAACTTTTCACGGAATTTTGACTTTTGACCCCTTGACCTTGACCTCTTTTGACCTATATTGTTTTGGCTACAAAATGCTACTCCTTCGCCATTTTTCATCCGATTTCGAATCCGTTGGCTTTATATGATAGCACTAAGATGAGGGCTACAAACATCTTCAACGGAATTTCACTTTTGACCCTTTGACCTTGACCTTCATTTTTGACCTATATTGTTAATTGGCTACAAATGCTACTCCTTCGCCATTTTTCATCCGATTTCGAATCCGTTGCTTTAATATGATAGCACTAGGTGAGGCTACAAACTTTTCACAAATTTGACTTTTGACCCTTTGACCTGATTTATACTTATTGTACATTGGCTAAAAATGCTACTCCTCTCACCATTTTTCTTTCCGATTTCGATTCCGTTTGCTTTATGTGGATAGCACTAGGTGATGGCTACAAATTTCCTCACCGAATTTTGACTTTGAACTTTGACCTTTATTTTTTACCTATATTGTTATTGGCTACAAAATGCTACTCCTTCGCCATTTTTCATCCGATTTCGATTCCGTTTGCTTTATGTGATAGCACTAGGTGAGGACTACAAAAAGTTGTCACGGAATTTTGACCTTTGACCTTTGACCCTGATTTTTACCTATATTGTTAATTGGCTACAAAATGCTACTCCTTCACCAATTTTCATCCGATTTCAATTCCGCTTGCTTTATGTGATAGCACTAGGTGATAGCTACAATACTTTCTTCACAGAATTTTGACCTTTGACCTTGATTTTGACCTATATTGTTAATTGGCTACAAAATGCTACTCCGCCATTTTTCATCCGATTTCGATTCCGTTTGCTTTATGTGATAGCACTAGGTGAGGACTACAAACTTCTTCACAATTTTGACTTTTACCCCTTTGACCTTTGACCTTGACCTATATTGTACATTGGCTACAAATGCTACTTCTTCGCCATTTTTACCCGATTTCGATTCTGTTTGCCTTATGTGGATAGCACTGATCGTGATATAATGGGAATTTTACATTATCAGCGGGGACATATATTACGCATCGCGTAATTTACTAATCCACTTGTTTTCTCTTTAGCTCTTTCTTCCAGTCTCTATTGCTCTTTCTCTCCCTCTTGTGCCTTCTGAAATACACTACATTTTATAAACCCACAGAACAGTTAAAGATACATGGAAATATTTTAAAAAAAAATTGATATGATTGAATTGTCTTTTCTATAGTTTAGCACAATAAAAACACAGGTACATAGATTGCTCATGTGAGAGATTGCAATTTGTACCGCATTTACATTGAGACTCGGCTCTCGTGTCCAATCCACGGGAAGGGTTCGACACTGCAGAGTGAACCTGTGATCGTGTTTATACACAACAAAAAAAGGCGAGTTCAACACGGCTCCCAGATCATGACTGGAAGTAAGGGACGTCATTAATGTGTGTTGCGATGTATAGCCAAAGTCCATATCTGACCTCAAGGTCATCGACTTCGACACGGCTTTCTGTTTACACACATAAAAATTGCCATGTCGAACCTGCCTCCCGGATCGAAACCTACGATTTTGGCGGAGCAAAAAAGGCGTGTTGAACTTGGGTCGCGGATCACACGGATCCCGTTTACATGGCATAAAATTGCCGTGTCAAGCACGAGTGCCGTGTCGAACCCGCGACCCGAGTCACATTGTAAACGAGGTATTGTAGGCCTACCTATAACATAAACTCTGAGCTAAGCTGCTTACTGTGGACCAACTCGATGCAAGATAATATTCTAAATGTGCAAGATGTAATAATACAAATTTATATTGTTATCTCTGTATCATCTCTCTGTGAAATAAAGAAAAATGTACATGTAGTTCTAGCCTCTTGAATTCATTGGTCCAAACAATTGAAGCATAATTTGTGCATTTATCATTTTAGTATACATTTGAATGAGCTGCTCTTGCTTTCCTGTGTATCATGTATGTGAAATCATTTTCATTTGACTGTTTTTTATTGGAAGTATCAGTTTTGGTCTGCTGGGTAGTTTGCAATACTTAGCCAGTGACACCCTGCTGCTATAGCACGCTATAGCCACCCATGCGTGTAGTGACTGTCTTTGATAAGCAATATGAAAGCATCTTGCTCGTAATTAAGATTGCAGATCATGTCAGACTGCTGGTTGGCTAGTCTATCAATCAGATGTAGATTGGTTGCTGATGTAAAACAGTGTATCACTGATCGACTCCTGTAGGTGGTGCCAATTTGCGTAAGGCCATGTTATGCATGGTTTACTGTATGAAATGCACAACTTGTTAGTTAAGCTGAACAACCCAACATATGATTTTATCTGGTACATATTTTTTAAATTTTCTTCTTAATCATGAAATGCTAAATTTGATTACAAAGCAACATTCATTTTAGTAGTACAGTCTGACATTCACAGGTATATAAGAACAAACGTGCACCTCTACTTAAAATATGAGTGTCATATTACAATTGCTTCTCAGTATGAAATTCAATGCTCTCAAGAATTAATTATATTCATCAATCACACATGGACAAATTGGGAAAAAACTTGGTCTTACCTACATATCTGCACTCAGGAAAAATATTTTTACCAAATTCATAGCATCTGCTATAGACTAGCATACTTCTTTCCTTTCATTTTTTTTTGTTGTTTGCTTTGTTTTTTGTTTGTTTTTTTCTCTTTGTTTATTTGTTTTTAAAAATTTTTTTAAGGGTACCATAAGCAATGTTTCCATACATATTCTAATTAAATGCTAAAATAAATGTAACGAAAATGATTGGTGTGTAAACCATCCTTTTAAGTGTGGTGGTTGAAATGACAATATTACAAACAGAATGAGGTTTCAAATGAAACATGAAAACCAATGCAAATGATGTTTTTCTGCTTTAATCCGAAGCGTCTACATGTATGCAGAAGACTAGAGTATACATGTGTAGACTGAAGTCCAAAGGTCGTTGGTATATATTCTATTTCACTTGCCATGTTTGTAAAGGCCTCTATAATTGGTTGTCCTAAATTCATTGGTTAGGGATTTGTTTGACATCCCATGACATTTCAATAATGATATTTTTAGTGAGTTACCAGGCTATATGTTTTTTTAAATATTCCGTTAGCAGATGGTTACTATGAAGATTTTCTCAAGCTATGCACGGTGTTGAGTTTGCTCTTGTATGCACATACACAGGAATTGGTGAAATACAACAATTTCAATAATGTGAATAGTGATTAGAATCTCACTATTTTCATGAGTTCAAATGTAAACATCTGAAGCTACTTTATGAAACTTTAACAATTTAAATCAAAAGTCAGTTATTTAAAGTAAGGTGAGAAAATTAACAAAAGCTTGTGTTGGGCAAGGTTTTTACAATCCCCAGAATAAGATTTCCAGGAGAAATGTTGATAATGCTGTTTTGTCTCCTTGCAGTATGCCAACATTCCCTCTCCACATTTTGATATTTCTGGAGCTGCCTATGTTGGTGCATGTCATGAAAAACTACACATACACCTGTACATATTTGTAGCTTCCAGCTTTTTTCTTGGCCAATTTGTAGATTTGTTGTTGTTGCAGTATTGAATTACTAAATACCATAATATGTAACAGTGATATCACTTTTCTCATGCATGATTTATGTACAATTAAAGTGAATATCAGCCCTGGCATCCTCAGTTAATGTGACAGATACATGTAGTACCCATGTAATCTTCAAGTAAATGTTGAATTAAAAAAGAGAGAAGAGAGAGACCAAAAAAAAAAAAAAAAAATGTGGAGTGAAATAAATACAAATTATGGTAATCTTGGACATTTGTAAAGTATTTTGATCTCTGCAGTTTCTTGCCTCAATACAAGAGACTCCTGTTGGCCTCGATATCTGGAAGTAAGCATGAACACTACCAATATTTGTTGAGACCTGTGGATAATTGATAAATGTTCATCTATAGTTTCAAATGGTTTAAACTGTATTCACGTATGTATGTGTGCCAACGTTTTCTTCTTGAATGTGGACCTGTGATATCTATTGTACATGTAGCTGTATGCATGTGCCCATTTTTCGTTATTGGATCTGAAACTAGGTCAGCTAATGTTATTAGGAAGGATTTAGAAGCTGGTCTGTTTATTTTTTTTTGTACTTGAAATGACTGTGCCAACTATGGTCAATTGATGATACTGTTCATGCAATTTTATGCATGTACATTGTAACCCAAATTTTTACTTACAAATGTACATGTACATCGTGTATCTATTTTCGTCATACCTAAAAAAAAAAAAAAAAACTTTTATAGATAGCTTTCAACTAATTTTTAACGCTGTTGAGAACTTTTTCTTTCAACTACAGTAGTCGGTCTAATTCCAATACGGTATATCAACACTTTGACTGCCTTAGTACACTTTTGTCGCAGCTAATAACAAGACAATTAAAATCATTCATGTTTTTTGTTACAATGCTGGTGCTGGGGGATTTGAAAAGCAATACTGCTTGTCTTCCAATATTCACCTTACAAAATATTTTTTTCACATCTTTTTAGAAAAGAAGAAATCCATATTTTTTAATTTCTTACAAAATTAAAGGGGAAGTTCACCCTGGAATTTTATTGGTTTTCAAAAATGCAACAAAAAAAACTAAAAGAAAAATATAAATGAGAGTTTGAAGAAAATCGACCAAAAAATAGCGAAGTTAAAAATATTTAAAGTTTTGATTCTGTGACGTCACATTCGAGCAGTGTATGTAAATTCCATAAATTTGTCTTTTTTCATGGTTCTTGATAAAGGAATGGGTTTATTTGATAGAGGCATGTATGTTAACATATGTGTGATGATGTATCGACCGCACAGGTGAAATAATTAATTTACATCTGAAAAAATGACACTTAATGAAATTTTCACTACATACAGTATGTAATAGGAGAACTGCTCGCATGTGACGTCATAAAATAAAAACTTTTATTCATAACTTCGTTATTTTTTTGTCGATTTTACTTTTTATTTTTCTGCATTAAAAAAAAAACCAATATAAACCCAGGGTGAACTTTCCCTTTAAAGGCATTGTTCTAGCATTAAAATGTAGTTTACTCACCAAAATTCATTGAAATATAGATGAGATATTTAAATATTTTGCATTGACTTGTAATGTGGGATCATCTAAAACAATTTTTATTCAAATTTCCTTCCCCCCTTTTTTTTGTTGCCAGAACTAAACCTTGCCTTTAACCCACCTGAGTACAAAATTGTTTGAACATCACTGCTCTTCTTGAGCAACGACCCGACCCACTTCTCGCAGTCATGTGTACATAATGTGCTGTTCATCATCAGGCAACTCGCATCATTGTGTAATTAGCCATCATTTTTTTTTAATCAGAACTGATTGGTTAATATAATGTAAAATGGAATGATATCATTCATGCTCTTTGTATCGTTAAATGCTGGTCCATTTTTTTTCTTACCCAGGTAATGAAATGACTTTCAGAAATCTCTGATACATTTTGAATGCAACCATTGATGGGTGTGGGTGGGGGCACTAAAGCTTCAAGCCTTTTCACTAGGGAGCGGGTGTTCAACATTGCCAAGAATGAAATATTCAACATGTGAGCTTGAAAAGCGCGTAGAGAAAGCAAAATAATTTGTAGTACAGACTAAATGTTTGGGCGTAATGATCACCTCTTAATGCTGTGGGTACATGTAAAAGTTGTTCACACAGCAGATATAATTAGCAATCTTTATTGAAGCTAATTTGGTGGCATGGACTAGATGCATTTGCTTCCTAATGTGATGTGGGCTACTATGGCGGAAAATTACATCGGGTTGCATTGAAAAAGCTTTCCATATCATCTCATTATTTCACCCTCTCATCCCATAATGTGAGAACTCCCTATGCACATCCATGTTGTATGCACAGAGTGACTAGAAACTTGCAGTAGAATCAACATGCCTGAGATTTGTATCCTCATGGTTTATTCCACCCCTAAAGGAGTGAGATGTCAAGTGATGCATATGTTGAGAGATTCTCTCTTTTAATTGGATTAATTCCTCTGTAATTTTTTTGTCTTGTTTATGACTGAATGGTGTTCAGTGTGGTTAGTTTAGAACCCATGAAATGGTTTAAGTTTGTTTTCTCAGCAGCTGGAAAAAATGTTTTTATTTCTCATATTTGTTATTCTCTGCATTTTTGTACAGTTTGCATGTACATATGGGTTCTTTTTATCTACTTCAAATCAAGTAACAATTCAAATTCATGTTCGTATGATGAACCATACAGTGTTGATCAAAAGTTTTGAGTTCGGTGATTTTATTGGCAATATTTAGTTTTGTATCGTATAATAGAAATTTATTTTTTGTTATCCTGCCTCTCTCCCTCTTTTTAAATCACCAATTGCCTTCTTTTTTTCTGCTGCATTATACATGTGGTCATGCATAGCAGAGATAAGTTTGAGAATGAAGAGAACTTCATATAATTTACAACATGATATACATTCAGTGTTGTCATTATTTTAGTTTCAGATCAACATGTGATCTATCAGTCATTAGCATGTCAGTTCCCAATTAGAATTCAAACAATGAACCGATCCACCAGTTACCTAGAAATGAGAAACACTTGAGCATACATAAAGCTGTTCAACTACATGTATGTATCGTACACAAATGATGTTAATCACCCTATAAAAATCACAAGTACAGTGGAATAAATGAGCAGTAATATATGGAGAGGGTGTGTGTGTGTCCGTCAGTTAGGGTGTGTGGGTTTGTGTGTCTGTGAGTGAGGGTGTGTGTGTGGGTTTATGCATAGCAGTGAGGATGTGTGTGTGGGTTTGAGCATATCCATGAGTGAATGTGTGTGTGTTTGTCTGTCAGTGAGGGTGCATGTGTGGGTTTGTGCGTTTGTGCATATCCGTGAGTGAGGGTGTGTGTGGGTTTGTGTGTCCGTGAGTGAGGGTGTGTGAGTGGGTATGTGTGTCTGTGAGTGAGGGCGTGCCTGTGGGTTTGTGTGTGTCTGTGAGTGAGGAAGGGTATGTGGGTTTGTGTGTTTGCGAGTGAGGGTGTATGTGGGTTTGTGCATCTGTAAGTGTGTGTGTGTGTGTGTGTGTGGATGTGTGTATCTGTGAGTGAGTGTCCATGAGTGAGGGTGTATGTTTGGGTTTGTGTGTATCCGTGTGTGGGTTTGTGCATCTGTGAGTAAGTGTGTGTGTGTGTGTATATATGTGTGTGTGTGCGTGTGTATCTGTGAGTGAGTGTCCATGGGTGAGGGTGTATGTGTGGGTTTGTGTGTATCCGTGAGTGAGGGTGTGTGTGTGGGTTTGTGTGTATCCGTGAGTGAGGGTGTGTGTTTGGGTTTGTGTGTCAAAGGTACACATTCACAGGGGAATCCCCTTCCATCACCCTAGACCCCAGGATCAGCCTGATGAGGAAATTGCTCCAGGGTACCTCTATCCACTCAGTCATGAATAGGAAGGAGCTATATATCAATGAGAAATGTCTCGCTGTTTTGATAATGATACTAGGTACATGTACATGTACATGTGGTTTAATTCATGATGCACCTCGGAATAGTAATTCAATTAAGATACAATGTAGATGGCTCATTATAAATTTGTTTTATTTTTGTGTTAGAGTGGTTCTTCTTTTAAATAAAATTTGTTTAAAAAAAAAAATAAAAAAAAAATGTATGTGACTAAAGGTATACGAGAAAAAAATCCTTCAAAGGATGACAAAATATGAATGTATTTGTTTTTATTTTGGGATGTTAAGTGGAGAGCTGCTCTGCCACGATGTTGTGGATATTTTTCTTTTTCATGGTTCTTGATGAAGGAATATACATGTATTGCATAGAGGCATGTAAGTATGTGGAGCAGTGTTGCAAATGATTTCACAAACAATTTTGTTACCCTTTGATGGATCTTCTACAAAATACCACTCATATTTTAGATTTCATGTTTGCATAAAAAAAAATTTAAAATTGCATGGTTGACTTTCCCTTTAAAGGAAAATGATTGCATGCAATTTTGTTGTACTAATATGTGTAAACATTTGTTGGGAGGTATCTAGTTTCACTGCTCAGTCAGCCTAACAGTTCCTGAGAGGAATAGGGGAAAATCCCATATTCATTTGATCTGTAGGAAGCCTATAGTAGGGTAATATTCAGGCTTGCATCCATAGATTGTATGTTCCTTAAAGAAAAAAGTGCAGGATTAATATGGACAATATGAAATCTAAAAAAAAAAAAAAAAATGTAATGGAAATATTAAATAAGCTTTGCATGTATGTTGCAAATAGAGGTGTTAACATTATCCCAACTTCAGTAGAGAAAACTTTACAATCTAGGTGACCATTATACAGAACTTCTACACTGAATTTTGAAATCTTGAGGTGTTCAAAATTAATTATCTTTTTAGCTATTTTCATTTCGTAAGAAAAAAATAAATGCTGTTTCTCCTTCATTCGTGGCGTTGTTCCATCCCATTCTAATCCATTACTTCTCAGACTTATGCATCGTGTGATTGCTGTGGCTGTATGTGCTACTATGTGCAAATTACTTATGTAATGCAATCATATCCTTTAAGATTATACTTATCAATTATACAATTATGACATGAAGTGAAGTTGTTCCTTAACTTAGAGTTTAGTACTGACAGACTCACAAGTAGCACAGTCGGACTGTCATGTTGACTGCAAGACATACAGGTCCCATACACGGCTTATCCCGCTGTGATCACATGATGTGCATTGCAGATCTTTCATGACATTACTTGTATTATACTACTTGATGTCATTTTAACATCAAGTGTCTAACACCCAACCCATGAGATTATATTCGTACATTCGTACATATATTCGTAAATTGACACTTACGGTTTCCATTGAACACCAAATTTAATACTGCTCTTTTTTGCAGTGTATAGAAAAAGTGGGTTACTTTGTCCAAGATATAAAGTTACATGTGACTTTTAAAACTATGGACTAAAACGGTGTTTTTTTTATTATGGCAGGGCAACTTCTACTTCAGCACTTTATTTTTCGCTTATCATTTTCCCAAATAACAATGTGTGTTTTTCTCTATAGATATAAAGCACATGCCAGTTACTGAAATACATATTGAGTGTAGACAAATATGCAATATTCTGTTCCATACTTTCATAAAACAATGTTTTTGACTATTGTCCATGTCGACCTCTGCCTTTTTTGCAGCCTAATGCTCAGTAAACTTGATTTGGTAATGACAACGCTACAGGGAGCTAATAGGTCAATGCCTATGAAGAATGTGTTTAGTAGACTGTTGCATTTCCTTATGCTCTAGCTGCTATCAAATGGAATGATATCAAATTAAAATGATGCTTTCAAATGATATGTGAAGTAATCCATAGCCAAGATGTGACAGTAGCAGCCTGGGGTTTAGCTAGCCAGAGCCGAGTTTTATCTTATCTTCATATGTTGCTAGGTGATGGTAGAAGGAGCTCATTGAAAGTGCCTGGAAGAAAGAGAACGGAGCAGTGAAAGCTAATAATGGCATGATATACAGGTATGCCGGTCTTCTACTGACAGTTACTGCAAGAAGAGAAGAGAGAAGAACTTGGGAATGAATCGAACTTGATCCAGATTTGGTTATACATTAACAAATATGAGGGGGAGATACTGTGTGTTACATGTAAGACATAAATATGTGCACTATGACATTCTCTTTCTACAAGTGGGTACTAATGGGACTCAAATTGACAGCAAAAGTATTTTGGAGATACATGTGTATGTATGTAGTATTATTCTGATTTAATTAATAGATTTTTTATAGTAGTTGTGTAGTTTTCTTTCATTAAAGCAGCAGTTGGTAAACAAAATAATGGTTTTGAATGGTAATTGTATGTGGAGGTACATGTTATTGCTGTTGGAACTCAAAGCTAGTTAAATAGATTCAGTTGGAAACACAAATTATGGTCAATTGTTTTCTTATTAATAATACCCAAACAATTACCCTGAACTTACACATTGTGCAATACCAGTACTAATTCATGGAGTCTTGTAAAATGTATCCACAAAAAGATACCAGGGAAATCCTTTACTAAAAGTAAAGAGTAATCATTTACTAAATGCAAAGATAATTGTTTGCAATGTATACTAAAAGAGGAAAAGAAAGCTACAGCTGGAATGTACTCCTTTTAAAAATAAATGTACATAAAATTAACAGTTCTACTCAATCGTAAAAAAGGAAGCATTTTTTTGCATTGATTTATAGAGTAAAGGACTGAAACCACCAATTATTAGCTTATTAATCTGAGCTTGAAATGAAACATTTGTAGGTTTTCTCTTTAATTAAAGATATCAATTTACTTGGCATGCATATGTACATTTGTATGTTTTTGTACAGCTGGAGTTGGCATTTGTCCAGTGGATACACCATACAATGTACGTAGCTCTATCTGTGAATAGTTTAGGTGTTGTAGACAGCATGCATTATGAACATCAGGATATTTACATGCCTATAATTGTGCAGAAACGGATTGCTACATAAAAGCAATAAGCTGCCAAAAGAGAACAAAAACAATAAATGAATAATAAAAACTAAAAAATAATCAAGCAAATGGCCAATGGAGAAATTAGCAAAATCTATGAACGGCAGAGACAGTAGTCAAGAGAATTGAGCCAAGAAAAAGCTCTATTAAAACCCACAGTAATCTACACATTAGGCGAATCTTGACCATGCATTACAATATATTCCCAATCCAATAACATAAATGGATGTATTAATTCCATTAATAGGGATCAGCTCTTGACTGTATGATAGTGATTATAAATGTAGTGGATGTGTGTCGGTGTAGATACCTGTCATAGCAAGCTGTGTAGGACGGTTGGCAATACAAGATGTGAGGGGATCAGATAGCAAAGAAGAAATCCCTCAGGCCTTTCATGTTATCGCACTGATGATTGCAATGATGTCAGTCAGCCCAGCCTGCCTACAATTTAAAGGCAGAAATTCATTTTTGCTGCGAGTGATTTGGAAATGTTTCACACTGACACGTTCAGCAATTTTAGATAGGCTGAAGTTTCATCTGCGTTGGCTAAGGCGTGGGGGAGGGGTGTGGCAGTCAGTCACTATGGATGTCTTATAAAATTGTGACCATATTGCACCAACAACACCTGCTGAGCTATCAATACATAATTCAACTTTGTACATACTGTATACCTCACTGTAAGCTAAGCCTAACCCATAACCATCTTTATATGCACAATGTATGTATCTTTGCCTAAATGATTATTTGAAATAACCAAGAATTTAATCAAGTACATGTAGTGCAGGGAAATATAATTTTGTAACTGGGATTTGAAAGTCTACAAACAGGTCTGGAAGCTATAGACGAATTCGGTTTGGGGGATGTTTTGTCCTGTGGAGGCCATGGCTGGGGGGCTTCCAATGTACTACGCATGCTCCATGTGTGCGAAAAGGAAAATGTACATACGCGCAGACATATGCGCACATGGCGCATGCGTTGTACTTTGGAAGCCCCCCAGTTATATGGCGGGCACGTAGAGAGCTCACTTCCATGAAACACTGCCCGAATTTGTCAATAAATTCAGTTCTTGATTTTTATATTACATGAGATACAAGTGCCTTAAAAGAAACCCCACATTTGTAACTGTATTGTCTCAGTGAGTGCTTCCTTGAAGATAAAAAAAGGTGTGTATTTAACTCTTGACATGGTTTCTTCAAATTAAGGTACTTCAGATTCAAGTTCTTCAGTCCATGAAATGAATTATTACTAGATGATCGAAGACGTACAAAATGCTAGACAGTTTGAGTAGACTTGAATGAATAATTACTCCGAATTGAACACCCACTGCGTCGTAGGAGGTTAGAAATGTGAGCAGGGAGCCGGAGTAATATTCCAATGTCTTCTGATCTAGAAAAGATATTGATCCACTAATTGTGAGCAACAACAGGGTGAGCTGCGTGGGTGCACACTGCACAGAAAAATGATCAAATCTTGTTGATTAATATTTTTCTTGCATTTTGAATAAAGTTTTTTTTTCTTGTGATAATTAATATTTTTGTTGATTTACAGGACCACCAATTTTCTAGATAAATTTCCTGCAATAAGTCTGCATACCATTTGTCAAGTCATGACATGTGTGACACTTTGCATAGAATATTGCAGATTCTACCAGTGCTAAATCTCTGAGCTCCAGTGCTTTGTGTTACAAAACCGGACTGGACTGTGTACAACATTTAGGTTTCATTTTTATTTAAAGGGGTGTGTCATTTGAGGAGATGTCACCCCGACTGTGGAGACTTATCAGAGACGTTGCGATGCTTTAGAAATCTTATGAAATGAACAGTACTTTTCTTCTGAGAATTTGAAGACTTTGTGACGATGTCTTATGGCTGGTGACATACCACTGTGAATAGCTGTCATGATATCGATACTGCTCATTTCACATGATTGTTTCTAGGAGAATTGTAGGGTGTATTCTGTCAGAAGTAGAAGGGCATTAAGTTATAATTCAACACCGAATTAACACCCTTCTGGCTTTCATCCCACGGTGTATAAAGGGAGGATCAGCTGATCATTAAACTTGCACATTACTGTTCAAATGGTGACAGCCCACTGTTTAGATTACAAACATACTGGATGAGAGCACCCCACATTGTACTTATTTATCAAAGTGCATCAGAACTGTGTGTCAGTGTTGTTCTACCTCTCATGTTTCTAGCTCCATCAGTGGGGCTACTGAGGGTTCCTATGACGACACATGACAACCTGTTAAGGTGTCAATTAGGTCTTGCAGAGATGTTCCTATCCGGCTAGTGTTTTGATAGTCTTGTTTCCCAGCTCAGCTACATGTATTTATTTCACTGTTTATCTGCAGGGTCTCAATTGTAGATTAAACAGGATCATTTTGCATGAGCATTTAAAAATATATAGGGTACAATGTCATTTGATCTGATGCACAAAGCTAATCTGCAAATAACTGCTATATTTTAGCCCTTATCAGGATTCTTTTTAAAATGAAACCTGAAAGTGAAACCAAATTAAGTTTGTTTACATTGTTTATGTTTTAATATAATTTTTTAATTTTTGGACAGCTATATTGTAAATATATTAATAAATTTTGATAGAAAAGCATGTGAGGTAGTTTTTAAGTCTGTTCATAATTATCTTTTAAATCGTTGTTGCTTTCATTTCTTTGTCTTTCATAATTGTCCCCTATCTGACCTCGAGCATAAATTAGTGATGTCACCTTCTTTCTATGGCGTATGTATCATTTGACGTTGTGTGTGTGTTTATAATGTAGGATGAAAACGAACTTTTTCCCTTTCACGCTCAAACAGGACGGGTGATTAATCCCTGTGGTGAGTGTGACTGTGTTGATGTTCGCTATTAGTCGGCTTCCCCTGACAAGAACCTGACAACATTCCCCCTTGTTCCTCTGCCCTTGCACTGCCCTCTCCTAAACCCCTACACCCCTCCTTCCCCTCTTTTAGCCCCTCTTGTACCCCCTCTTCCTCCCCCTTTCCACTCCCTATCCCTTCTTTCAGCAGCACTTGTAAAGGTGACGCCATTCACTCTCAATAGAAGTACCAATATAAATTCATTATTTCAAGAAAAGAATATCTGTTATATTTGGCTATCATTTGTCCTTAAAACTCACTTTAACTCTCATTTACTATTCTATTCTAAATACATAAACACTAATTGTAATGTTCATATATGAATCATTCTAGATATTTTAAGTTACAGTAATTGCTATGAAGCAAAGGAGGAGAGGTGTAATTTCAGAGCAGATAACAAAGAAATAAGAGAATGGAGAGGGGGTGCAATAATAGTATGAGACAAAGTCAATAATAAGGTTTTAATGCACGAGTAACAGAAAGAGATGGATCGAAAGGAGGGTGGGGTATAATATCTGTGCCATTGCCACCCTAGGATATTCCCAGGTGAATACATCCCATCAGAGAAGGCTCAACATCAAATCTCCATACAAATTGGATTTTTAGCAGTGTTTTAGATGCTCTCGCTTCCTATTTAAACAATGGGATACAGAAAACGGATGTGTGTATGATAATCAAGAACATAACAGATTGATTAGGTATTTTGCCACAATACCCAAGTTACCTCGTCATCTCTTAGTTATTCCATAGAACGACTGAACTACACGAATTCAGTGTATTTGTTTTCTGAGAGCATTTGATTCCCAAGTTGACGGGATACTCAGACTCGATGTAATCTGTTTAAATATATGCTCTAGAATAAATGATGTTCTCCAAAGTTTTGTTTCATTAATTGAGTTTCAAAATGAAGAGTTGAAAAAAGGGAACCTGTTTGTCCCCCCCCCCCCCCCCAAGCAGGTTAAGGCCATTGATACCAATAAAAAAAATTTAAAAAAATCACAAATACTGGATACCTCCTAATGAAAGTTATTCAATAATTATTCTGCTACAAGGTGGATCTGGGGAATAAGACCCAAATAAGCTGAAATATACATACATGAATGTACATTTTATCTTTATCAGCTCTAGTTAAGACTAGTGCACTAGACCCCTAGTCACGTATGTCCCACAAAAAGTGTCTATTTTTCAGCCTTTTATTTTTATAATTTTTTCTCATTATTTAGTGTATTGGCAGTGGATATTAAGAGTAGCTGGATTTGTAATTTTTTTTTCATGTTTTGCCCCATGGGAATATTCATTTTCAAGGCGAAGAGTTAGAAAGCTTGTGTATTTTTACATACATGTAAGCAGCATGTGAAATCACTACTCAAGGAGGCTTCCCTTTTTTTCTAGGTATACCTTCTCACCTGATAGTTGCACTTCAAAGGATTTTGATAATTTCATTACGAAACTGCTTGAATATTCAGTGCAAATAGAATCCTCGAGAAGAAAACTGCAACAACATCAACCTCCTGAAAAGCTTTATAGCAATGTCTCCCTCTTGTGTTGTACAATATAACAATAACTATCTTAGTTTAGGAGGGCCTTTTACAGTTGTTGTCAATGTAGGTTTTATTTAGTAACGCAATAGTAGCCAGCATTATATATTGAAGGTCAAATGTGCACCAACCTTCCTAGTTCACAAACATGTAAAACAAATTAAGCTTTGAGAAATTTTTACTTTTCACCTACAACATTGTTCTATAATATTAGAAAAAAATAAAGCATTGAAATTTTTTTTTGATGTCATATCATAAATTCATTAGTATTTATTTGGGCCACAACCAAATTTAATGAGAAATCCCTATTTAATGATTTCCATCCGACTGAGTTTTGGAAAACAATTCCATGGTATTTCATGGATTAATGCTGGCCTTACTTTCTCCACAGACCTTAAAATTTCTAACTATAATGTTATTATTCTTAACCCTTGTTAGTAAACCCATAAATGACAGAATTCCACATTTTGTGGTTTGGCATGGGTACCTGATTCATAATCCTAAAAATATACAGCAGCAGACAGGATAATTATCTTTCGCTACTGTTTTGTTACATTTAATACACCAACCACATGCAATAGCAGAATATGATCCCCTTTTTTTTCCAAGTATTTTTTTCAAGTATTATTTGTAGGCAAATTATTAAAACCTTAAAGGGCCCTGAAAGTCGGAGATCGTGGGGAATGCGCGTTGTTCCTGAGCTCCATTGACTCGTACACAATCGACAGTGGCTTACGCATGGGTCGGCCTACTGGGGATTAACATTCGGACAGCACGAACATGACGAAGTTGACCGAATTCAGTCAGTAAATAGGGTTAGTAGCTTCGGATTCTCGAGTCTAGACTCTCAACGGGTCTCTCCGTATAAATTCAAAGAGAGGACTTGTATAATAGACTTATAATGCTCCATTTCAAAAACAAAACGTAGGTTAGATTTACTTCGGAATTCTGGTTAGTTAGCCTAGCCATGAAGGATTAACCGGATTAACTCCAGACGGGTTGGCGCTGAAGATTACGCAACACGCCTCAGGCTCTGATTGGAATGTTATTATTTCATCCGAGATAAGGTGATTTCCCCATGTTTTATCAATTATACGTCCCTTTAACCCTTTAGCACCTAAACCGCCCGAGACCGCCCCTCAGCTTACTCACTAAACCGCCCCGAACCGCCCTTGTCTTAAACACGCTTTAGTCAAGGTTGTATCACAAATATGTGATGAAACATGCCCATACTTCTTGTGGATTATCCATTGGATGTGTGCTGTCCGATTCTGCACAAGAAAATACGTTTTAAGGGCGATCCTTATTGGAAAAACCCGATTGAAACATAGCACAACCGTTTCCGCTAGTGAGTAAACTGACACTTTTCACGCAGTCTCTAGGTGCTAAAGGGTTAATAGGGGAAAAATCTGTGAATTTCCGTAGAACCTCTTCATATGTATTAGTAACACAAATGGTTTTAGACATTTGACAACTTTTGTAACAATTTATGACAGCTGCTCCACGGCCAATCCTTTATGAATACCTTCAACCCTGAACTAAATGATATAAGCCTACATAATCCAATCCTACTCCTAAACCCAACATAAAATGCTGTTTGTACATATACATCAAAAAAAAAAAAAAAAGAAGAAGAAAAAAAAAAGAAAGAAAAGCAATTGTAGCTGGAGCAAATGTGGGAACCCCACAAAAAATCATCAATGGTGATAATAAAGACAAAATTGTGATGTTACCTGAAACTTCATTACAAGGGTTTGCAATAATGCAAAGAACAAATTCTACAGCCTATTTGTAAGAACACAACAAGATAGTAAAAAATTGTTTTATTTACATGTGATGATGATGTCGTTGTTTTCAGTTTTTACAGTGCTGTCATTCATAATAAAAATATTTACACCATGTGAAATCATGAATTCTCAGTGTCCTGGGCATAGGAGGCGATGTAGCTCATTTGTGAAGATTGTATGGTCTCAACATGCCATGGTTTGAGCCCCGGGCATGCCGAAAGATGTCTTGCAAAAAAAAAAAAAGAAGAAATGCTTGGGTTTTGTGTAGTCGTGCCTTGCTACTGCATTCAGTGCAGATGTGCACGAATAAATATTGGAAAGCACTTTGTCCAACAGGAAGGACATTAATGTTGGTTCCTTGTATACAAGAGTCACAAAAACTATACGAAAAGGGAAGGGTGTTAACCTGGTTTATTGCACCTTGGTATGGTTTTATCTGGACTGTTGCTATGATTATACCCCTCCATGAGGTTCTGCGGAGTATAGGAAGCTCAAGAAGAAAGTGGTGAAGAAGGCCTATACTGTAATGTACCTCAAGAGGGAGACATTCAGTCCTGTTGTACAGGCAGGTTGAGGGAAGTGAGCTAAGTTGTTATGAATACGTGCCTTTGTTGCTATGCCTGGATAGCCCTGAAACCCAGGGGCCTCAATGGCTGACCTAGCTAGCTAGTCTGTCTCAGAATGTTGAATAATTTACTCATTCAATGACCCTGAAATCCATGGACTGCCTTATCATTTTACTTGCTATGACTTTTTGTAAACATTCCCTCTACATAGCTTATGTAAGAGACCATTTGTTCTCATTTTGTTACATGGATACATATGTTTTTCGGATTACATGTGTGCTTTAATTTTTGTTGTGTTGTGGAGTTGCCAGCTCGCTCACGCAGCTTAGCTCCCTGGTTGTGTTTACAGGAGCATTGAGCCATGTCGTCATTGGGTGAGTCTGAGCTGACAGCCAATACTCTGCCTAGCCTGGCTGCCCTCCCACGCACTTTTGTGTCAGCAGCAATTCACAGGCCAGAGCACACAAGGAAGATATACGTGCATGCTACTCATTAGCCACTACACACACACACAATCACACACAAACATATCCAGCCCAGCCTGCCAGCTAGCACACATGCTCACAAACTGCCTACACAGTGTCAGCTCAGCTAGCTCAGGTACTGCGAGTACACCCTTGGTGATGTTTACATGACCTGCTAACAACACTTCCCGGATTTGCATGCAAGTTCACACAGGAGACAGTTTTCTCTTCGCTGGTGGGAACTTATATTTCTGTTGGAATTATTATTATTCAAGCACAATCCAGTACTTGGACTACTTCTACTACCAACTTGGTGAATTGTCATCCAGCAGTAGCATCACTACCAGTCTGCCAGCTAGCCAGACAACCCTCATCAAATGATTAGGCCGGGCGGGAGGCCCTGTCACCATGTAAACATTGCGTTCTCTGCGTGTAACTCTTACTTCATCTTCTATATTGATGATGCACCCATGTACTACTAACAACATCTTTTGTGCCTTATATTTGCAAAGACTGACTGAACGTATTGTGGAGACTACTGGATTTACCGATTAGCTTGCTGGAATTAAAAAAAGTGTCTTTCTTTGTTTAGTGCTCAGGAAATCATACCTATGCATGGAAGTTTTGTATGGAATACAACCCCGAGGCAGAGGTAAACAAACTGACCTTGTATTAAAGCTTATGTACTATAGATGTAAGCTTAGGAAATGCTTTGTGACTGAATGAGGATCAATTAGCATAAATTATCACCTAATCTCTATACTTGTAACAAGGGATCATATAACAAGCATGGTTTCCTATCTTTTGGCAAGGCACCTTTCTTTGTTAGCTGCCAACTTCCATTTTTGAGATGACTCATTACAGCGCAATAACCCACATTCCAATGTCTTTTGTTGTCTTTTCTTTAAAGTGTGTACACTCTTTGCCTCACACAAGGCAATTATGAGAACTTAATAGAATGAAAGGCAGATAAAGATTCTCTTTTTCACCGTTTTTCTTTCATTTCACAGAACTGGCCCAATCTTGTTTTTATTGTGTGAAGGAATGTCCATGCTGACTTTAATTTGGTTGTTTAAATCCTTTGTGTAATTAATGCTCAGTCACATGCTTTGTTATGTACACAGGACATGCCTCTTGTAATTTCATTTACTTTACTGATGAATATGTACTTGTTGGTTAATACATTTCCTGTGTAAATTTATACATGGATTTCATGGCAAAGTCAATGTTAATGAATTTCATGTAATGCTGGAATTAAAATGTATGCAGCCAACTGCATATTTCTTTTGTTTTACATGGTAAAGGAAAAAAATCAGGGATCTATTTTGGTAATATAATATTTGGTATGTTCAATAAATATAACATTGGCAAAATATTAAACCTATGATACATTTTTTAGAAAATAAAATTATCTTGATGTAATATTGTCATAATAAGAATAATGTTATAGTTTAGTTATAAAAGTTTGAGAAACATCCAGTATGCTTGGGTAGGTCACATTGAAGACAAAGTGAAAGAATTTCTTGTGTTATCAAACACAAAGCGAGACAAAGTAGGTCGGTCGGTACCTGGCGGTGCGGCGGCATAGTTTGGTTGGGTGCCTGGCTGGCTCATTCTCAAACCCACATTCAACTGTTTGCATTTTTTCCATTGTGCTCACAAAGTCTGACCCCTAGCTAGTCAGCCATGCTGTGTGGCAACCAGGGTGTAACGCCCTCACATATATGCCACAGTTGTACCCCGCCCTGGAGAGTTGTTTGCCAAATCTCCAGGGAGGTTCATTATTAAAGAGAGAAAGATACATTTTCATTTCTTTTCTAAGGAATGAATTTGAATGCAGGGCAATATGGGAAGGATAATCTAGCAAAGAGCATGATGATGGAAAGGACAGGAATATATCACATGAATATTCTTTGTCCCATCACCAATTTCCAAGAAACTGATGAGTCAGTGCAACAATGCTGCGATCTATAGGCCACATGCTTGCTTGCTTGCTCGCCTCTCCATACATACATAATTCAGTGTTGGCGGAACGTCTTCCTCGTACATGTTCATATTGCACATGTGGACGCTTGCATGTGCACAAGCTGCGCTGGCATACACACTAGCTAGCACATGGTAACTCCTATCCCTGGGTGTTTTTTAATGTGAATATTGGAAGTGAGCGCTGTGTAATTGAAGTGGCTGTATGCATATCTGAGTCCTGACATTCGTGTACAGTGAACTTGCTTTCACCGTAGATTGACCCCTTCCTCCCCTCTTCTTAGATCACTCATAATGGGGAGACAAGTGGGGCAGGGGCATCAAACGGTGACCTCCATGGGTCTTACAGTACAGTCTTGAAGGGGGATCTCTTATACCCTACGCATTCTTTTGTTACTAGAATGGGAGCTTTACTTTCGCTTTCTATTCAGTGCAGTTCATTGCATTCTTGCTTGGCTTTTCTCTGTTTCTTTGTTAGGATTTGTTTAATAATTGGTTGTACATAATGTACATATTACCTTGTCCCCACTCTTTTCATTTGTTCTTTTTTTTTGGGGGGGGGGCAGTGGGGTGGAAGGAGTTCATTCATGAAGAATCCTCATCATACATGTATTATAATGGAAAAGGACGAATTAAATTGATGAATGTAGATACATGTATAATCCTGGTATTGTGCACATTTTAATATTTGCTGCATAGTTGAGAACCTACCAAATATCATCAAATACTATTAAGTAGAAATAACACAAAAACAAAATAAAACATGTTCATGTATTTCGTAGATATACACAGGATTAATTTATCAAGTGTACAAGTTTGTACCTAGATCTTATGTGCTCTGGAAAGATAAAAATAGTTTTTTTTTAATGTTTTCAACACTAACAATAATATTTAGGGCATACATGTTTACATTAACATGTGGCTATATATGCAATCTGGGGGTTCTAATTTCAAATCAAGCATGTACACCTCTTTATAAATAAAGATGTGTATTTGCATTTATTAATATGGTGATTAGTTAAGTTGCAACTCTGTTTAACTCTCAATTTTAACACCATATACATGTGTGTTTATCTATTATCTCTTTGGTTCTGCTGATTGGTTGTACATACCATTATGGAGAGCTGATTTCCTTCAAATAAATATGATTGAAACTAAAATATTTGTTTGTTACAGGTAGTCAGTCATACATGTTATTATATCTAGGATATGTTCTCTTCCATGTCATGTACATACACATTTGTTCTATGCACAGGCTGCAGTTATCTTGCTTTAAACGTTGAAACGTAACTAGCAACCCTGGGAGAAATGGCAATATCAAACAAAAGACCAGACAAAGTCGTAGGCGTAAGGGAAATGGCAAGGTGCATGCTTGTTAGCAAAGTGAGTCCAGGGACTCCATTTTTCAGCAGAATTTCATGAATTAATATTTACATGTTCCTATATAGTAACTCGTAACTTATGGATCGCTTAGCAGCAGGGTCATTCTTTAATAGGGATAAAGATAAGATATGAATTAAAATAATAGTAATGAAGGGATTATTTACCTGCAGTTTACAATGTATGTAGTAAAGGCATTGAATATTGTTTCATACCACAAATGCTTTAACCACATACACTAAAAAGCAATTGTATGCATATTATAAGGCCAAAAAAAAAAAATGTTGGATTGTCCCTCGACCACCGACCCTCTGGAAAACGGCCCGACCCGACCAACCTTCTTTTTTTTTTTTTTTTTTTTTTTTTCACCCAACGCCGTAAAATATACACAGCTCATATTCTTATTTGTATATATTTTTCAAAAACATATATAGCATTGTGTTATTTTGTCCATGTCAGTCCATTTTACATAAACTCAAAAACGTAAAAGTATCTCAAAAAGAAAGTCATTCTGTTTCTTTGTTTTTCTTTGTTTTTCAATGGAGAAATAAAAAAAAAAAAAAAGCACGACCGACCGGACCCGATTTTTGAAAAAGGCATTCATGGACAACCAAACAATTTTTTTTTTTTGGCCTAATATGCCTACATTTAAAAATATCTGTATGAATGAGAGCTACATGTAACTTTGTAACCAGACCATTATGAGCTCATTCAGTTTGATTACATTCTCCCTATAAGATACTATACCCTATCCTATAAAGCCATACTGTAACCCTAACCATGTATCTTAGACCAGGGAAATGTTTATAGTTTGGAAAGAGATGAATTTCAATGCGATATATGATGAGTGCAGGTCATTATTAGCTAGGGTACTAGAATGAAGCTCAAGTATTGCTAAATTTATTCCAACTATTAATAACTCATACCCAGGGTATTATTACTATTCTACTTTGACCTTTAATTAGTGACATTGAATCTTCCTTTTTATCCAAAGATGGAAAGGCCTATTATACTTTATTGATTATGTACCCAAATCAATGAAAGTATTGATTAGGTAATTACAATGGAACTAGAAATTTAATGGAGAGATGATAATTGCACATAAATGCTAGTATCCCTGGGTTGACCTGGAGTTTCATCTTATTTTTACTTTTCAATAATAAATAAAAATTGCTTGGGAATACTTTTGACATGTTTGAATGTTTATATGTAATTCATGTGTCTTTACCAGAAATAATTGTTTACTTGTTTACATGTATAGCTCAGGATTGTACAGTATTTGAGTTCCCTCATCTGAGGCCCATTTAGAAGTGAATCATGCATCAATAGGCCTCTGATTAATCTGTTCCTTGTCACTGATACTGTATCTATTGTTTTTTTGTTTTTTATTGTATGGCTTTATGAACCTAGAAGGAAACCTTGGTTTAACATCAAGGATAATATAACTCTGCATTTTAAAATTATGCATAATTTATTATTTCTGGGTAATCCAAGGTTCATAGGAGTGAAGATCACGTACTGTTTGTATGCAAATTATTCCCCTTGGTTTCCAGCCAAACTCAAATTAAACTTTGATTCTTACTTGCTTGGACATGAAATTCACATGGAAGTGGGCAAAGATCGTGGTAGCAAGATTAAGAAGAAACATTGTGTAAGGCGTGTTTGTTGTGTTTTTTGGAACTCTTCTCTAGATATAATCTTCAAGTACATGCTTTTGATGTAACATGAAATTATCTGGCTAATTTCCCAGTTTGCTAGTCTATGTTGTTTTTTATTTGTTGAAATACAGGGTGCGCCCTAAGCTCTGGAATGTCTTTGATGGTTAAGTATGCATTGTCTTGGCTGTCTTCATGAAATTGCCTTCTGTTTGAATTCATATTTGGGGGGGAGGGCAGAATCCAAGCTGAAATTTAGGAGCCCATACTTTTTATTAATTCCAACTCATATAATTCCTGTACTTGTGGCAATAAACAATTCATACACAAGATCTGCATTATCTATGATCAAGTGAAGAGGATATAAGGATGTTATTCATTTGTTGTTTATTCAATTAATTTAATTCATTATCCTCCCACATATGTAATAACACCAACTTCCTTCCTTCCTCTTGTAGGTCTGGATGTGACAGGTCCACCCCAGCCAGGCAGCAACAATGGTCCATTGGGTGATGCACCAACGGCCGTAGCCTCCCAGCCACGTTCCAGAAAGGGGAGGCCTAAGGTGACCGGAGCACAGGGTCATCGCTACCAGCAGCCATGCCCCACGTGTGGCAAAGTCTTTGGCAGCTCCAGTGCTCTTGCCAAGCACAAGCTCATCCACAGCAACGAACGCAGGCATAAGTGTATACTGTGTGCCAAGAGTTTCAAGCGACAGGATCATTTGTAAGTAATACATCTTCATCATAACACTAACCCCACCCCCTTCTTTTTAATTGCAGACTACATTACTTAGAAACCATGAGCCTGTTGGCCAAAGTGCCCTTTTGTCACTCAAGTTTGATTCAGTGTTAAAAGATAAAGTTCTTGCTATTTCACTACATTATTCACCCACTTTCCTCTAACTTTAAATATCAAACAAAGTAATGTTTTGTATCAATTAGATAACTACAGAAATTCTGTTCATGACTGATTTTTTTTCTTCTTTTTTTTTCTTTGTGTGTTAATACGCATTTGTTTCGTTAAACCATATCTGGAATAATTATTTCATAGTCATCATTTTGTCTCAATAGGCCTATTTGGAAAATACATTTACATCACATAAATGACACAAATGAAAAAATGCTAGTAATATGACTCAACAGATTTTTTTTTAAGGTCATGCTTCATACACAGATGTAGCCAAGGGGCCTATAATAATGGTTAGCTGCATTGGCAATATGATAATTACTGTTGACCCTTACCCAGCTCTGGTCAAACTATAGAAAAGCTGAAGTGGGTCAATCTAGGAACCAAACACCACCCATTGCTTACATGTCCATGCTGGGATTGTATTCAAGCTTGACCCAGGTCATTCAGAGGAGGGTCCCTTCTTTTGTGTTGTATTCCTGCTGGGCTACTACTGTACAATCCCAGACAAGGACAAATTCATGTGGTCAAGGAATAGAGTAGTCCACCCCCTGGACTGTAGTTCATTATTTCACTGGTATTACCATACATACGCACACACGGCGCGTACGTACCCACATAACGTACA
>CALNVZ010000174.1:48142572-48202484 GCA_940671915.1 Paracentrotus lividus | reverse complement strand
GGTATTTTCCAAGTTAAGATCTGTTCTCATGTTTCACCCCTTCTCAACATACTTCTGAATTTCCTATCACAGCTAGTACCCGGATTGGTCTTTCCATCCACTTCTACAGGTTTTTATATAATTACATCACAAGGGGAAGGGATGCGGCTGTATCATGAAAATATGCCAAACTTTATAGGTATTTAACCAAAAATCACACATGGAACTGAAAATTTTGAAAATGTGGTTGTAACTGTGTCACAAGCTAAGATCCGATTCTTCACATTTCACTCCCTCTCACATACTTTCTCTGATTCCTATCAACAAGCTAGTACCCGACCTATTAGCTCTTTCCATTCACTTTATACAGGTTTTATACAAGTTGCCTCACAGCGGAACAGGATGCTGTATCATTGAATGATTTTGATAATACAAACTTTGTACCCTTAACACTCACTATCATAGAATGAAAAGTTGGAAGTGGTTAAACGCTGGGCTGGAACTTGAGTATTAATTTATAAGAAAGATGACCATTTTTTCATTTCTATATTCTTTCAATGAATACCAAGGCAACTTCACAGCAATTAACATAATATCTTCATTCATAAAGTTACTACTCAAGCATCAATCACTCACCATCGGGTAGTGATATAATTTTGGGCAGGGGTTCTAATAGGAGTGCCACCGTTATTTTACATGTACTTTTCCTTGGCACCATCAAATTGTAAAAAATCCAACATGACCAGAGCATGCGATTGGATCTCGGGTCAAATGCACACAACCCAGATAATCATTACGATTGGGGTTTGGATTGGCTACCAAATGGATCAAACATGGAAGTGATTAATTTGTAGCTGTGTTCTACTTACGGTTCAGACGGGAAGGCAAAATCGTGATCTTCGGTGCTTGCTGTCTAATGCTTCCTCTGTGTCTATCTCTTCGTTTTCGTGGGAATAATGGGTCAGAGAAAGGACATAGAGAGGACGGTCCACATTGTAGGTCACACAAGGCAATAAACTTTCTCAGTCATTTTTATATACTGTTGATATGTTAATACGTTGATAGAATTTAAAATCCGTTGTCCAAGTTTGATTCAACTGTCTGCCATTATAATGTATTATTATGTTAAATTCATATTTAGACTGGAAATTCATGTTCAAGAATTTTACATCAAACACAAGGAAGACAAAAAGACAAATAAGAAGTTTTAGATGCAGATTGTCTATTCCGCTGTTAATTTGCTTAAGTTTAAATTTAGTGTTGAGGGGGTCTGGAAGTTTTTAACAGCTTTCTGATTATGTAATTTGTCAGAATAAAGAAGTTCACAATGAGTTTTGTATGGGGCCACATAGACACTATCCTAAAACATAGTATTAAATACTTATGCCTGTTTTGTCCATGATTAACTGTATCAGCTATACTTGGGCTTATAGCCGAGGCAACACCAGTGAAACACTCCAAACCAAACCACTAGCTACCCATTCGTGGGAAAGTAATATTTGTAGCTGTTTGGTGTCCGTTCAGGACGGTTTCACAGGTGTGACCCGGTACACATACAATATTCCATCATGATCTCCTATTTTATTGTGAGCCTACTCTTCTGTGCATCTGAAGCATGCTTGGAGTTACTGGGAGGGAAAGCAGACTTGGTGTAGACGGCTACAAATGGCTGCTGCTGAGTCGCCGTGGCAGCATACCACCGCACTTCAACACTGAATGTACAATCCAGAACGCACTCCTAATAGGAACTCAGCCATAGGAGGGGGTGTTGTAAGGGGGTGGGGTAAGTGCTGCTTTGCTTCATCAGGACACCGTACTCCCTGGGCGAACCTCATCTGGCTTGGTAGGATGCAAGGAGCGCTTCCCCGTCGCTGGTGCTGACATTCGCTCGCCCAGGACGGGATGAAGGCGATGGAGGCGAGGCTTCTTCTATCCGCGTCAGTCGTGAGCACAGGAGGTGGATTCGTCGAAACAACATGTGTCTCTATATCTGGTTCTCATCCTTGGTATCAAGCCATGGGCGTGGTTCGTATGACGCGATAAGTGGGCATTTACAGCAAGCTTGTTCTGATGTTTCGAGCACTACCTGTATCATAAGCTTTCAGCTTAAGGAGGGCTTGGAGACCCCATAGAAGATGGCGGGTATGGCATGGGTTCCTCTTTAGGGATGATTGATTTGATCTGATGTTATGCATATTGTAATGGTTTGCTTGCAATCGGCAGTCTGGAATTAAAAGGATGCACAGGTTGGATGCCGGTCCATCAGGATTAGAGAGTAGTGTGGTGAGCGGATGATGCTGGGGTGGTGTGATGGGTGAGAGATCTGCACTGCTGTGCTTTTATTTACTGCATGCTTGCTTGATTGCCTGCTGCCAAAACCTACGGAACAGTGTGCAGTAGTGGTCAGTTCGTCTGCAACATATTGAGCGGGGAGATTAGGAAAGGTTGGTCAGTGTTGTCAGGTTTACCGCCGCTTCATGACGGTGTCGGTGATCCTGTATAGCCATTGTAGGCAGTAGTGAGGTAGTCGATTTGTGTATACTGATGCAGGATGCTGTGGTGGTGGCGGACAGACGCAACTGACTTAGCAGGTGGTCTATGTTGTCCCATTGCTGTGACTCTGGTGCTAGAAAGCCTAAGCTTGTGCATGGGTATTCATTGCAGGATTCAACAAGCAGGTGCCATGATCTGGATTGACGTGACTCAGTGCGTAGGCGTGGGGCTTTCATTGTCTTAGAAGGAAATTACTATGTGTTCTCTTCTGCCCGGCACGTTATAGCATCACATGAAGTCAATATGTCATTAAAGCTGGGCATACTAAAACTTTTCATACTGTGGCATCCACGGAATTCGTTCTCTTCTCTCTGCAGAAAAAAGTTGGACAAAGAAATACCGCATCAGTAAATTATACATTGATATAAATATTAGTACCATTTGCCCAATTAATTGAATATAAGACCGAATGAAAAGATAGAAAAGTTATAAATAAATTTGCCTTTGTTAAGCACTGAGGAATGTAGCGTTTTGACAACTGGTCACATTCACAGTCTTGTAGCTAAACATGAAGTCCAACATGGGTAATTACATCCCACAATGTCATTTTTCATCATTATGAGGTCTATAATGAGTGCCGACTGTAAACCGATGCATGATTTTTAAAATATTTGAAAGTAGTATGGGTGTGTTTAAATGTCCAGTTTGAATAAACGCCTACAAAAATTTCGCAGTCGACTTTGGGCCATCGATAATTTTTCAGTACGCTGTAGTTTTATTCCTAATATTCATACCATGAGATAATTAATTTATTCCCGTTTTTATTTGATATCTACTGTAATTATGTCATGCCTTCAAATGCCACAAACATCAGATATTGAGAAAAAGTAAAAAGTCAATGTTGCCAAAGCATTTATCAAAGCGAGAAGTTCGCACTGCGACTTTAGGCCTCTGATTATTAATTTGGGGTATTTTTCTAATTTTATGAATTTTTGACCATTGTCAAGATAGATTTATTCTTCTTCAATGACAACCTATGTAACAATAGTGTTGTTCGCTGCCATGGACAGAAACGTGAATGTTTAGGCAACAAGTCAGAAGTTAATGTGCAAATTAGAATGCTATTGTGAGTATTATTGTCTGTTACGAGCAATAACACATACATTTTCGCCAACTTTTCAGCTTTTTACTTTGCATTATATTCGTGAGTTATGTGCATCCAACAATTTCTATTGCCAAATAGGGTATCAATAAAAAGAGAATAATTGAACTTTTCAATGCTATAAAAATTGACAATGATTAAATACCCCATTTAAAACTGGTACCAAGGTCAGAGTTGTTGTTACAGAATGAAATTTAAACTGAAAATTATCATTAAACTTTGAACCGCAGCATGACATCCATATGAACAAGTTATAGGTAATCAATAAAAATATGAATAAAATCAACGTGAAATGGTTAAAATTCAATAAAAATTTAGAAAATATTGCCAAAATTTATCAGGACCTAAAGTCAAGGTGCTAACTTTAATGTGATCTTAAAAACGCATTTTCAACATTGATTTTTTTTTTCATTCTCCAATTCTCTATATATTCTGCTGCATTTGAAGCATGATACATCATTACAATAGCGATAATCATATAAAAAAGGGGATATGAATTAATCATTTCCAGCTGGAATGAATACCGGAAAACTAAAGCGTACCTTGAAAAGTTATCATGGCCCAAGTCGAACTGCAAAACTATTTTGTGAGGGGTTATATACGCCACATGAATCATGTAACAAACGGCAATCACAACACAAACACAACGCGTCATAAGCCGTGGACTGTTCAGTGTCATAAAAATTTAAAGCTGATTAATTATTCCTGTATTTTAAATTCACCCGCCGCTCTCAAAAAAACAAGCATCTTCTCTTTTTTTCTCTTCTGCCACTGGAAGCCTTCCATTCGAGAGGCACATTAACACGTTGAAACCAATCCTGTCAGTGTCCGCATTTTCGTGCAATCGCGATGCTCAAGGTCGTAACACCTGAAGCTGATTGTGTTTCAAACGCATCTTTTTCGCGTTTAAAATTTTCCTCTGAATTGAGATCTTGAAACAACGTTACCTTTACGCCGGGATGGGGGACATGAACACATTTTGTTCCTCTTTATATCAGCGTTTTGTAATTACGTTTTTTATCATTGATTCATGTTGGCGTAAAATTTGAAACTGGACATTGAACACACTCTATTTATTATATATCTCTTAAAATTCTAGGCAGAAATAAAAATTCGTCTATATATTCATTAAATAAAAATAAATAGGAATTAAACTATATGAAAAAATATAGGAAAAAAATTTCATCTCAACTTCCTTTCAAAGCAAAAGAACAAAAAAATTTACTTACGTTCTATGGCTTTATTTGAAGATCCAGCCATTCCTATTAGGACTGATACCCATATCAGGGCCGCGACTGGTTGGGTACCTGTTTGATCCAGGAGAGATAGGATGAGCAACATAACCATTTCCACTGAGCCCAACTGCCTCCTGATAGACAGACTCAAAACCCTGAAACTTGGGTTGAGGCCTGAATGGACAGTTCTCTATGGCCCTCCAGAATTGAAGGTGTTCTATTCCTCCACTGACCCCTCCCGCTGAGAATAGACTGTGACATATTAGGAAGCGTTACCACACCAAACATCTGTGACTGCATATGAGTCTACAGCGTTAAATGGTAGACATGTCCTGGGAGGAGAGTTGGCCCTGACTTAATGGTGGGTCGGGAGTGCTCTGTAGCACGCTGTGCAGGCAAGGGCCAGAGACTGCGAGCGCTGCCACTAGAGCTGGGAATCCAGGACTGTCGTTGGTATCCTTGGCTTGAGCTGACATGGTTTAAGCGTCTGGGGATTCCCCAACCTGGATGCGAAGTCAGCCCGGGGATGCTCATCTATGACCTGGCTAATGTCTTTAGCTTGAACTGCCACTGCTGCCTCTGCTGCATTAGCTTCAGGGTCCTTCTCATCACCACAGGTAGTTATTATTGTCTCCATCTACAAGGCCTGGGTGCTGCGATTCAAAGTGGCCTTCGGAGAGAGCGGATGCGCAGTAATGGAATTTACCCACAGTTATCGCACAGCACATTCGTAAGGCTTCTTGCTGCGCGGTGTGTCAATCATATGACCAGTTCTTGAAAAGAGCAAAGAGAATACATCTTGCTTCAATCAAATTGAAATAAAAATTCTATAAACAATATATTTATTAAGTTGTCATCACATTTGAAGTTTCTATCATGAAATATTGACGCATCATCCATTTTTCCTGTGCGATTGCATACATGTAATTAATGTATGTTATATTGTATGTTTAAAGCAAACAACAAAGAACTCTCAA
Source organism: Paracentrotus lividus (assembly GCA_940671915.1). NCBI lineage: Eukaryota > Metazoa > Echinodermata > Echinoidea > Camarodonta > Echinidae > Paracentrotus > Paracentrotus lividus. The sequence continues at coordinate 48,196,638 of CALNVZ010000174.1, read as the reverse complement.
CCACCTCCCCTCCCCCCAAAAAAAAAAAAAAAAAAGGGGGGGGGAAGAAAAAACATAGAAACAAAATCAATAAGGAGACACTAGCCAATACCAAAACTGAAGATAAATATTTCTTGACTTTCCCCAGGAATATTTTTCAACATTTAAGTGGCGAGTTGCTTCTTATAATTTCCCGCTAACTTTTTGCCAATTTTTGTGAGTCTATTGATGTAAGTTTTCCCAACTAACATTTCTGCGCTACATTTCAGCCAAAGGAACTGCTGATTTTGTAACTGTGTCACAAGTTCAGAAAGTTGTGCAGTTAAATAAGGAGTCAGCCGGTCACAGCGCAAGTGCACATTGCTGAAAGATCCTTTCACAATAAATGTGTGCACACAGTGACACACCAGCTTATGTGAGACTATTCATAATCCACAATTAGAGACCAAATGCGGAATATGCCATGCTATTTATAACACACTTATCAGCAAAGGCAAAGGTCGTGAGCCTGGTGTGTTCTTTTAACAAATTTAACGTATACACATTCCATGCCAAATAAGAGCTCTTTTCGAGACTGGGCTGGGTACTACCAGGTTTTATTTGTTTTACAACATGGAGTATTAGGTGACATGCCTGGTTCATATCCCAGGGGTCCTGGCATAATAATTCCAGGCAGTGATGGTGTAACTCTAGACACTTTGTATGAAGAACAGAAGCAGCACTGGTCAATGCGGGCGTCACACTGCCGTACCATCGACGTGCAACTCCCACGATGGATTTCGAGAAAAATCGTGCAGCCGCAGGCTACTCTCGACAGCACGTTTGCATGTACGACGTGTTAGAAGTTTTTCCAATACCCTTAGCTACAGAAACGTAAGGAACAACGAAATTGACTCACGTGCCCCCATGAGCCTACGACGAGTTGTGACCGCGCGCATAACACTACAACTCGCTCAATTGAATTTGCAGTAGAATATTCTTCTTAGAGCCCAAATTCACACCCAAACGAGAATATAATGGATTCAACAGACCTACATGTAAGATAATTAAGGCAAATTTATATTGTGTAGTTGTTTTATAAGCCTACATATTGAGCTACACCTATTACATGTAGCGCCTATTAAATGCATAACACTCCTCTCTCACTTTTTTTTGCTTGCGGGGGAGGTCCTAAGTTCTATGTCAAGTCTGGGTAAATATTCCCTAAATTTGCAGTTTTTTTCTTTCTCAGGTACATTGTATACAGCAACTAAATTAATTTAAGAATACTAATATGACAATCAAATCTTCCACCAACAAGTATGGAAATAAGAAAAAAAAAAACATTCACTGATGTGTTTCTGCAAAATAATGATCAGGCCCTCTATTATTGAAGAAGTACTTTCGTGAAATCCAATGTAACATGCAGACTATAAAGAGTAAGGGCTTTCCTATGGGGGGGGATAGTGAGTAAATGCCCAGGGTTATTGAACGCTCATATCTGGTCGATCAGGAACGCAAACCTGGTTGGCGGTAGAGGGTCACAATGGGTAATGAACGGTCTACACTTGTAATCCTACTAGACGACAACATTCTTCTAATCCTGTCAACGTACAATTGATGGCCAAGAAGTATTAATCATGCATTATTCATATTGTTTGATTCAATTATGAGTGAAATGTGTGTGAGCAAGACCTTTCTTGTAGATGAATCCTGCTATGTTGATGTTTTTGTTGCATCTGAATAACCAGGTCTCTGGTTGCCTAGCTGGATGGGTGCTACATCCAGGTCAAATCCCAGGCACCAGAAAGCTCAGCCTCGCTCAACTCCCAGGCACCCCCGGCTGGAATCATCATGTAATATTTAGTCTCTCCCAGCTAGCTAGCTAGCCAGACGGACCAAAAGAATGCATACTGTGCACGAAGAGGTCAAGATTCAGACTTCTCATAGCCACTCTTCTTTCCACAATTCACAATCTAACACTCCTAAATCAAATAAAGGCTGTTCAATGAATGCAGGACCAGGGTGAGGGGGCTTCAGCCACCTTTCAGGAGTCAAAAGTTCAAACTGCATAGTGTACTACTGATCTGGGGTTACTTTCAATGCACCAAATCTAATGCTAAATATAGTGTAGCAAGTAATAGGATATTGTCTATCATTCGTATTTGCACTAGGTGTATCACTCCTACATTGAAAAGTTGGGAAAATGCAACACAAAATATTGCGGAGAAAACTGTGGCAAATTGTTATGGTCTGTTTTCTCTTTTTTTTTCCTTTATTTTACTACTTACTCAAAACTATCCAAAAATATAATTAGGGTGTCAATCAGAAAGTCAGACAAAGAGACTAGATTGAATGGAAAACAATACATGCCAGATGATATTTCGGTCAATCCAAATCTTATATATTCCTCTATGCAAATATACGTACAGTGTATCTATTGTTGAATTTCCTGATTTGATGTTTCTAATTGTTAATAGGAATAATAACAGACTAGACACAGGATTATTCTAGAACAAATAGGCTACATGGTAGCAATTTGTTAGCAGTTACCGAAAGTCACTGTGCAGAATATTTTTTTCTTCTTTCTTTTAACTATTTTTATAAGTAATTAGGTAGTCCTATATCTAAATTATTTAATTCAGAAGAAAGAAAAAAAGAAGAAAAAAAAACTGATTCATGTGAGGTGAAATGATTTAATTGAAAATTGAATAAAACATTTAATGTTAAAATGTATCGATTCACTGCAAAAAAAATAACTTCAAGTAATATTTCATTATTTCTCTTACAAAATGTTTGTCTTGAACATGGCAGATATCTTGAAGCCCTATACTAGTCAATGACTGCATAGTTGCTAAAGTCATACCTGTATGAGTTGGATTGCACACCTCAATCTACACAAGGCTGCAAATGTAATAGGGTAAATGTGGAGCAAAAGATGTACTGAAAGTTAATCCAGACTCTTGTTTTCATTTTTTTTTTTTTGTCTTAGAATATTTCTAATAAGTATATGTTTTTACATGATTATATGAAACGAAAAAAAAAAAAATATTTTGAACCTTTTTTTTAAAAAACAATCTTTTTACTTCAGGCCAAAATAATAGGTCTTTATTTTGAGGAGTGATTGAATTTTATTATTCATTTATCAACGTTTCTTTACATATTATTAAATTACAACATTGCCAAATTGTTCAAGGTTTGAAAGTGGAAATGGAAAATAGAGGTAGTTCTGATAAGGTTCCTAGCCTTTCTGAATAGAGATCAAATGTCTGAACAAAAAACTTAATTGTGCCAAGACCTCAGCATAATTTTTGCATTTAAAATAAATATCTGAAAACAGGGGGGGGGGTATGGCATTATAATAATAATAAGTGCATGTGCAAAGTTGTTGAGAGGGCTAACTTATACCTCTTTGTCTTAAACTTGCTTTTTTACAAGTTAAATTTAGCAGCTCCTTTATTTAGAAGACATACATTTAAGGGAGACTGGGGTAATTATGGCCCTTTGTCTTTGAGAGCTTATAATTCTTTGCTGCATTAACACAATGATAATTATTTTTTTATACATGCCTAGCTATTAAAACTCTTCCTACTATCAAATAAGAAAAATCAGCCATTTGCTTCAAAATTTGTGCTTAGGGAGCCTGAAATGTACGGCAATCACAATTCTGTTCGTTGGAAAGTGGCAAGTCTGCTTTTTATTTGGGGTGTGATATAATTAATTAGAATTATTTAAGATGAAATTTTGATTGAAACAGAAAACAATAGGAACTAACCAAACACAACAGAAAAACTTCCGCCTGAATATCTCCAATAGTAGAGCTGTAAAGAGGGATCAAATTGAAAATGTCACTTGGGCAGAGCTGCAACCTTTAGAAGAGAAATTAGTAATCTTGGAGCTCAAAATTCGTAATTTGAGAGAAAAATCATAATTCTTACGCGGTACGAAATTTCCTCAAATAATTGCAAAAAAAATTGACACGCATCACAATAATTGTCCTTAGCCTTGCCCTAGGGCCAGGTACACAAACTTAGCGATATTTGCTTTGTTGCTAGCGCTCCGGCAGCTCAATATTTCACTGATTTTATGCGTTTTTGGATAGGCTATCGTATGAACCACACATGTTCGGACGAAAGAAAAAAATCCTTATTTTCTTACGCAGTAAGAATTTCCTTTGAAATTGAATAATCGCGACAAACAAACCTTGCAATGATGAGCATGTTTTCACCTTTCGAAGATGGTATGATACAAGGCCATTAAGTCTATCTTCTTTCTTTTTTTGGAAGCTAAAAGTTGCCATGTTGAGCTCAATCAAATTCCCATGCGATAGATTTTAGATCCAGGTATAATCCAAGTTTATCCAGCTAAAAACCAGGGTAGTTTGTTGTTGTGCACGCCAAAATCGTATTCAGGCGCGCGCGCAGCCGCCTGCATGCACCCGGCCAGCGGCAGCAAACCCCGCCGAAAGCTAGGGCAAGTAGCCGAGTGGGGAGTCGATGGTTTCGCTCCTCCATCCAGCAATGCAAGCATGGGTGTGCGCGTGCATTCGACCCCCGCTAGCCGGTAGTGCGCCGCTTGTATGCAAAGATCATGCACTCAATGATCGTATTGCATACAATGCTATTTTTAGTTAATTCAAGGCGCCACTTGCATGCAAAGACCATGTAATCATATTGCATTATAAAAGACAAAAATTCGTAATTTTTCAATGCTTTTCGTATTTTCGTATTCCCGTCTTATTTTCGGGACAAATACGAAATTTTTCGGGACGGTTGCAGCTCTGCTTGGGGTAATTATGGCCCCCAATGCATAAACAGTGTTTAAGCGCAGATCCCCATCTGCATTAACATTAAGTTGTATGATTTAAACAATTTTTGTATTACTATGACTGTAGAATTTCATCATTTTGGCTGAACCAATTATTGATTTAATCATTGTTGATGGTTGATAAGTGTATTAGGAATACCACAACATTTATTATACATTACCATTTAATTATGGGGCAATAAATATCGTTAAATTCATACAGTCATACAAAAGGGGCCATAAATACCCCAACCCGTGGGGTAATTATGGCCCCCACGAAGTTGTTAACATAATGCTAATCAATATGCAAATGAGAAGTCACAAGGTTTACACTTTCCCATTGGTATATTATAGGTATATAGACTGACTGTATTTTTACATACTTAGAATGTTATTGGACTTTCATTTTAATTTTAGTAATTAGGAAGTGTGAAAAAGGGGGCTATAATTACCCAGTTCTCCCCTACATGTACCAAACATAACATTTTTCTGGAATAATCATTTTCATTTTTATAAATTTTTTTGGTTACGCTCTCCCGCGACCAAAAAAATCATCCGAAAGTGCTTGGCATTCTACCCATGTGTGAGTGTAAACTAGGTTGCTTAGCATGTACCTCTACATGTATCATGCCCTATTTTTCCTACGTTGAAAAAGATAGCTTTGGTGATTAAATGACGTAGTCCTAATAAGATTTTCATGGAAGACAGCTAGATATTCATTAACTTGAAGGCACGTGCCAGGAACAATGTACTAATGTAACTCTTTATTTTATATAAAATATATTTATCATTCAATATTCTAGACGATTGTAATGAAAGAAGAAGGATGTCAGAGTTAAGATGGGATGCAGATGGAATAGCAATAATCTTCAAAGAGTTTGGACCACAATGAGCAGATGTGCATTAAGCACCAATTCCACATCCTGTAGCTTTCCTCCTTCAAATTTTGCATTTTTTCATGTAAAAAAAAGAAGAAAAAAAAGAAAAGAGAACTAAACAAGTGCATCAGGTGTCAAACGTTACACAAACAGGATCTTAAGGCACTTTCTTCAAGTCTGCTTTTTAGAAAGGTAATGTAATTAACAAGGTCCAATAATTCAGACTGGAACACCGCAATAATACTAGCATCTTTTTATGTTGCTATGTCAGAAGATGATAGGCAACATCAGGATCACCTTTGGTTCAGGTAGTTGAATACACTAGTAAACAGGTCTTATGGGCAATTCCACGGTAACGACATTACACAAAGCATGAAATTTTATTGTAGCTCGGTAGATAATAATACATTGGTCTTCTAATAATCTCATGATAAAGAAGGGATTGGGCAAAAAAATCCAAAGAAACTTTTCTTATGAAATGAAGAACAAATATGTGTTGGTAACTAACGTTAGCAGAAACGCGACATGGATGTCATGTCCGAGACTGGTAGAGTCATATGTTTGATATGAACATCACACCTAGACTCTTGTAGAAAGATGTTGCAACAAAAAAAATAATTGTATATCTATCTTTTATTCTATAACAATTTACTGAAGGGATGTCGTTAACTGACGCCCTGCTTTTTGTCCCTTTGAATTTACCAAATATCCATGATTTTGGAATACACCAAAAGTATTTTACGCTTTGACTTTTGAAAAAAAAATTAGGAAAAAATAATAACAGAAAACATCAAAATCTGGCAAAAGAGTGATTTGCTCATAAATGTATTTTCCACATATTCATTTTCAATGCGGTTAAAGATTTAATGAAATCAACAAAAATTGAAAATTTTGTTTATATATCCAACAACCACCATGTCATTATAGGAATGAGATGAATATTAAATAACTTAGGACACACACTTCTTTTTTGATGTCAATGTCCAGATTTGTGTGGAATTGCCCTTACATGTATGTAAAAGCAATGTCACACAAAGCCAGGAAGGAAAGAACAAGTGCAAGAAGGAGAGGATGTGGTTTTATTTTTGCGAATTTCGTGAGACCATCTTGGGAAAATTTCACTCCAACATAACGCTTTTACAGACATGAAAACACCACACAAATTGTGAAATTATTCAATTGCTAATTTCCCAAATTAGTCTAGAATCGTGAAATATCTGTATGACGAAAATATTGGCTCATACTCTTTCATGTCAGACATATAACAGAAACCATAAAACATAGAAATTTAGAATAGCATATAACCGTCTAACGTCAAATGGTGAAGGAGAGGATGTGGTTTATTTTTGCGAATTTCGTGAGAACCATCTTTGGGAAAATTTCACTCCAACATAACGCTTTTACAGCATGAAAACACCACACAAATTGTGAAATTATTCAATGCTAATTCCAAATTAGTCTAGAATCGTGAAAATATCTGTATGCGAAAATATTGGCTCATACTCTTTCATGTCAGACATATAACAGAAACCATAAAACATAGAAATTTAGAATAGCATTATAACCCTGTCAAGGTGAAAAAATACTTCAGATCTTCAGCCACATGATCTATGCACATGATCTATGCACCATGAATAGAAATTCATTGAATACCTGGCCTGATGGAAAAGCCATGCGAATTATTTATGATGGTTCCATGAAAGTTAGAAAATAGATGGATGACCAGCTATGAGTGAGCTGTCTGTAAATTAGAACATGAATGCGCATTTGCTACATCTGTAATCAACATGAGTCCACAAAAAGTGACATCACCTCAAAGTCTCTAGGTCAAGTGTTCCTACATGAATCATCAAATAAGGAGTGGTAAATGAAAACCATGGATATTGTAGTAAATAAAACAAAAAGGAAATCAAAACAAAGTGCCGATATTAGATTAATGATATCAATGTAAGACTTCACCAAAAAGATAACCACTTCAGAAGTCTGCTTTCTTGGATTGTTTAAAAATTGACTAAATCCAGTTGACTGTTAGACGCGTGTATTATTTTCTTTTTTACTTGTGAAAATACACATTATTATATACGAGGAATTGGAATTTTGAGCAGCAATCAATTTCAAATACAATACCTCTTCAATCAATCAATCAATAGTTATCTAGTAGAGCCAGAGTCTAACTTTGTCTTATCACTTTTCAAATACCAAGCACATGACAAATCATCTTAATTGAGATGATTAATTTAATTAAGGGAACAAATAATATCAAAACAATACAATTTCAGTTCAGATAAACTCAGGTATGCTCAATATCAGTTGTTCCAATGAATGCAACATATTACACTGTACATGTACATGTACAATGTAACCTCCATTATACATATTCATTTCCTGACTTCTCAGCCAAACTTCAGATAACACTTTCATTGTTGACAAGGCCCATTGCAGACCTTTTTACAAAGTCCATATAGTTCTGAATCTCAACCAGTTCTATCCAAACTCACCACAGCAATATATGGAGACTTCTTCTCAATGTATCAAGAGAAGTTTCAAGACGCTCAGCCAGTCTGTCTCGAGCGATTTATCTTCAAGTACCGCCGGTAAGGCATACTATTTATATAGGGGCAGTTCATTGCAAATTCCAGCGCCGTAGAAACATGCTGGTCTTTGGGCAAACTTCCACTGCCTAGCTAAGCTACAAGGCTCTCGTTTGGAACCATCTGAAAGACCTCCAACAATTGCAAGCTGCTCAATAATCAAAAATCAATATGGTGAGTGTCGTGGGAAGTGCTACAAGTTGCAACAGTCACTTTCCTGATGTTTGTCAATCATACAGCAGCTAAAGCTGGAATCATATCTCTTCGCCTTATCCGTAAAGACCCTATTTCCTTTATTTTAGAACCGGATTTAAGCTAGGACCTCACATGCTAATTCTGGGGATCCAATAGAGAATGCACAGCTATAATGGTTACAATTACATGTACAAAGGATCTTCATTTACATACACAAGGCGCATTTACTTTTGCACTTATAGCCTATTTGTACTTTATTAAGTTAACATTCTGTGTTTATTTCACAATTTTGGAGATATTTGTGAGAGCAAAATTTTGCATTTTTGGTTGATGTTTTCGTTACTAAAATACATTGTAGCCTCATATTAAAGGAAAATTTCTTGCAATAGGGTAACCATACAGTAAGCCTGAATATTACATAAATTATTCTAACCTTCCCTCTATATTACTTTGCTTTTATATCACTTGTCTGTTTATTATCTTATCATTTTTAAATTCACTCTTTTAAAATGACAAAAATCTAGTTTGGGAAGTGAATCTTATCTCCTATTTGAATAATAATGCCTGGCCAGACAAAGGCTGAACTAATCCACATATGAGAAGGGTACAAGCATGTAGTTAGTCACCTCTCAAGCATGAGAAAAGAAATAGTTCTTCACCAATCAGCTGCCATTTCTCCACCATAATACCAGGATGCTGGAAGATCTAACAGACAGAGTCACATGCCATCCATGTAGTTGGACATGCTTCAGAAGCTATTCTTCTTCTCCCAGGGTCTTAACCGCTATTGTACATGCTGATGTTACATGCTATGCTGAAAAGGTGTTATAATAATGCTTCCCTTCACCAAAAAAAAAATTGGACCAAGGTCAATAATTTAGTTCATGTAGGTTAGCTATTCGCCGACAAAGTAGCGCGTCACTTCCTGCAGGGGTCAAGAGCTTTCCTTGACGATGGTTCAACGCACTTCATTAGCAACCAATTGATACATGCAGTAAGCATATGACACGAAACACCGATTTTGTAGACGGAGATTTCTTCAAATTTGCGTAAATAGGATATAAATAGGGTGAATTGCTTTGGCAGCAGAACTGTAATCATACTAGTGAGAGTCATTATTGCAGTTATTTTCGATTTCCAAAGAAGGAAAAATCCGATTACAAATGTGGGTGTGTTGAGGCAGGTGGTGTTTGATTGTAGCGTGAACCCGTTACTATGGTTCGACCATTTGACCGTGTTCGTGACGTAATGACTTTGTCGGCGAATATGTCGCCAAGTATCAGAGAAGAAAATATAAGCAAAGCGGTATGCACTCACTGCATGACCAAAATGAAAAAAAAAAAAATTAGCAACTTAAATTAATATGAGCAATATGCATTTATCTTTTTTTTTAACTGAGAAATGTTTTCATAAATGTACTAACACTTTTATTGTATTGATATTATAAGTGACCAAAATCATGTCCCAATAAAAGGATACTCAAGGGCAGAACAGTAATAAATAATTTAAAAAAAAAAAAATGTTTACTAGAAGTAACCTTGGAAACATTTCACATTTTGCCCTGTAATTTAACTGCAGGTCCATTTAGATTTAAAGTAGATCACTCCATGTCTGCGCTGGCAATACACAAGTAGATCAATTTTATGGGGCGATATGATTCTGAATACACATTTCAGCAATACACAGTCTAGCAGCTCTAATTCCTAGTCCACGTTCTGGACGATATAATATGGTGCCCCTTGCCTTTCCGATCTACGCTAGTCTGCTGCGCGCGTTCCTAAATTCACTTCACCCAACATATTCACTTATCCCCGGCCCCACGAATACACTTTCTCGAAAATATCGTCCAGGCTAACTTGACCAGGGTGGGGTCGAGAAGGATGAAAGTGAACTTTATTCTGACCCCAGATAGCGACCGCCCTACCGCAAGCCAGCCTCATGAATATTCAGTTCCATTTCAGAGAAAAACAGCTGATAATGTGATTACCAGGTGGTCGAATGCGATGCACACGCACACACTGGTTTCATACAGTCATGTGTGTAGAGCATACAGTGAGTGCACATAAACAATGTAAAAGTTCACGTGGAGTTGGAGTGGAGAAAAGTTTTGAGTGCTTGTTGCCTTAACGTGTGAATATAGGAACGAAGAGCAGAAATTAATACAAAATATATTGGCCTAGTATGGCCTATGTATAATTTCTACCATTGATTTCTGACTATTATATTATTATTTAAAGGAAATATTGAACATTAGTGAGACGAACTAAATATTCTGAATTCAGGTTAATCTGCTTCTCTAGGTCATATGTTATTTTCCAGGGCAAATGTGAGCCAGCGTGGCAATCCACCAATACCTAGCAGTGTAAATTATCTCGTTATAAGAAAGTGTATCAACTGCCTGTTCGTTGTATTCAATCATTATCTTTTCTAATTTTGAATGTCTGTCTACGATAATATACTAGTATAGGCCCAATAAGTTTAACCAGTTTAATTAGTTCGGATCGAGAATCTCAATGTATAATGTATTGTCTCATTATACGTGACCCTCTAGCTTCTGCTCTCTCTCTCTCTCTCTCTTATCATTTTTACAGTACTGCTCTCCATTCCTCTTCTCTCTTCTCTCTCTCTTCTTACTTACCAATGTCTTCCACTACCCTTTTACTATGTATCCTCCTTTCTCGCAGAGACATGACTTATATTAGTTTGTTTAACTGTATATATTGTTATCACTTTTTCACGATTACTTTGTTATACTGCCCATTTCTTTTGACATATACTATGTACTTATGAAATGTTATTCGAAACTGTTACCGTATTGTAATTTTGTATAACCTGCCGCCTAACCCAGTGGGTTGACGCGGCCTTGTTTTTTTTTTTTTTTTTGTTGTGTCAATAATAAAGACATGATTAATCATCATTTATTTATTTATCTATTATTTTATTAAATTATATATATATTTTTTAAACATAGTGTTTAATAATTTCACGCGAAAAAAAATAAACAAAAACAATATGCAGAACATGTAGACCCTAAAGAAAAATACAACAGGTTCGAAACAGCAACAACTTGTCACATGCACAGTGTAGTAAACGTGTGTGTTTACATGGATTACATGCACTCGTGCAAGCCATGACGTAGTTTTTTCGTAAATTTAATAAGTATTTGGGGGGGGGTAGATTAAATAATCAATTTCTAGCTATTTCATGACTTTAAAAATGAAATAAAGTTACAAGAATATATAAATATTCAACATTAAAATAACTCTTAATTTGTTATTAATAGCATCCAACAGTTCAATAAAAGATATTACAATTATATAGTTTTGATTGGAGTAAGACTGGCAACATTCATCGGCCTTTCGATTCCTAGGACAACCGTAATACCTTGACGCAGCTTGCCTGAATGACAGGACCGTGAACCAATCGAGATCGAAGACGGAGGAACATTGGTATGTGGGCGCGGTTGCAGTCCCTTGAATTACCGCAGCGGAACCTGCCAAGTTTCACTGGATGTAGTTAGGTAGTGATATTTCTGCGTGTACGTCGCTATCTGGGGTCAGAAAAAGTTCACTTTCATCCTTCTCGACCCCACCCTGGTCAAGTTAGCCTGGACGATATTTTTCGAGAAAGTGTATTCGTGGGGCCGGGGATAAGTGAATATGTTGGGTGAAGTGAATTTAGGAATCGCGCGCAGCAGACTAGCGTAGATCGGAAAGGCAAGGGGCACCATATTATATCGTCCAGAACGTGGACTAGGAATAGAGCTGCTAGACTGTGTTATTGCTGAAATGTGTATCAGAATCATATCGCCCCATAAAAATTGATCTACTTGTGTATGCCAGGCCAGACATGGAGTGATCTACTTTAAATCTAAATGGACCTGCAGTTAAAATTACAGGGCAAAATGTGAAATGTTTCCAAGGTTACTTCTAGTAAACATTTTTTTTTTTTAAATTATTATTACATGTTCTGCCTTGAGTATCCTTTTATTGGGACATGATTTTGGTCACTTATAAATATCAATACAATAAAAGTGTTAGTACATTTATGAAAACATTTTCTCAGTTAAAAAAAAAGATAAATGCATATTGCTCATATTAATTTAGTTGCTAATTTTTTTTTTTTTTCATTTTGGTCATGCAGTGAGTGCATACCGCTTTGCTTATATTTTCTTCTTCTGATACTTGGCGACATATTCGCCGACAAAGTCATTACGTCACGAACACCGGTCAAATGGTCGAACCATAGTAACGGGTTCACGCTACAATCAAAACACCACCTGCTCAACACACCCACAATTTGTAATCGGATTTTTCCTTCTTTGGAAATCGAAAATAACTGCAATAATGACTCTCACTAGTATGATTACAGTCTGCTGCAAAGCAATTCACCCTATTTATATCCTATTTACCCAAAATTTTGAAGAAATCTCCGTCTACAAAATCGGTGTTTCGTGTCATATGCTTACTGCATGTATCAATTGGTTGCTAATGAAAGTGCGTGAACCATCGTCAAGGAAAGCTACTTGACCCCTGCAGGAAGTGACGCGCTACTTTGTCGGCGAATAGGCCTACCTACATGAACTAAATTATTGACCTGGGTCCAATTTTTTTTTGGTGAAGGGAAGCATTATATAACACCTTTTCAGCATAGCATGTAACAATCAGCATGTGACAATAGCGGTTAAGAACCCTGGGAGAAGAAGAATAGCTTCTGAAGCATGTCCAACTACATGGATGGAGCATGTGACTCCTGTCTGTTAGAATCTTCCAGCATCCCTGGTATATGGTGGAGAAATGGCAGCTGATTGGTGAAGAACTATTTCTTTCTCATGCTTGAGAGGTTGACTAACTACATGCTTGTACCCTTCTCATATGTGGATTAGTTCAGCCTTTGTCTGGCCAGGCATTATTATTCAAATTAGGAGATTAAGGATTCACTTCCCAAACTAGATTTTTGTCATTTTAAAAGAGTGAATTTAAAAATGATAAGATAATAAACAGACAAGTGATATAAAAAGCAAAGTAATAGAGGGAAGGTTAGACATAATTTATGTAATATTCAGGCTTACTGTATGGTGTACCTATTGCAGAAATTTTCCTTTAATATTGAGGCTACAATGTATTTTAGTAACGAAAACATCAACCAAAAATGCAAAATTTTGCTCTCACAAATATCTCCAAAATTGTGAAAATAAACACAAGAATGTTAACTTAATAAAGTACAAATAGGCCTATAAGTGCAAAAGTAAACTGCCTTGTGTATGTAATGAAGATCCTTTGTACATGTAACCTTTGTAACCATTATAGCTGTGCATTCTCTATTGGGATCCCCAGAATTAGCATGTGAGGTCACCTAGCTTAAATCCGGTTCTAAAATAAAGGAAATAGGGTCTTTACGGATAAGGCGAAGAGATATGATTCCAGCTTATAGCTGCTGTATGATTGACAAACATCAGGAAAGTGACTGTTGGCCAACTTGTAGCACTTCCCACGACACTCACCATATTGATTTTCTGAATTATTGAGCAGCTTTGCAATTGTTGGAGGTCCTTTTCAGTGGTTCCAAACGAGAGGCCTGTAGCTTAGCTAGGGGTCAGTGGAAGTTTGCCCAAAGACCAGCAATGTTTCTACGGCCTGGAATTTGCAATGAACTGCCCTATATAAATAGTATGCCTTACCGGGTACTTGAAGATAAATCGCTGAGACAGATGGCTGAGCGTCTTGAAACTTCTCTTGATACATGAGAAGAAGTCTCCATATATTGCTGTGGTGAGTTTGGATAGAACTGGTGTGAGATTCAGAACTATATGGACTTTGTAAAAAGGTCTGCAATGGGCCTTGTCAACAATGAAAGTGTTATCTGAAGTTTGGCTGAGAAGTCAGGAAATGAATATGTATAATGGAGGTTACATTGTACATGTACATGTACATGTGTAATATGTTGCATTCATTGGAACAACTGATATTGAGCAGTACCTGAAGTTTATCTGAACTGGAAATTGTATTGTTTGATATTATTTGTTCCCTTAATTAAAATTAATCATCCAATTAAGATGATTTTGTCATGTGCTTGGTATTAGAAAAGTGATAAGACAAAGTTAGACTCTGGCTCTACTAGATAACTATTGATTGATTGATTGAAGAGGTATTTATTGAAAATTGATTGCTGCTCAAAATTCCAATTCCTCGTAATATAATAATGTGTATTTTCACAAGTAACAAAAAGAAATATAATACACGCGTCTAACAGTCAACTGGATTTAGTCAATTTTAACAATCCAAGAAAGCAGACTTCTGAATGTGGTATAATCTTTTTGGTGAAGTCTTACATTGATATCATTAAATCTAATATCGGCACTTTGTTTTGATTTCCTTTTTGTTTTATTTACTACAATATCCATGGTTTTCATTTACCACCTCCTTATTTGATGATTCATGTAGGAACACTTGACCTAGAGACTTTGAGGTGATGTCACTTTTTTGTGACTCATGTTGATTACAGATGTAGCAAATGCGCATTCATGTTCTAATTTACAGACAGCTCACTCATAGCTGGTCATCCATCTATTTTCTAACCTTTCATGGAACCATCATAAATAATTCGCATGGCTTTTCCATCAGGCCAGTATTCAATGAATTTCTATTCATGTGCATAGATCATGTGCATAGATCATGTGCTGAAGATCTGAAGGGTATTTTTTCACCTTGACAGGGGTTATAATGCTATTCTAAATTTCTATTGTTTTATGGTTTCTGTTATATGTCTGACATGAAAGAGTATGAGCCAATATTTTCGCATACAGATATTTTCACGATTCTAGACTAATTTGGGAAATTAGCAATTGAATAATTTCACAATTTGTGTGGTGTTTTCATGCTGTAAAAAGCGTTATGTTGGAGTGAAATTTTCCCAAAGATGGTCTCACGAAATTCGCAAAAATAAAACCACATCCTCTCCTTCTTGCACCTTGTTCTTTCCTTCCTGGCTTTGTGTGACATTGCTTTTACATACATGTAAGGGCAATTCCACACAAATCTGGACATGACATCAAAAAAGAAGTGTGTGTCCTAAGTTATTTAATATTCATCTCATTCCTATAATGACATGGTGGTTGTTGGATATATAAACAAAATTTTCAATTTTTGTTGATTTCATTAAAATCTTTAACCGCATTGAAAATGAATATGTGGGAAAATACATTTATGAGCAAAATTCACTCTTTTGCAGATTTTGATGTTTTCTGTTATTATTTTTTCCTAATTTTTTTTTTCAAAAGTCAAAGCGTAAATACTTTGGTGTATTCCAAAATCATGGGATATTTGGTAAATTACAAAGGGACAAAAAGCAGGGCGTCAGTTAACGACATCCCTTCAGTAAATTTGTTATAGAATAAAAGATAGATATACAAATTATTTTTTTTTGTTTGCACATCTTTTCTAAAGAGTCTAGGTGTGATGTCATATCAAACATATGACTCTACCATGTCTCGGACATGACATCCATGTCCGTTTTCTGTAACGTTAGTTACCAACACATATTTGTTCTTCATTTCATAAGAAAAAAGTTTCTTTGGATTTTTTTCGCCCAATCCCTTCTTTATCATGAGATTATTAGAAGACCAATGTATTATTATCTACCGAGCTACAATAAAATTCATGCTTTGTGTAATGTCAGTTACCGTGGAATTGCCCATAAGACCTGTTTACTAGTGTATTCAACTACCTGAACCAAAGGTGATCCTGATGTTGCCTTATCATCTTCTGACATAGCAACATAAAAAGATGCTAAGTATATTGGGGTGTTCAGTCTGAATTATGGACCTTGTTAATTACATTACCTTTCTAAAAAGCAGACTTGAAGAAAGTGCCTTAAGATCCTGTTTGTGTAACGTTTGACACCTGATGCACTTGTTTAGTTCTCTTTTCTTTTTTTTTCTTCTTTTTTTTTACATGAACAAAAATGCAAAATTTGAAGGAGGAAAGGCTACCAGGATGTGGAATTGGTGCTTAATGCACATCTGCTCATTGTGGTCCAAACTCTTTGAAGATTATTGCTATTCCATCTGCATCCCATCTTAACTCTGACATCCTTCTTCTTTCATTACAATCGTCTAGAATATTGAATGATAAATATATTTTATATAAAATAAAGAGTTACATCTAGTACATGTTCCTGGCACGTGCCTTCAAGTTAATGATATCTAGCTGTCTTCCCATGAAAATCTTATTAGGACTACGTCATTTAATCACCAAAGCTTCTTTTCAACGTAGGAAAAATAGGGCATGATACATGTAGAGGTACATGTAAGCAACCTAGTTTACACTCACACATGGGTAGATGCCAAGCACTTTCGGATGATTTTTTGGTCGGGAGAGCGTAACCAAAAAAAATTTATAAAAAATGAAATGATTATTCCAGAAAAATGTTATGTTTGGTACATGTAGGGGAGACTGGGGTAATTATAGCCCCCTTTTTCACACTTCCTATTACTAAAATTAAATGAAAAGTCCAATAACATTCTAAGTATGTAAAAATACAGTCAGTCTATATACCTATAATATACAATGGAAAGTGTAAACCTGTGACTTCTCATTTGCATATTGATTAGCATTATGTTAACAACTTCGTGGGGCCATAATTACCCCACGGGTTGGGGTATTTATGGCCCCTTTTGTCATGACTGTATGAATTTAACGATATTATGCTAATTAATTAAATGGTAATGTATAATAAATGTTGTTGGGTATTCCTAATACACTTATCAACCATCAACAATGATTAAATCAATAATTGGTTCAGCCAAAATGATGAAATTCTACAGTCATAGTAATACAAAAATTGTTTAATCATACAACTTAATGTTAATGCAGATGGGGATCTGCGCTTAAACACTGTTTATGCATTGGGGGCCATAATTACCCCAAGCAGAGCTGCCAACCGTCCCGAAAAATTCGTATTTGTCCCGAAAATAAGACGGGAATACGAAAATACGAAAAGGCATTGAAAAATTACGAATTTTTGTCTTTTATAATGCAATATGATTACATGGTCTTTGCATGCAAGTGGCGCCTTGAATTATACTACAATAGCATTGTATGCAATACGATCATTGAGTGCATGATCTTTGCATACAAGCGGCGCACTACCGCTAGCGGGGGTCGAATGCACGCGCACACCCATGCTTGCATTGCTGGATGGAGGAGCGAAACCATCGACTCCCCACTCGGCTACTTGCCCTAGCTTTCGGCGGTGGTTTGCTGCGCTGGCCGGGTGCATGCAGGCGGCTGCGCGCGCGCCTGAATACGATTTGTGCGTGCGACAACAACAAACTACCCTGGATTTTTTAGCTGGATTAAACTTGGATTATACCTGGATCTAAAAATCTATCGCATGGGAATTTGATTGAGCTCAACATGGCAACTTTAGCTTCCAAAAAAAGAAAGAAGAAATAGACTTAATGGCCTTGTATCATACCATCTTCGAAAGGTGAAAACATGCTCATCATTGCAAGGTTTGTTTGTCCGATTATTCAATTTCAAAGGAAATTCTTACTGCGTAAGAAAATAAGGATTTTTTTCTTTCGTCCGAACATGGTGGTGGTTCATACGATAGCCTATCCAAAAACGCATAAAATCAGTGAAATATTGAGCTGCCGGAGACGCTAGCAACAAAGCAAAATATCGCTAAGTTTTGTGTACCTAGGCCCTAGGGCAAGGCTAAGGACAATTATGTGATGCGTGTCAATTTTTTTTTGCAATTATTTGAGGAAATTCGTACCGCGTAAGAAATTATGATTTTTCTCTCAAAATTACGAATTTTGAGCTCCAAGATTACTAATTTCTACTTCTAAAGGTTGGCAGCTCTGCCCAAGTGACATTTTCAATTTGATCCCTCTTTACAGCTCTACTATTGGAGATATTCAGGTGGAAGTTTTTCTGTTGTGTTTGTTAGTTCCTATTGTTTCTGTTTCAATCAAAATTTCATCTTAAATAATTCTAATTAATTATATCACACCCCAAATAAAAAAGCAGACTTGCCACTTTCCAACGAACAGAATTGTGATTGCCGTACATTTCAGGCTCCCCTAAGCACAAAATTTGAAGCAAATGGCTGATTTTTCTTATTTGATAGTAGGAAGAGTTTTAATAGCTAGGCATGTATAAAAAAATAATTATCATTGTGTAATGCAGCAAAGAATTATAAGCTCTCAAAGACAAAGGGGCCATAATTACCCCAGTCTCCCTTAAATGTATGTCTTCTAAATAAAGGAGCTGCTAAATTTAACTTGTAAAAAAGCAAGTTTTAAGACAGAAAGAGGTATAAGTTTAGCCCTCTCAACAATCTTTGTCCACATGCACTTATATTATTTATAATGCCATACCCCCCCCCCCTGTTTTCAGATATTTATTTTTAAATGCAAAATTATGCTGAGAGTCTTGGCACAATTAAGTTTTTGTTCAGACATTTGATCTCTATTCAGAAAGGCTAGGAACCTTATCAGAACTACCTCTTTTCCATTTCCACTTTCAAACCTTGAACAATTTGGCAATGGTGTAATTTAATAATATGTAAAGAAACGTTGATAAATGAATAATAAATTCATACACTCCTCAAAATAAAGACCTATTATTTTGGCCTGAAGTAAAAAGATTGTTTTTTAAAAAAAAGGTTCAAAATATTTTTTTTTTTTTCGTTTCATATAATCATGTAAAAAATATACTTATTAGAAATATTCTAAGACAAAAAAAAAAAATGAAACAAGAGTCTGGATTAACTTTCAGTACAATCTTTTGGCTCCACATTTACCCTATTACATTTGCAGCCTTGTGTAGATTGAAGGTGTGGCAATCCAAACTCATACAGGTATGACTTAGCAACTATGCAGTCATTGACTAGTATAGGGCTTCAAGATACTGCCTGTTCAAGACAAACATTTTGTAAGAGAAATAATGAAATATTACTTGAAGTTTATTTTTTTTTGCAGTGAATCGATACATTTTACATTAAATGTTTATTCAAATTTTCAATTAAATCATTTCACCTCATGAATCAGTTTTTTTTTCTTCTTTTTTTCTTCTTCTGTAATTAAATAATTTAGATATAGGACTACCTAATTACTTATAAAAATAGTTAAAAGAAAAGAAGAAAAAAATATTCTGCACAGTGACTTTCGGTAACTGCTAACAACTTGCTACCATGTAGCCTATTTGTTCTAGAATAATCCTGTGTCTAGTCTGTTATTATTCCTATTAACAATTTAGAAACATCAAATCAGGAAATTCACAATAGATACACTGTACGTATATTTGCATAGAGGAATATAAGATTTGGATTGGACCGAAATATCATCTGGCATGTATTGTTTTCCATTTCAATCTAGTCTCTTTGTCTGACTTTCTGATTGACACCCAATTAATATTTTGGATATTTTGAGTAAGTACAGACAAACAATTTGCACAGTTTTCTCCGCAATATTTTTGTGTTGCATTTTCCAACTTTTCAATGTAGGAGTGATACACCTAGTGCAAATACGAATGATAGACAAATCCTATTACTTGCTACATATATTTAGCATTAGATTTGGTGCATTGAAAGTAACCCCAGATCAGTAGTACACTATGCAGTTTGAACTTTTGACTCCTGAAAGGTGGCTGAAGCCGCTCACCCTGGTCCTGCATTCATGAACAGCCTTTATTTGATTTAGGAGTGTAGATTGTGAATTGTGGGAAAGAAGAGTGGCTATGAGAAGTCTGATCTTGACCTCTTCGTGCACAGTATGCATTCTTTTGGTCTGTCTGGGTAGCTAGCTAGCTGGGAGAGACTAAATATTACATGATGATTCCAGCGGGGGTGCCTGGGAGTTGAGCTGAGGCTGAGCTTTCTGGTGCCTGGGATTTGACCTGGATGTAGCACCCATCCAGCTAGGCAACCAGAGACCTGGTTATTCAGATGCAACAAAAACATCAACATAGCAGGATTCATCTACAAGAAAGGTCTTGCTCACACAAACATTTCACTCATAATTGAAATTCACATATGAATAATGCATGATTAATACTTCTTGGCCATCAATTGTACGTTGACAGGATTAGAAGAATGTTGTCGTCTAGTAGGATTACAAGTGTAGACCGTTCATTACCCATTTGTGAACCCTCTACCGCACCAGGTTTGGTTCCTGTCCCAGATTTGAGCGGTTCATACAACCCTGGGATTTCTCACTATCCCTAGGAAACCCTTCTCTTTATATGTCTGCATGTTACATTGATTTATCACGAGTACTTCTTCAATAATAGAGGGCTGATCATTAATGTTTGCAGAAACACATCAGTTGAATGATTTTTTTTTTTCTTATTTCCATACTTGTGGAAGATTGATTGTCATATTCAGTATTCTTAAATTATTTTAGTTGCCTGTATACAATGTACCTGAGAAAGAAAAAAAAACTGCAAATTTAAGGGAATATTTACCCAGACTTGAATAGACTTGGTACCTCCCCCCAAGCAAAAAGTGAGAGAGGAGGTTTATGCATTTAATAGGCGTACATGTAATAGGTGTACTCAATATGTAGGCTTATAAACAACTACACAATATAAATTGCTTAATTATCTTACATGTAGGTCTGTTGAATCATTATATTCTCGTTTGGGGTGAAATATTGGCATCTAAGAAGAATATTCTACTCAATTCAATTGGCGAGTTGTAGTGTTATGCGGCGGTCACAACTCGTCGTAGGCTATGGGGCACGTGGGTCAATTTCTGTGATTCCTACGTTTCTGTAGTAAGGGTATTGGAAAAACTTCCTACACGTCGTACATGCAACGTGCCTGCGAGGTACCTGCGCTGCACGATTTTTCTACGAAATCCATCGTAGGGAGTTGCACGTCGAAGGTACGGCGAGTTGTGACCGCCGCATTACAGTGTTGCTCTGTCTTCATACAAAGTGTCTAGAGTTACACCATCACTGCCTGGAATATTATGCCAGGACCCTGGGATATGACCCAGGCATGTCCCCTACCAACTCCATTGTTTGTAAACAATAAACCTGGTAGTACCCACCAGTCTCGAAAAGAGCTCTTATTTGCATGGAATGTGTATACAGTTAAATGTTAAAAAGAACACACCAGCTCACGACCTTTGCCTTTGCTGATAGAGTGTGTTATAAATAGAGCATTATTCCCATTGTCTCTTAATTGTGGATTATGAAGTAGTCTCCATAGCTGTGTGTCACTGTGTGCACACATTTATTGTGAATGGTATCTTTCAGCAATGTGCACTTGCCTGTGACCCTGACCTCCTTTTTAACTCACAACTTTCTGAACTTGTGACACGTTTACAAAATCAGCAGTTCCTTTGCTGAAATGTAGGCAGAAATGTTAGTTGGGAAAACTACATCAATAGATTCACCAAAAATGTGGAAAATTAGGGGAAATATAAGAAGACCTCGCCAACTTAAAATGTTGAAAGAATATTCTGGGGAAAGTCAAGAAATATTTATTTCAGTTTTGGTATTGGCAGTGTCTTCCTTATGTGATTTCTGTTTCTTGTTTTCTTCCCCCCCCCCCTTTTTTTTTTTTTTTTTTTTTTGGGGGGGGGGGAGGTGGGTTTGAGAGTTCTTTGTTGTTTTGTTTTAAACATACAATTATACATAATTATGTACATGTATGCATCGCACAGGAAAAATGGATGATGGTCAATATTTCATGATTAAACTTCAAATGTGATTGACAAACTTAATAAAATATATTGTTTATAGATTTTTTTTCTCAATTTGATTGAAGCAAGATGTATTTCTCTCTTTGCTCTTTTTCAGAACTGGTCATATGTTGACACACCGCAGCAAGAAGCCTTACGAATGTGCTGTGGATAACTGTGGTAAATCCTACTGCGACATCCGCTCTCTCCGAAGGCACTTTGAATCGCAGCACCCAGGCCTTGTGATGGAGGACAATATGAACTACACTGGTGATGAGAAGGACCCTGAGCTAATGGCAGCAGAGGCAGCTGCAGTTCAAGCTAACAGACATAGCCAGGTCATGATGAGAGCATCCCCAGGGGCTGACTTCGCTCTAGGTTTGGGGAATCCCCAAGACCTAAACCAGTCCAGCTCTAGCCAGGATACCAACGACAGTCCTGGATCCAGCTCTAGTGCAGCGCTGCAGTCTCTGGCCCTTGCTGCACAGCGTGTACAGAGCACTCCCGACCCACCATTAAGTCAGGGCCAACTCTCCTCCCAGGACATGTCTACCATTTACCGCTTAGACTCATATGCATCACAGATGTTTGGTGGTGGTAACCTTCCTAGTATGTCACAGTCTATTCTCACGGGAGGGGTCAGTGGAGGAATGACAACCTCAATTCCTGGAGGGCCAAGAGAACTGTCCATTCAAGTGCCCAACCCCAAGTTTCAGGGTTTGAGTCTGTCATCAGGAGCAGTTGGGCTCAGTGGGAATGGTATGTTGTCCCATCAGTCTCCTGGATCAAACAGGTACCCCAACCAGTCCGGCCCTGATATGGGTATCAGTCCTAAAGGAATGGCTGGATCTTCAAATAAAAGCCATAGAACGTAAGTAAATTTTTTGCTTGCTTTTGAAAGGAAGTTGAGATGAATTTTTTTTCCTAATTTTTTTCCATATAGTTTATTCTCTATTTATTTTTAATTTATGAATATAAGACGAATTTAATTTTCTGCTAGAATTTTAAGAGATATATATAACATAGAGTGTGTTCAATGTCCAGTTTCAAATTTGTACGCCAACATGAATCATGATAAAAAAACGTAATTACAAAACGCTGATATAAAGAGGAACAAAATGTGTGTTCATTGTCCCCCATCCCCGGTCGTAAAGGTAAACGTGTTTCAAATCTCAATTCAGAGGAAAATTTAAACGCCGAAAAAGATGCGTTTTGAAACACAATCAGCTTCAGTGTTACGACCTTGAGCATCGCGATTGCAACGAAATGCGACACTGAACAGGATTGAGTTTTCAAACGTGTTTAAATGTGCTCTCGCAATGGAAGCTTCCAGTGCAAGAGAAAAAAAGGAGAAGATGCTTGTTTTTTGAGAGCGGGGAATTTAAATACAGGAAATATAATCAGCTTTAAATTTTTGACACTGAACAGTCACACCGCTGATCGCGTTTGTGTTTGTGTTTTGTGATTGCGTTTTGTATCATGATTCATGGTGGCGTATATAAACCCCTCACAAAAAGTTTTGCAAGTCGACTTTGGGCCATGATAACTTTTCAGGTACGCTTTAGTTTTTCCTGGTATTCATTCCACTGGAAAGATAATTCATTCCCCTTTTTATTGATATCCTATTTGTAATGATTGTATCATGCTTCAATGCACAGAATATCAGAATATGGAGAAGAAAAAAAAAATCAAATGTTGAAAAAATGCGTTTTTATTGATCACATTAAAGTTCAGCACCTTGACTTTAGGTCCTGATAAATTTTGGCATATTTTCTAATTTTTATTGAATTTTATACCATTGTCACGTTGATTTATTCATATTTTTATTGATACCTAACTTGTCATGGTGATGTCATGCCTGGGTTCAAAGTTAAAGATAATTTTCAGTTTAAATTTCTGTAACACAACTCTGAACCTTGGTACATTTTAAAGTGGGGATTTAATCATTGTCAATTTTTATAGCATTGAAAAGTTCATTTATTCTTCTTTTTATTGATACCCTATTTGCAATAGAAACATGTTTGAATGCACATAACTCACGAATATAATGCAAAGTAAAAAGTGAAAAGTTGCGAAATGTATTGTTATTGCTCGTAACAGACAATAATACTCACAATAGGCATTCAATTTGCAACATTTAACTTCTGACTTGTCCTAACATTCACTGTTCTGTCCATGCAGGAACAACACTATTGTTACAATTAGGGTGTCATTGAAAAGAAGAATAAATTATCTTGACAATGGTCAAAAATTCAATAAAAATTAGAAAATACCCCAAAAATTATCAGAGCCTAAAGTCGAGTTGCGGAACTCCGCTTTGATAAATGCTTTTTGCAACATTTGACTTTTTACTTTTCTCCATATTCTGATGTTTTGTGCATTGAAGCATGACATAATCATTACAAGTAGGATATCAATAAAACGGGGAATAAATTATCTTTCCAATGGTATGAATATTAGGAATAACTACAGCGTACCTGAAAAGTTATCATGGCCCAAAGTCGACTTGCGAAACTTTTTGTGAGGGGTTTATTTCAAACTGGACATTAAACACACCCATACTACTTTCAAATATTTTAAAATCATGCATCGGTTTACAGTGGCACTCATTATAGACCTCATAGATGATGAAAAATGACATGTGGGATGTAATTACCCAGGTTGGACTTCATGTTAGCTACAAAGAATCTGTGGAATGTGACATGTTCAACCGCTACATTCACTCAGTGCTTAACAAAGGCAAATTATTTATACTTTTCTATCTTTTCATTTCGGTCTTATATTCAATTCAATTGCAAATGGTACTATATTTATATCAATGTTATAATTTACTGATCTGTATTTCTTTGTCCAACTTTTTTCCTGCAGACATGAGAAAGAACGAATTACCGTGGAATGCACAGTATGCAAAAGAACTTTTAAAAGTATGCCAGCTTTAAATGGACATATGAGACTTCATGGAGGTTATAACAATGCCCGGGCAGAAGGAACACAGAAGGTTTCACCTTCTAAATCAGATGAGAAGCCCCCACTGCCTACCGCACTGAGTCACAGTCAATCCAGATCACTGGCTCATCCTGCTATGTTGAATCCTGCAATGAATACCCATGCACAGCTTTCTCAAGCACAGAGCTCACAGGCAATGGGACAACATAGACCACCTGTAAGAATGGTTGGACAGTCTGTTACCCCTCCCACCACAATGCACCTGTCATCAGTATACACAAATACGACTACCTCACACGTGCCTTCATGGCCTGAGTACAGGCATCCTAGACCGCACACCGTCATGAGCGGCGGTAAACCTGCATACCTGCCCAACCTTCCTAATCTCCCCCTCAATATGTTGCAGGACGAACTGACCACACTTGCCCACACTGCCGTAGGTTTGGCAGCACAATCACAAGCAATGCAGCAGAAGCCACCAGTGCAGATCTCTCAACCCCATCACCAACCACCCCAGCATCATCCGCTTCACCACACTACTCCTCTACCGATGGACCGCATCCAACCTGTGCATCCTTTTAATTCCAGACTGCCCATTGGAAGCAAACCATTACAAATGCATAACAATCAGATCAATCAAATCATCCCTAAAGAGGAACCCATGCCATACCCGCCCATCTCTATGGGGTCTCCAAGCCCTCCTAAGCTGGAAGCTATGTACAGGAGTGCTCAAGAACATCAGAACAAGCTTGCTGAAATGCCACTTATCGGTCATACGAACCCGCCCATGCTTGATACCAAGGATGAGAACCGATATAGAGACAATGTGTTTCGAGATCCACCTCCTGTGCTCACGACTGTACGGAAGAAGAAGCCTCGGCCTCCATCGCTCTTCATCCCGTCCTGGGCGAGCAATGTCACACCAGGGGGAAGCGCTCCTTGCACCTACCCAAGCCAGATGAGGTCGCCCAGGGAGATCGGTGTCCTGTATCGAAGCAACAGCAGCACTACCCCACCCCCTTACACACCCCCTCCTATGCTGAGTCCTATTAGGAGTGGTTCTGGATTGTACTTCAGTGTTGGAAGCGGTGGTATGCCTGCCACGGCATCAGCAGCAGCAGTAGCCGTCACACCGAAGTCTGCTTTCCCTCCCAGTACTCCAAGCATGCTTCAGATGCACAGAAGAGGTAAGCTCACCAATAAAAAGGAGATCAATGATGGATATTGTATGTGATAGCAGGGTCACACCTGTGAAACCGTCCCTGAACGGACACCAAACCGTACAAAATATTACTTTCCCACGAATGGGAAGCTAGTGGTTGGTTTGGAGTCGGTTTCACTGGTGTGCCTCGGCTATAAGCCCAAGTATAGCTGATACAGTTAATCATGGACAAACAGCATAAGATTTAATACTTGTTTAGGATAGTGTCATGTGCCCCATACAAAACTCATTGTGGAACTTCTTTTATTCTGACAAATTACTTAAATCAGAAAAGCTGTTAAAAACTTCCAGACCCCCTCAACACTAAATTAAACTTAAAGCAAATAACAGGGGAATAGACAAGTCTGCATCTAACTTCTTATTGTCTTTTTGTCTTCCTTGTTGGTTTGATGTAAATTCTTGACATGAATTTTCCAGCTAAATATGAATTTACATAAAATACATATAAGGCAGACAGTTGAACAAACTGGACAACGGATTTTAAATTCTTCAAACGTATTAACATATCACAGTAAAAAAATGAGAGAAAGTTTATTGCCTTGTGTGACCTACAATGTGACCTCCTTCTATGTCCTTTCTCTTGACCCCATTATTCCCACCAACACAGGAAGCATTAGCGCAAGCACCGAAGATTCAGATTTTGCCTTCCCGTCTGAACCGTAAGTAGAACACAGTACTAATCTATCACTTCCATTGTTTGATCATTTGGTAGCCAACCAAACCCCAATCTATGATATCTGGGTTGTGTGCATTGACCCGAGATCCAATCCATGTCTGGTCATGTTGGATTTTTACAATTTGAGGTGCAGAAAAGTACATGTAAAAGTAACGTGCACTCCTATTAGAATCCCTGTCCAAAATTTATCACTAACGATGGTGAGTGATTGATGCTTGAGGATACTTTATGAAGAAGGATATTATGTTAATTGTGTGAAGTTGCCTTTGGTATTCAATGAAAGAATAGAAATGAAAAATGGTCTCTTCTTATAAATTAATTACTCAAGTTCCAGCCCAGGATTATAACCACTTCAACTTTTCAATTCCATGTAGTGAGTGTTTAGGGTACAAAGTTTGTATTATCAAAATCATTCAATGATACAGCGATCCCTGTTCCCTGTGAGGCAACTTGTATAAAACCTGTATAAAGTGAATGGAAGAGCTAATCCAGGGTACTAGCTTGTGATAGGAAATCAGAAAGTATGTGAGAGGGAGTGAAATGTGAGAATCGATCTTAGCTTGGACCACTGTTACAACCACATTTCAACAATTTTTCAGTTCCATGTAGTGATTTTTATGGTATACTATAAAGTTTGGATTATTGTTCAATGATACAGCGATCCCTTTCCCCTGTGATGTAACTTATATAAAACCTGTAGAAAGTGAATGGAAGAGCTAATCCAGGGTACTAGCTTGTGATAGGAAATCAGAAAGTATGTGAGAGGGAGTGAAACATGAGAACAGATCTTAACTTGGAAATACCCTGTGCAGACATTGCTTGTATTGTTATAGCTTCCTCCTTCAAGCTTCCTTGATAATTCCGCCCACTCGTCTCCCAACAAGATGCTTTTCAAATTAACATCCCACGCACCCGCCAAAGACAAGTCAGCCATTTTCTACTGTATCAAGTACAATATTGTCTTTCACTTTCTGGGAAGGATAAGATTTTGAATTTACATGTTTCAGTTTGAAATGTCAAGGCTTAGGTTATTCTGTATGTAACATTAGTAGAAGAATCTGGGCAAATAATGAGAACCAATGACTTGTGTACTAGTGATACTACATGGCTTTGTAGGGGGAAAAAATGAGTATTAATGAATCTCTACTATAATTAATGTAATGTTGTATGTATGTAAGTAAAAGGCTCCGTCAGTTTTTATTCTAATTCCGCCAAATTGACACACGAGGTTAATACAAAATGGCCGGGTTTTAATCTATATTCGGTTGAAAATGGAACCGTTTAGGCTGAGAACCAGACATATAACATGATTTTGGTAGCTTTTTGATTGTGTAAAAACGGGTGAAGTCTGTAGACTACAGAAAACAAAAATATGCGCAAGCGCAGTCATATCAAGGTAAACATACGTAACCATGCATGCAATTCAGCCACATCCTGGTATGCGGACCCCATTTATGACCTAACAATGAATTTTGATTTAGTGATCAAATTGCGCAAAATTAAATATTATAGAAAACGGGATTAATACAGACAATGGCAGGTTTTTAAGTTACTCTGTTCAGTAAATGGTTAAGATTTGGCTGAAAACTGGGCTTTAAACATGAATCACAGGCCAGGGGCCGCAGAGCATATTTGAAAGTGGGTCGAGGACCGAGTCCAAAGTTGGGGGGGGGGGGGCTGAATAGACGGGCCGCAGAATAGGCTTACTTATATTCGCGTTTTACGTTTGTTTGTTTTGTTTGTTTGTGGTTTTTTTTTTCTCACACGTTTACTGAAAAAAATGAGGGACGGGTCTTTCATAAAATAAATAGTAAATTTTGTTTGACTCTAAAGACATTCAGAGCTACATAGACTACAACAAAATAAAAATCATAAAGAAACTTCAATCATCAATCAAAATTGGGAATTCATCATTGAAACCAGCGCAAAGCGTGGGTGTCCTGCTAGTATTGGCAAAAATTCAAAAGCTGCACTGATTCCCAGTACATTGCTCTCAGATTGTATATAAGTCGCATGGATCAGGATAGAGCTAAGATTCAGTGTAGTTCATTCTATGCCTTGATCAAACCACACATAGTGGTTTACAATGAATATCTATTTTTATCCATATGGGATATTTCTGTTTATATTACAAGTGCATGTAGATCCTAACTTACGAAATTGATATTCCTTATATCTACCTGTAAAGACACAGTGCCCTGTAATACAAAATCTTATGATTGATACAATTGATTTTTTTCTTGGTAGCCTCATTTTGAAGGCAGGTACAATCATGGATTAGGATTAGGATATGATATAAGATTAGGGTTAGGGTATTAAGATCATCAACTTTGGAGCACCCTGTCCATTATGAGGCTACCGAGATAGAATCAATCGTATCTTTTTATCAATCGTAAGTCTTTGTGTTACAGGGCACAGATTTGCTGTAAGATCCCTCCTGCATGTACATGAAATAACTATTACTACACATATTTTGATTCGATGTTAATAGCGTCAAGGGTTTATTCACAAGATGATTGTATGATTGGCATGCAATGAACCTGCTTACATACTGTAGGGAAGTGGAGTAGGAAGGAACTATCGTCACTGGGAGTCTACTTCCTCCCAATTGTATTATTATTCAGAGAAAAGTCAGGGTCATACACAAAATCAATCCTTTCCTGCTTCAGACCTTTTCCGTGACCAGTAGGTAATGCAAAGCTTCCTGGCTTCCCTAACTGTGTCAACACTTTATCTGGATCAATGGGTCTAATCAAACGTCATTGTAAGGATGACGTTGAGACATGACTTATCCATGTTGCGTAATAGATCAGACAGTTCCTTTTCCTTGTGATTGTGCAATAGTGAAACTGCAGGATTTGAAACATAAATATGTGGAAATGCTTTTCACTTTAGATCGCAAAAAAAAAAAGGCCCCTAGGGAAAATAATTAAAAATTTACAAAAAATTTTATTCCTTGATCTGCATCAAAGTTCTAAGAAGTTAATTTATAAAACCAAGGTGTACATTGCGCTCATAAGGTTAAGATGGTGCAAGATTGAGTAGTAAGGTATTGGGCAATACATTGTAAAATAATGCAATGTCTTTGGATGGGGTACCAAGAGGCATGCATTCAATTGATAAGAAATTAACTAATTTTTATCTTTATAATGTTCACTGTAATGAGTCAGCCGTGTTTTGATCTAGTCATGTTCTGATACATCATGGTACATTGAGCATTATTAAAAAATATGATGCATGAATAAAAATGAGTGGGTGTGAAATGTAAATGTCACCCATCTATAATGACCTTTCTGTCTAATATTGCAACTGAGTGAGACCTTTGTGTGAAATCATGGGGGGGGGGGGGTTGTCCCGCTTGTGTGCTTTTTTTTAGCTTACAATGTATGTTGTATGAGTGCTGATGTGGGATTCAACAATATCTTGAAGGACGGATAATGAAAATGTGAATTATTTTGTTTTAATACTGCTTTTAAATTGTCATATAAAGTAGATACATATTTACGTGATAATTCTTTTTGTCATTTTCACTCTTGTTGTCACTGTTTATCATAGCTTGCCAGATAGTTCATGCTGAAAGTAAAGCCAATGAATATGTCCTTGGAAACAGAATTGCAAAAATTGATATCTTATAATGATAAATATAGCAATATTGAATGTATATGCTGTAGTGCCTTATCTATAACCTATTTAAATGCAATGAACATAATTTGATTTAAATTTTACCCCTCAATTATAAAGCTGGATTTAGCTTACAGTCTAAAACTATTTTAACCTATGAATAAATTAGATTTTTTATTTACATCATACATATCTTTTTCAAAAGTGTTCAAGGAAATTGATTAGATCTGAAATAATATTAACTTGGGTGGAAGTTAGTAAAATTTTCCCCGCTCTATTTTGTATTTAATTAAATATTGAAACAGTCAGAAATGTGATTATTTAATTAAATTCAATTATTACTTTGTTTTAGACACATCAATGTTGGTTGTGATTATCAAGCAGCTGTTCCTGAGCTTGGTAAGTTTATATCTTTTTCTATCCCAATCCAGGAATCTATCCAGTATCACATTTTTCTCCCTTGTTAGTATCTTTCTTGTTTCTCTCTTTGTTCCATATGTATGTTTTGTTTTGTTTTGAAGTTTTTGTTTTGTTTTGAAGGTGTCATAATATGGCTTGATATTTTTGGAGGGTAAACATTGAAGAGTATTTTTTTTTTAAGTCTTAGTTTTTAAACAAGAGACACACTCCCACATTTGTTTGTATGTCATTACCTTCGAATAGGACCCCTGTGAACTGTTGAGTACGTGTTGGATTTCACGGGACATGGTGGAAAAAAAAAATATTTGGGGGATTTCCCAATTAATGCTGCATGATTTGTTATGTACCTAACTAGAATCTATGTTCAGAATAGACTCCAATTTCATATGTGAAAAATATACATTTGAAGACAAGGCTGATGATGCAGCTAGATATTGGGTAAAAAAAAAACTACAAAAGGAAACACAAATGTTTGCGGAAGAGAAGTAGAAGTTATATTATCGAGTCACCATACCCTTGATATACATCAATTGTTATTATTTAGTTGATCAAAGTGCGACATGCTGCATTTTGTTAAAATTACATCACAAACTTTTATGTAAATGGAGCTTCCGGCATTGTATGGTCGGGGCAAAGTCAGATAAATGAAGATTAGTGCGAAAGGGGGGACCTGGTAAAATATACCTTGTAACAAATGTCAATCTGTAGATAGTTGTGTGGACCCTGGTGTGATACCAGGGCTTTTTTACGAATATACACATGGTAAATGAGAACCTGGTATGAAGGAATAGGCTGGTTTTATAATATATTCACAGACCTTTTAAAATTCAGTAATGAGGTATTCAAACCAACTTTTATTACAAACAAGTTGCTTGCCCGACATGGCAACAACTAATGTATTCAAACTGGATTTGAAATATTTTAGTTCATTCTGTAATAACGGTTTGTTTGAATACCTTGTTACTATTTAAAATTTAAAGGTCTGTGAATATATCATAAAACCGGCCTATTAATGAAATGAATATCCGAATAAGTGTTTAAAATATTGTTTTTCTTTTTCATTTTGTGAATTTTACAGTTAAGAACAAAGAAGAGGTGTTGGAAGCACCAGATTGGCGAGAAGGAAAACTGGTTTGGGATCCGGCAGTAGAAGAAGGCTACTCAGAAGGAGAATGTAAGTAGATAAGTCTAGCCAGGGTTGTCAGAGTTTAACTTTTGGGGGTTCTTTTAAGCTTCTTGTGTCCTAATTTTCAGCTTATATTTTCATTTGTTTTTGTTTTAAGCCGTCCTCTAAACAAAAGTTTAGGAGATCTTTAAATTCAGCGTTTTTCAACTTTTTATTTTTGGTCACTCACACCCCGGTCTATCAAATTAGAAGCTGTGATGCAATGAATCCTATTTCAGCCAAGTGTAAATTAACGTACCTACTTGTATTGGATAGTCATGAATTGTCAAATGATGAGTTAGTATTTTTGATTACCAAATTGCTTTGGTTCAATCAACATTTTTTTACTTGTATATTTTTATATCATTTATGTGAACGTTATTTATTTGTTTACCTCAAAATTGTGTCATGCAAAGTAATAGAGAATGCAAGCCTTATTCTTTTTATATAATTAATAAGGATGTATTTAAAAAAAATTAAGTTAGTTGGCTGGAGAGAAAACAGTGTTACCATGCTTAAGAATGACAGCGCTGTAATATATATTAACAACAACATAGTTCCTCCTCCCTTGTCAAATGCGAAATATCTATTTGTCATTGTTCTAATTGTTTTTTTTTATAGTCAAAACTGTCCCCCTCAACAGCTTGTTCATAACAAAAAGAAGCTTTGAAATTACTATGCCCCTGGTATGTATTATCACCACCCTTTCAAGAGAGATATGGCATGATTTCTTTGACAATTGGTGTGATGACAAGATAATGCATTGTATCAACCGCTGGGTATTTGAAGAGAAATACCCAATGACAATGACAGAGGAAGCGTGACATGACCTGACTTTGAACCTAAAATGTAAACTCACCTGGCACACCTAATCATGAACAATATATTAACCAAATTTCAGACTTCATTTGGTTCAAGGGAAGCCTTTAGTGTCTATTTTCTTTTTTCTTGAGAAGCTAAAAGGATTAAATGATGAAAAGCTGACTTCTACATATGTATATCAAATCCAAAGAAAGCAAGTCCATTATGACACACTGAATCCATGCAATTGTTGCATATGGGCAGTTCCAGCGTTACGGACATTACATTTCAGACCAATTTTTGCTACTTCAAAAGGTCATTACGATAACATAACTCTTCTATTCTGAACTCGTAACATGGAATCATAAACCAAAAACTATAGACTATAAAGTGTGCAAGTTTCAATCCATTTCCGTACATGTTGTGGTAGTTACGCCATATATCGTAACCGTTACGGACATTACATTTTTTGGACAAGACTTTTTACATACCTTTACATTCATTGAAAAGTCTGTGAGTTTAGGTACACAGTAAGTCCAATCTCCACATAAATTTAAAGGTAATGAAATGTTTCATTGGATTAAAGTTGAATTTAATGAAACAAATGAGGCATGTACCCGCTAGAGCCATAGTTGTGGCGTTACGGACATTACATTTTAAGCGTTACGGACATTACAGATTTGTCCACTTTCATTAAGTGGAAGGGGTCACATGTTAGTAGTAATATTTTGTATTCTTTTCACCTGGATGGTAATTAATACACATTCTAAAATGTTGCAAAAGCATTTTCATGAATTTTTATTTCATTGGTTGCCAATTTGAGGACTATTTGTTTGGTTTAATCTGGAACTTTATTAGCTTGTTGATTTTTGCTATTTTATGGGAATCAAAAAGAATTATTATATGTCTACAATGGATAAATGATCCATAAAATAACAATAGTTTACCTTTTGACTTTGTATAATAATATTTTAACTCATAACATCTTAAAATGTAATATTAAAGAAGCGTTACGGACATTACACTTTTCATACACTTGAATGTACCCAAGCTGAGCCTAACTCATGCGAATAAACAACTTTTATTCTTATTGAAAATAATGTATATTGTTCATCTAACATTCAATATGATTTTTGGATCTTGAAGGATGCTTTCCATTCTCCTTTTTCATAATTTGTTGTATTTACAAAGTCTTTTAAATGTTAATGTAGTCTTCACAAGTGTCAAAAAATCTTTTTCAGACATATCATTCATTCATTCTGCTTCCATGTCAGTTTGGAGGTAGATATGGTTACTTCTACCCACAGCAGAAGTAGATAGCAATACTATGATTTTCCCTGTTCCACAAATGACTCCCTTCTTCACTGTATAATAAAGAAATTTGTGAATCTTTGTCTTTTTAAAAACTTCATTGTGTACCCATCAGTATGGATCCTTCTTATTTGTGCGACCAAGTACTTTGCAAATTTGTTTTGTCTGAAACCCCACATGAACAAAATATCCTATAGGAGCAGTGTCAAAAGTATGCATGTGGTTACACCTTTTCCTCATTCTCCTCTTGTCCTCCAGTGTCACTTTAAATGTGTCCACCAAGCTTGCTCTATTTTGCTTCTGAGTACAGCTTGTAGTGAATGCATGCATGGTTTACAGGTTTATTAATTGGAACTAAAAAAATGTTCAAAATCACCTGTAATGTCACAAACTAATGTTACTATTAAGGGCCAGCATCTATTTATTGATAGATTTCCTTATTGAAGTATAAAAGCAAAACAATATCCTGCAATCGTATGCATTCTCATCTTTGCTACAAATGTGTAATGTCCGTAACGCAATGATGATGTAATGTCCGTAACGCTTTTTTTCCATGAATTATGAAAAATTTATAAAAAACCTCTTGATATGTTGTGAGATAACATATTTTAGCTTTGCATTTGAATTTGCAACAAAATTGGACCAAAACACAGGGTGCTATAAAAACTTATGTATCTAAAACGTTACGGACATTACACTTCAAGCGCGATAGAAATCAAAAAGTTTGAAAAGGCTATTTTTCAGAAAATATTTCATTCCTTCCAAAATCCTGTTGCATGATTTATAAATGGGTCATGAGCTTTAATATAACATAAAAATAATCACCTGAAAGTCATTTTATGGTAAGATTTTTACTTGAGAACAAATATATGCAAAACCCACTGAATTTTATGGCAATTTTTTGGAAGAAACACCTTTTTTCAACAGCTGAAAAAATATGTTTTCCAACTTGGGAAACAATTTGTTGTATTATATCTTGTTGATATAACCCTTCCTGAATACTTTCCAGATTAAAACAAATTTGTTTCTCTATTTTCATTTTTTCACCCTTGGGTTTCATTTTTCATGGAATTGCCCATATGTTTCTGTTCAGACTTATTTGAAGCTGTATTTACACAGTATTCCCTGACAAACAAGGACCAATCAAGCATTACAGTGAAAACCACATTTAAATTTCCTGCTAATGAATTACATGATATCAACTGCGATAAAATCTCAACAGGAACTGGGGCAGGAAAGGTTTATCACCTGAAAGTTGTGGGGCTTCAGACAAGAGCAATTCCTACTTTTCTCTGGGACAAACATCGATCTAGGGCTTGCCGTAGCTCAGTCAGTAGAGTACCCATCTGAGCCAGGAGGTCTTGGGTTTGAATCCTAATGGATTCCCATTTTCTTTTCTCATTTTTTCATATTAATTATATATTTCTGGTCAGTTTTACTCTTTGTTAATAATTTCCTACTTCTCAACATGGATACTTATTTGTTTATTTGTTTATTTGTTTGTAGTGACCAGTTTCCTGAAGTTGGCTACCACACCAGGCTTACCTGCTGGGGCTAGGAACATAGAGTATGCCCATCACTGCCTCTACAGAGCCAAAGGAGACATTGAGGTAACCATTTGTCCTCATTCTTTCTATTGTTGTCAGTTGGTTTGGCAATAAGCCAGGTCATGTGCCTCGTCATGTGACCTTTTACTTACACCTCCCTGGGTTTTCCAGATTGCGATGGAACAATCTCAGGGGAAGTTTGTGATCGTGGATTACTTCGCGGTTAATGAACTTGTTAATATCTTCATGATTTTAATTTCAGTTCATTTCAATTCATTTTTTTTCCCCATTTTTAAAACACAATACATGTACAATGTATATTTATTAATAGAATAAACAAATTAAAATTATTTATATGACCTAATAAAAGAATAAAATGGAGGGACACCCTGAGGAAGTAAATGCTTATAATCAGGGTCCCATGATGATGTTTGTAATTTTTGAAGAATAGAAGGAATATGGTGTGAGCTGCTTGAAAGTTACTTGTATACTCTTAAACCCAAAATAAATATTCCTGTATAAAATGATATGGTGTTTAGAGACAACATTTGCAACTTATACCTTGTGTTTTTAATATGTCTTTGAGAAAAAAAAAACTTAAGGAGCAGACAAAGAATGATTGAAAAGGATAAAAAAATCATGTTTTTGACATACTAGCTGCCAATTATTTTATTGATATTTTTGCTCTTGTCATTATTATTACACCAGTATGAAGACTGCCAATAATGTTTCAAATTATCGTTAGTCTGGTTATTCTTACAACATTTGCCTTATCTTGTTCTGACACATCATGTATGTATGGATATTGCTTAGATTTAAAGTACACTTTGTTGTTTTTTTTTAAATTTCAGATGGCATTGCTTATGCTGTTGAATGGGAATGCAATGGTACCCGATGAAGACGTACACATGGCTGACTACAAATATGACTGTGAGTGAAATAATGATTGCTTAGTATTCCAGAACTCCAAGGGGGATTTAAGGTTTTTTTTTTCATGGGACGCATGAATGTTTTGTAAAGGATAGAATGTAGAAGTCCAAAATTTAGTGCAGTAAAAGCATAAAAATGGCTTTTGGATTCAACATTCCCAAAATGTTTGTGTGTCCCATGAAAACCTCCCTTGATACACATGGAACCCTAAAATGTAATGGCAGCTCAGTGTTCATAGACATATAATACTTTATCTGAGGTCCCTTTTCCTATTTATAATGATTTTTGTTCTTTTATAAAAAATACTTTTATTTTAGTAAAAATCCTCATTATGAAAAATTCAATTTATTTTGACTAGAGCTATTTAGAGCTCAACAGGGCATGTTTTATGTATATACTCTTGAAGTTGATTTGATATTACCTTGAATCTTCTATGAAAGTTAGATCTGCTGGTACCAATGTTGTTGGATGTAGTAGTCATATTAAAGGGATGCAGTAACATTGAATGATATTCAAATCACATTTATTCGATTTAGCTTATTTTGCCAACATAATTATAAACACTTAGGTCAGTCTGGTATCTCTTCAAAATTGCAAGCTAATTGCTTGCTTTACCTTCGAGATATCAATGATTTCATACTCAAAATTTATAAACCAACACCGGATGGTTTATAAAACCATGTGCTTTTCCACACACCCATTTCCTGTTGTAAAGTCCCCCGTCTCTAGCGGCCTGGTGGGCTATCAGTAGAGGGTACTGGTATTCGACTGTATGCTTGGCATTGTTTGTTACACTGTTTTAAGGTAGTAAATGATTTTCATTTGATCTGAAACTTTCAGTAGTTTCTTTTTACTGTTGGAACAATATAATTTTATTAATCTTGATATAATTGCTCTTGTTTTTGAAAGCTACTTAATCCCTTTAACTTGAAGTTATGAAATATGTAAACTTCCTATAAAAAAAGGTAACATGTGCTACTTATGTACCGGGCAACATAATGTTCTGAATGAACAGTTTCGATACACTGTAATTATTAAGTTCAAGACCTGTTTATTCTGGAATACATTGTCCATAGGTTCATTAACAACTGGCAAATATTGAATATCACGGTTCTTCCAGGGATTATGTCTGACTTTATTTTCACAAAAATTCTGATGTCTCATGCTTCAGTGAGCACAAGATATAAGGAATAAGGGATAACTCACAGTCAAATAAATAAACAAAAATTAACAACAAAAATATGCCAAATGCATGTAATAATCACACAAATTTTCTTATGGTATTACACTTCTAATAATGACAGTACCACATATCACATATTAATGATATGATTGATTAACTAGTGTTTACATTCTTTATTGTCTGATCCAGTTTCAATAGAATGGACTGTTGCAGAAAGGAAACTCTACCGTGATATGTACAAGGCCAAGGGAAAGGACTTTCATGAAATAGCAAAAGGGGTAAGTTGGGTTTGAAACAAATGAGAGGTAATCTAGAAGGAGTGCCAACATTTGATCTG
Source organism: Paracentrotus lividus (assembly GCA_940671915.1). Lineage (NCBI taxonomy): Eukaryota > Metazoa > Echinodermata > Echinoidea > Camarodonta > Echinidae > Paracentrotus > Paracentrotus lividus. Next base: position 48,158,356 of record CALNVZ010000174.1, on the reverse strand, counting down.
TGGGGCAGTTGGGTTTGGATTTTATATTAGGTTAGGGTTGCAATGTGTGTTATGTTTAGGGTGAAGCATGCATGTAAGTCCAGAGCTGAATTTGGACATTCATTTAGTGTCAGGGACTAACTGCGAATCATATGTCGTACAAGTATCATGAAGGCATGAACAGTTCATCTATGGTCTTATACTGGGATGCATTTCATGGGCATATTAATAGATAACTGGATGAATTGTCAGTAAAGATGTATTGTGTTTTTATTCATATGACTTTATTACTGTTATCTTATCAGATATTACATGCTGAATGTTGTAATCTGTTAGATATGCTGATTAATAAATTTCACTACCCATGGGTTTACACTGCATTGTTTTAGATTATTGTTTGAAACTATAAAATGTGAACATGCTAAATGTTGCTTGACACCTGTGTGACCATATTTGGTATCTTTAGCAAAAATAACATCCAGGTGGAAAAGTCTTAATTTGCATAACCAAACAAATTTTAATTAGATATTGGAATGCATAGAGACAAACTTAAATGGGTATGTAATGTTTTTTTCACAAGTTAGCCTTTCTTATTGTTGATAACAATGAACTTTCATGATTTGATTTGATTATTAATACATTGACTTCACTCTCTTTTGCAGATCCCATCCAAGACTGTTCATGACTGTGTAGAGTACTACTACTGGTGGAAGAAGCTGTACCCATACAACCATGACATGCAGAAATACTGCCATCATAGCGGAGCAAACCCCAGTGAAGAAAATCGCAAGAATGAGTGTGTAAGTTTCATGAATGTTAAGCCAAGATCTCATATCACTCCAAGGACTGTACAGCTACCACAAAAAAAAAGCAATTTTGCTCATTTTTTTATGGTGTGGTTTTTATGAACAAAGGTAAAACAGCTGATTTTTTTTTTCAAGCAGTATGGGCCCGGAGTAATATGAGATATAGGCTTTAGCTGGCTTCATAAACTCCACCGTGAATACTGTTTTCATTCTCAAGGAAAATGTAGGACTCACTTTAATGATTATGATGATATTAGTGGCCTCTTGTAAAGCACCCTTAGTGTTTCAGTGTCATTACACTTGTTTTAGTGGAAATAGGTATTGTCCTAGCATATCAGTGTCTTACTACATGGGTGGAGAGTGAGAAGGTTTTGATAATGGTATTGTACTCCTAAAGAGTTTAATCAGATTTGGAAATAAGATTCATTGTTCTTATGACAATCATTGAAATTTCATTGATCTGAAGAAGCATCCAGGTGGTAAAAATTCAGTAGATTTCATTGCTTTAATTTCACAAATAGTATTCCTCTTAATGAAAATAACAATGATTAGTAGAATCGTAGCTGCATTTTAAATTTCAATAGTAATGGTTTAGTCAGTGAACATGTTTACCATAAATTTTTGGATGCATATGCAACAGTGTCAATATAAAGCATATGACTGTTCATTTAAAGGGATGTCCTGTAGATCTTTCCAAATTTGTTCAAACAGGCTTCAATGTCCATCATGTTTTTTAAAAAAAAGAATGTGATGCATATCTATCACTTGCTTTATCTTGATATAATAGCAATAATAATATATATTAATACCCATTGCTCCTTGTGAAGAATAATTCTATCAAATTTATTTTAAGATTTATTTGCACATTATGTCATTTGTCATATTTCTTCTGCCAGTGGGGGCCAGATTTGTTGTGTTTTTGAATATTGATTGAATAAACAATTCTGGATTTGACTTGATACTGACTTGCAGGATACTTTTCATAATTCATAAAATATCAATCGAATTATACCCTCTTTGACTTACTCCCTGATTCATGCACTTTTTTTGCTGTGAAAAATGAGCCAATTGTTGCATTTCATAGTGAGGGGTAAAAAATATATATAACGAGTGAGTAAAAAAAAACTTTACGCCTAGAATAGTGTCAATACAAAGAAAACCAATTTATAAACCCTAAATTATTTTACATACTCTGAAAGAGTAACTCCTCCCGCATCTTCTGGTACCATTTTTGTGTGTTATGTCCTTACGCTTGGATGAACACGACGCAATGTTTGCGAACATGCAAATTTCGAATTGTGCCAGGATGGGGATGAAATTGAAACAACAAAAGCTGACAAAAAAGCAACTCCATCATGAATAAAATAGTATAACTTTTTAACAAGAATGTCTTTTCGCTTAATAACTTGGCAGGGGTGTTGTTACACATATTGACTACATTTTGTATGAAAATTAGATTGACTCGTCAAGTAATGCACGAATGAGTACACATCAAAGAGTTAATTGCCACTGACAGACCTAAAAAGTCCTAATACTTTTGAAAAGAGATTATTTTGTCTTTGACGTGTGCTCACTCATGCCTGGCTCTACAGATTTATCTCATTTTCATACAAAATGTAGTCAATATGTGTAACAACACCCCTGCCAAGTTATTAAGCGGAAGACATTTTCATTGAAAAGTTATGCTATTTTATTCATGATGAAGTTGCTTTTTTGTCAGCTTTTGTTTCAATTTCATCCCCACCCTGGCACAAAATCGAAATTTGCATGTTCGCAAACAATGCGTCGTGTTCATCCAAGCGTAAAGACATACCACACAAAAATAGTACCAGAAGATGCGGGAGGAGTTACTCTTTCAGAATATGTAAAATGATTTAGGGTTTATAAATTGGTTTTCTTTTTATTGACATTATTCTAGGTGTAAAGTTTTTTTTTACTCACTCAGTATATATATCATGGTGTTAGCCTCGTAGAAGTATAGCACTTCTGTTCATAAACTTACAATATGGTGGCTTCAGTAGAGCAAGTAAGATGGTTCATGCAAATAGTCATGATCACGCTTTTATAGTTGTTAGATATAGTATTTATCATTATTTTTTTTTTTAATACAATAGCGTTCTATTTTTAGCTAATGTTTATTCATTTTGACTAACATCCCTGCAAATTTGATGTGAAAAAAGGTATGAAAATGTAGCAAAATTTGGAAAAGAAAAACAAATATATGCACTGTGCTCAAATATAATTTTTTTTTTTTTTTTTTTTTTGCAAGATGTTAAAAATTGAAAGCATTGAAGTTAATAGATACGGAAAAAGAAATAAGGTGATATATTTTGGTTGAATGGTGAATTCCCATCTGTGCAGTGGCTTTTGATGTAAACATGTACGATCTCATGGTTATGTTTTTAATAGCTTCAACTAAATTCTTTTGAGATACATGGCTTGTTTTTAGAGGTATTGTGCAAACTACAGCTTTTTGTGTATTTAAAAATATATATATATATTTGTTTTCTCTCTTACAAAATTCATTCCTTTGTGGAAGCCTCTTGTTTCAAATACTAAGCTTTGCTGTGCAACTCCAAGTTGCAATTTTTTAGTGTAGTCAATGCAATGACTACTAGTCATTTCTAATAGTCATTCTAATAGTCATTTGCTGTGTAATATATACTCTCAGTACTGCCAACCTAAAATCGTATTTTTGTCTTTTTCATTTGGATAAGGGGTACCAAACTCATTAAATGTCAATAATTATTCAGATCATAAAAATGTCAATCCCCATCCACCTGTCGACCTGAAAACCTTTTATTATTCAATTATTTTCAATAGAAAACAAGGTAAATATGCCAAACATTTTGACAAGTGTGTCATCCCTGCACCAAAGGCATTCGTTCTGGTAAATGAGGGACATAGACAATTCATTGAACAATTAAATGTTTTCTATGAAGACAGGTGCGATGTAGTATGGCATAATGGTGATGTGCATTCATAGACATCTATAGATCTTAGTACCCCCTTAAGAAGCGAAAGAGGATAGAAAAAGTACGGAATACGATTTTTTGTTGGCAGGTCTGTACTCTCTTTGTGGTGCCATAGTTGTTCACTTGACTAACCAATGCATCTTCCCTGGGGTGCTTCCCCGTCTTCTTTCCCCCTTCTCATCTTTACTCCCCATCGCACAGGACCTTTATCCCGGGGAGACTTTCCTAGATTACGTGCCTCTCAAAGAGTACCGGCATGATAAGTACTATAGGGGCGGCACTCCTCCCAATCCCAAGAACAATAATAGTGTGAAACCTTCCTCTACTAACCAGGAGGACAAACCGCCAGCTCAGCAGGGATCCTTCGTCTGCAACTATCCACACTGTGATGCTGTGAGTATACTCTTAAACTTTGGTAGTTACTCCAACAAATGTGATTTATCATATCAAAATGAGACACAAATTGCCAAGCAAACTCAGCAAAGGGTGACCGTGAAGGAAATAAACAAAATAATCAAAAATGTCAAATTTGGGGAAAATACTTGTTTTTTATTTTCTGAACCTTCATTGTTTCATGTGTGCTCTGTAAAAAAAAATTAAATATGGAATATTTTATTGATACCCTTGACGTTTTTCCGGCATATTGTGTCTCATTCTGGTATGAGTCACAAGTCACTTCCAAACTATCCTATACAATCTTTGCTTTTCAGCGCCATGTTATTTTTAAATAATCCTTTTAAAGACCATGGGATGTTTCACAAAGAGCCAAAGTAGACTTAGACTGTATCTAACTCTAAAAAGGCAGATTATTTTTGCCATCTCACAGCCGGAGAGGGGGGGGGGGGGGGGGGGCTGATGGGCTGATTAGGCCCCCCATTCAGATCTCGGCCGCCGATCGCGCGAGTGCCGCGAAAATTTGCACAATAGTAGTGTGCGATGTAATCTACAAGACTGTATAGTTTCCAAAATAATGTCTTTTTAATTTATATTAATTAATTAGGCTAATTTATGCATGAAATGATACTTTTAGCTCTAAATCATTAAATAAGGCTCCTACATAATTCTATGTAGCTTTCCTGACAAGTGTATGTGAAAAAAATTCTGGTATCTAATTCAATTTCTTATGTATTTTATTGTTCTTTTGTTCGGAATACTTCGGTCATTGATTATCTCTAATGATTACAGCAATATCAACTAAAATATTGGCTAATAAGCATATTTTAAATACAGAAATGTGATTTTAGCATGAAAAACCATTTCCCATTACATAATGTTGTGCAATTTCCGAAACGTACACTCAGATTAGGGGGCCCCCCCCCCTTCGGCCCTTTTAGGGTTAATGCGCAATATTATTGATAGATTTCTCCACTGCTCTCATCTCCTAAGCATAATCTGACCAATGAGGTGATGCGTAAAATATCGCCCTCAACTAGGAATTTAAGTGAGACTCTGTGTCTTCTTAACTCTTTGTAAAACAACCCCCTAAAACATATTTTCAACATGAAGCTAGATATAAATCTCATCCCACAACATTTGTCAGAATAAGATGACCTCATGCACTTTCATTACATTTTACTATCAAACAGTCATTCAAATCCCGGCAAGCGTTGAATGGACATATACGGGTACATGGAGGCAGTTACAAACCTAATGCAGCTGCAAACAATGCTAGCAACAACCAATCCAGGACAACTGCATCCTCATCAGCCTCGTCAACATCATCCTCGTACCGCGGAGGAGGCGGAGTTGGTCAGAACACCAAGCAGATGCCTCCAGAGTCATCCTCAGATGAGATGTCAAATGAAGATGATGAAGATGAAGAGGAGAGCGATGAGGGCTCATCAAGAGAGCTGACGGAGAATGATCACGATGATGATGATGAGGATGGGATGACGAGTGAAGATGATCAGGAACCTCACTTTCCATGCAAGATGTGCCATAGGTAAGTCAACACAATTCCAAAGTAGGTCTCGGGCAAAAATTATTAGACCAAGCTTTATTTTATGAGGGTGTCAGTGTTTTGAATCTTAGGAATGAAATCAAGCCTCTTAACAAGAGAAACGTCTTTGAATGCTTTAACCCTAATCTGCCCGGGCTCTTTTTGAAAACGTATAGCCCAGGGGGGGGGGCTAATTTAGCCCCCCCCCCCCCTGAGATCTCGGCCGTTGACCGCGCGATCGCGACGAAAATTGGCACACACGTCCCTGTCATGTAATCTCCGTAATTGCATAGTTAATTTTTCCGAAAAATGTTTGTTTTAATTATATATGCTAATTATGCTAATTTATGCATGAAATCATACTTTTTCCTCTTATTCATTAAATATATCTCCTAGAATGCTAATTTTTGGTGTGAATGTTCTTTATAGCATTCCTATCAATTGTACTTGAAAAAAATTCCAGTATCCAAATTAATTTCTGATGTATTTTATTGTTTTTTTTAATTTCTTTTGTATTTTTTGTTTTTTCAACCTTTTTATATCTATTGTTTTTTTGACAAAATTGGTCCACGACATTATTTTGGTCATAAATAGCAGCTAATCAAATGATTATTATCAATAAAAGCAAAATTAATCACTCATTTATGAATTTTAGCTGAAAACATAATTTGTATTGACTTTGTACATGAAATCACGTTTTTGAGCAATTTTGGGTCTGACGCACGCGTACAAAATTATGCGTCACTCGCGAACCGGGTACCCGGGGGTCACAATTTTGGTCTCAAAAGATGCACAAGACTTCAAAGAATAAACTCGTGAAGCGCCGCGGCTTTAGCTTCTCGCGTCAAAAATTTTATCTGCGGAAAAATGCTCGAGGGGGGGGCTAATTAGCCCCCCCCCCCCCCCCCCCTGCCCCCCCCCCACCCCCCGCCCCTCCCATCCCCCCCCCCCCCCCCCCCCCCCCATTTATCCAATTCTTTACCATTAGTTATTACTAATATGCTGTTGGATCTTGTTATAATCTCATCAGAGAATCCATGTAAAATAAGCATAATGGGAAACCCGAGAAAAGAAACGGTATACTAAACATTTCTTTTTTAAATCAATGTGAAAATATGCGAAGGGTATGTAAAGTTTTAGATTCAACATGACATGAAAATGCCAGTCAACCAACCATACTTCTCAACTTTTCTTAGGGTTTGACCACTTTTATCCTCTGATTTTCTTTGAAATGACCCAGAACCTTTGACAAAATCAAGAGCCGAAATGCCCATATGAAGAGCCACCATGCAGTCGATAAGAAAGATGAGATGGGGTACGGAGGAGGCAAAGAGCAACAGATGTTTAATCACTACATGAGACATGAAAGCAGGAGCTACACCAGCAGTGAGGATGATGATGATGAGGAGGATGAGGAAGAAGATATGGAGGGTGATAATGATGGTATGGATGACGATGATGAGATGATGTCATCAGAGGAGGAAGAAGACGACATGTCGAACTGAAGCTATGCGAGCTAGAAGTTGATGGTTTAAAGTGAAGGAGGATGACAATGAACGTGTGTGAATAAGGACTGAATTCCATGCCCTGAATCCGATAGTTCATCATCTCTTATGTGATCAATCATGCTCAGTGGAGAAGATGGAGATATGCCTCATTCACCATATCGACAAGAAATTTCAGGGTAATCTGAATTTTGAGTTTCAATTCTTGGGTAAAGATTTACTCCGTTACACCGTGGTCACCACGCCAGTCACTACTCAAAAGTAAGCATTGAAGGTCATTTCCCAAACGAAGTTCTAAACCTCTTCAAATTATTTCCTTGTGTTGAATTTCCAGTGCATACAGCACTACATACAAAATAATGCAGTGCTATATGTCTTAAACTGGACCCATGCACAAAGTTGTGTAATTGCAGAAGAAATAAATACTCCTCCACCAATCAAATCCTGGGGGTTTTGCCTCTGGAGGCAAAAGTATTTGAAGAATCATATGCTGAGAAAATGGGGTGATGTTTTGTAAAGATGCATAAACCATCTGCATTATTCCAAATTTTGTTTTACCATTGAAGTTGACCAGCTAGCTCCTCGTATGAGAGTAGTTGTCCACTGCAGGGGCAAATGTTATTAGGTTGGTTTCACCTCTTTGTACGGGGGCACCAGCGGCCCTTGATCCTCAAACTCTTGGCCTTTTGGGGTAATATAATTTTATATCCATATGTTGTCTTTTTGATACCACTATCAACATTGTTTCTAGTGTAATACTCTCTATCAACTCGAATTGAAATTGGTTATTATGGGGAAGAAAGTTTATGACTATCATATCTGAATGGTAGTTACTTTTATAAATCATTTTGAAAATAAGAACTATGAAATAGCAATTTTATTTATATATTTCACTAATATTTACAAATGATTTGGCTTAAATTATGAAATGTGTTGATCTTTTTCTTTTTTGTAATGAGACAAAGAAATCTGTAAACTGGCGAAAGATGCTCATTCTCATATATACCATCATTTGACCTAATTGAATGTGAATAATAGGTATCTAAATGTATTTAAATAATAGGGTTATAGAACAATATCCCGATGTTCATATGGTGAGTGAAACATAATAAACCAAGACTTTGCCAAAAATAGACTAGTGCAATGGGTTGAAATAGGAATTTTTAATAATGTACAGATAAAACAAAACCTTAATCTGTTAAGATATGACAGTTAGTATGGTGTATATATAAGGTATTATTTTTCACCAAGCAACTGAACTATAATTTTAATATAAATCATGGATTTCCCTTTAAATCGTTTTATAAGATGGAATATCATCTTCCTAATCTACTTAAAAAATGCATAGTTTATTAAAAATAAATTGAGACATTATACTGCATGAAAGGACATCAGACAAATGGTGCTAGCCTTGCACATCCACAGAAGGTTTGTAATTTGTGTTAATGCACTTATAGTTAAGTCGGGGTTAAACCGTGTAAACAATTATTCTGATAATTATAAACATAATTGTTCATGTAAACATGAAACATAACTATGCCCATAATATAGAACCTCATTTGATGAAGACTTTATGCCCTTTTCTACTTATTTTTGTTATGGGATTTTGTTTGTTTTTTGTTTGTTTTTTTTTGTATTGCTGTCCGGTTTCATTTAGAGAAGGTTGCTTACAGTATTCCGACACATATCAGTATTATTGCAACAGTGGGCTTTGGGTTAAATCAGGTTGTCCTGTGCCAGCATATATTATGATAATCTCTTAATAGATATCAGAGTCTTGCTATACAGTGCGTCCCAGATAAAAATAAACCCAACTTCGAGAGCCTCGTATTAAAATTGTATTATGTAGGTGTCACTATTTTTTTATATCATATCAAAGAGTAACTCATGTTCTATCCAGTGATACCACAATCATATCTGTACTATCAAGGATGACTGACCACTCAAGTTTTTAAAAAAAATGGTCAAAAACAAATTGTTCCAAGTTTTATTAGAAGCAATCCTGGCTTTCTGATCACTCAGTCTTTGTGTGAGGTCAGCCTTCCTAAGTCCATTCATACAGGATAATGGATTTCTTGGTCTATTGAAATGCAAGTGCTGCTTCTCCTCAAACATAGAACATTTGAATTTTGATGCTCGTTTTTTAAAGCCCAAATGCTCAGCCATCCATTACAACACAGGTGTAAGTTTGGTATCATTGAATAGAAAATGAGTTACCCTTTATCATGAAATAAATCACAAGTTTACATAAGTTATAAAATTTTTAACATGAGGCTCTCAAAGTTGGGTTTACTTTTTTCTGGGATACACTGTATTTGTTATGTATGGCAATAGTTTAACATTTTGTTGTTGGTGGTATCTAGGATAAATATATTATCTGGAGAAGGTTGCATTGCTCAGGTTGGGCCAAAGGCTTGAATAGCATTGTGATAGGTTGGGTTTTTTTTTTTTTTTTTTTTTAATGAGGAAATCACATATCATTTAACAACATTTAAAAACAAAGGGGAGAAATCTTTGCCACAATTTGTAAGATTGGTGAGGACTTAATGTCAAAGAGAAAGTGCCTGTTGGTATGCATGCATTTACAAAATAACAATGTTTTTAACATCAAGCACAGGCTTTGATCAGGGGGAAATGTGAGATCTCACCACCGCAGTGGTAATTTGCAATGATAGAGATTTTTTAGGCACTGATGACGGGTGTCTTGCGTGAAGAGCCAACGTTCTGCTACACAAGAGAGATAGACATTAATCTATTCAAATGTGAAAATCATGTCTTTGATGGAAAGTAGTAAGAGCTCATGCCGTCTCTGAGCAGAAAGCCTGATTTGTGGAAACAATTTAAAAGAATCACAACTTAATTTTAGACACCATTATCATGTTGTATGTATGCAAAAGGCCAACACTTCCACTAGCACACACATGCACAAAGTTTATATTAAGAATTTTATGGGACAGGGGACAAATTTGTGTAGTTGTGTTTGCAAATCATGTGACATGTATAGATTAAAACTCAAATGGCATTGTACTTACAATTTCTGTTTAATATAGGCAAATAGGATTCACTGTTAAATATGTATTTTGATTACAAAGTTCAGACAGAATTTTCCAAGTACAGTTGAAACTTGTTATAATGAGGTACTTGGGACCATGGAAATTACCTTGTTTTATCAGGATTTTCATTATATCAAACCTCTTTGTAACAAATTTCTACTGTACCACAAAGGTGACTATTAAAGCCCCTTTCACAATTGATGGTGCGACTGCTTACAACTGTTGCGATTGTGTTCAACATATATTGAGACCAAATGATCGCAAACGATCGCAAGAGCAATTGCGAAAGCTCCTAAATTACTCGGCAAAAGGGACAGTCATTTGTATAGGTATTGATCAGTTTAACATAGTGGATTTATGCTCCTTTATAGAGACAAACAGAAAAAATGACAAATCAAACATGTTGGAAGAAAAGTATAAAGTGACTTTGAGATCTTGGGTATGTTCGAGAATGCATTACCTCATATTACTTTGAATATTCTGAATTGTGTCTAAGTTTTGGAAGTATGAAGTTGAGTCAGTAATCCTAGAATAGAATAATGAAAGCATGAACAAAAATAGCAGAGTATCAATATTGTGAATGAAATTTATGTGGTTTATAAATCTTCTTCCTTTCATTTTGAATTGTCTTTATATTGTTTGTCACAATGAATTTTATGTTTTTCAACAGCAAGAGAAAGAGAAAAGAATAATTTTAATGTAAAAAGTTTCGAAAAACATCTATTTTTATCATGTGAAATGACATAGTGATAAAAACAGAAACAGATGTGATATAAGAAAAGTGCTCAGGGAAGATGATTGTATACATATTGGGAGAGCGTTCAAAGGGGTCATGATGACTGAAAGGGGATATATATAAATGTATATCTATATATATATATATATATATATATAGTTATCTACAAAAATCTATATGTTAAGTGGCTTCAGGTTCAAACAAACATATATTTTGGAGAGCAAGGAAGGGTATGGGATACTCCTGTATATGGTTAAGTGACTTCAGATGTGAAAAAAGTGTCGGCACAGAGATGTATGCATTTTTTGCTGTTCAAATTTTCTATATACATATATATATATATATATATAAAACAACAAACAGAAAGTGGCCTATGGAAGTTGTACATTGAGTGTGTGTTTACTGTTCATTCTTATTTCATGTATATTGTACATAGATAGTCTATAGTTGATGGAGTGGTTTGCCATTGGTATGTTTGGAATCGAAACAAAGAAGGATTTTGGGCTGACCAATGTGTAGTATTGTGCAATATATAAATGACCAATTAAGTGTGTGGATTATTAAAATGTTCTTAAACAATGAAGGAGATTGGAAGGGAAGAATGTAGAATGTGAATATGTTCCTATTCTTTTTTTATTTTTACACGATTTTGAAATATATGATCTAAGATATCACTTATGGGAAGGTTTTTCTTATTTTTCTATTGAAATATGTGTTTTGTTGAAATTGAGAACATTGTGCTTTTTAGAGTATACTGGATATTTCATGTGCTTTAAGCTGTGTCTGTGGTGAGTACTATGGTGTCAAAATAACATTCACAGCACAGCTCCTGTTGGTAAGATAATTAAAGCACACTTTCCGCGTCACTGTAAAAAAGCAAAACGGAGAAAAATGCAATCTTGTTTTGTTGAATTGTCTACAGAGTCTACACAAAGAGGTAATTTTAAAGCTATGAGTATATTTTATGAAAATTTTATCGTAAAGTGTCTTGAAATATTTTTGAGAATTGAATGTAACAGATAACTTGTGTAAATGTCTTGGGCTCTATGTTCACCACGCATACAACGTTATATTCTGTGTTTAAACATAACTATACTGGCAAGCGTATGTCCACAGAGATTGACAATCTTGATAATCTCCAATTTTGCTTTTTAGGGTTATGAAATATCTGATGAAATACACATTACAATAGATATTTTAAATATCTTATACAATATTGTTTTTCAAAGGGTAAGTAGACAATCCTAGCAATCCAAAATACATTCTTCATTTTCTCTTTTCCTTAAGGAGGAATTTAAAGATCTATGGTCCCTTTTAGCATATTTGTACATCAAGATTTAAAAGATGCTCCAAGCTTTTACTTGCCTTTGTATATTTATGAAAGGAGTAGTTTTTTTAGGACAGACAAAGAAAGTATACAATTAATTCAAGAAAAACTACTTATTAAATACCATGCCTTTGCTTTTTCTAGATGAATTTTGGCCAATATAAAGTATGGTATCACCCCCCCCCCCTTTACAATATCTGTGAAGCAATTGTATAAATTGTTTCAAATGTAAATTCAAGTGCCAGACATTGCATTTCTTCCCCTACTTCTATGTATGAAAAAAAAGGAGTCTTAATCAATTGTATTCTTAACTTGAAACATAGAGTGGAACGGGTCTGTGAGAAAGAAATTAAATGAAACTAACAACCAAATCAGCATAGGGTTTAGTACTTCAGTGTTATGTAGTCAACCTAGCTCATATGAAAATAACATCATTGAACAAAACAATATATGCTTCCTTAGTTTTTTATTCCAAATTTAGAAGATATACAGAGGATGAGTTTATCAAACACTTGGCCGATTTTAAGTGTTATATTATTTCTCTCTTTAATATAGAAGATAGATTTAATGCAATCGTGAAATTAAGCAGAGATTGAAAATTAGGTATTTCATTCAACATCTTAGTACCAAATGTAAATACCATCAACTGCCTTTTTTCAATTGGATTTGATGTTTCTGTGAATTTTATGTTGACATTTTAACAGAAATGGATTATTTTCTACTTTTTACAAAAATTAAATGTAGGAATCTCATTCAAAGAAATCTCTATCCCAATTTTGCTACCACTTTATATGAAGTTTATCGAAGTGATTGTCAATCAAATCAGAACAGTGCATATGCAACTGTTTTATGTTTGCTTTTATTTTATATTTGTACCTTGATATATATTTGTGTATTTTAAAGAAAGCAAAGCAGTTATGTATGAGAAATGTGTATTATCATTTTAAAATTGAAATAAATGAAAGTGTTATTTCAATAGATTGTTTTATTAGTCTTCTAATTTACCATTGCAATGGATATTTGTGTGATGATTATGGTGTTGCCTGCTCGTTTTATTTTACAGAGAATTAACCTAATAGTCTAGAGCCATTTCTAAAAAAGAGGCCTCTATAAACTTTTAGAAGCATTTTTAGGTAAAAGTTGGGAACCAGTCTATTTCACATAATTCAAGTGTGCTGAATCTGATAAGACCGGTTCCCAAGCCGATTTTTGACGTTTTCACCACCTAATTTGCATAAACAAAATGGCCGCCAAATTGACAATTTTTGAGCTTCTGTCTCCACTCTTCCCTGGTTGTATTTATTTCTTACCCTCATAATGGCCCCCTCATTTCACACTCACAATAAATATCATACTTAATTGCTTGAATAAGCAGAATTTCAGAAAACAATCAATTTAATGTTTTGAAACTAATTAATTATGCAAATTTATGCAAGTTTGCAACCTTATATGCTATTTATTTCATCAACTTAAGTAAAACATTTGTAGACTGTGGTTCAGATATCTTTCTCAACATTTTAAATTATTTTAAAGCCCCAAACATATTATTTCATGATGGATGCCCATTAATTTCATTGTTATGCAATTTTTCTTTGTTTTTCCACGTGACTTTGAACGAGGTCTGTGAAAAACAGTCACATGAAAAATGATAAACTTTAAGGAATGATTGTGGTCTTTTACCACATATTTGACGGTATGTAGGCACAAAGGGACAACAAATCTCAACATTTGGTGGCAGGCAACTGAAGAACACATGCAATACGCTCACACCTACGCCGAACGAGAAGATGTTATGTAGGTAAGTGGCGCTTGCTGCGATGTGGGCTGGGAGAGGGGCGGATTGGTAAGGGCGCAGGCTGTAGTGTCTTTACTAAAAACGGAATATGTGCTGTGACGATGTTGTCGGCCGAGTATGAGCGCTACAGATGCTGCATGTTGATGGATAAGGTGGTGCGAGTTGGAAACGTCAGCTGGGAGGTGACGCTACGGCGCGAGTCCCTGGTACCAAGATCGTCAATATACAAAGTTGTAATAGGTTCGATGGAGTCTCTGTTCGAATTATTAGTAGGGCGCATAACAGAAGATCAGTTATGACAGCGTCGGGTCGTGCTCGTTCGTATCGACGAGTGCAGGTACAACATGGCCATAAATCTAGGCGCATCCATCGGGTATAGCCGGTTAGATCCGCTGACGCTATAGGCAGTGCTACGCGGGAACCATGGGCGATTGTGCTATCCATTCTCTTTGAGTCGCCCACCCGCACCACCCACACAACACACCACCACACACATTATAATATATATACAGCACACACGGCACACACATCACGCACTCATCTGCATGTAGCAATAGGCACTTTCATACAAAGTGTTTACCATTGAACAGAAGTTTGGCCATTGAGCCTACTTCCTTCTGCCATTCGTGTCACATACCTTAAAGAGAATGTAAGTGTAGTGGGAAGATGAACAAATTATCATGACTTTTCAATTATTTTAATATGGTATTTAGATTTTTTCTATAGAAAAAATTTAGTACAAAGGATTGCTCTTCAAAAATTTTGAATTGGTTATCAACCGTTATCAACATACCAGAAAGATTGTACCTTGGTTTGCTTTTTCCCACACTCACACTAAGTTTGTCATCATCGCTGTACCCCATTTTTTTCGTTAGGACGGCTTACACTGTCCTATGCCATCCGTGCTGAGCATGTCAGGTTCAGGCATGACCAGGTGTGGCTAGTGGCTCATCAAACTGATGAGAGAGATTCTTTTGGACATTTTGTAATGGCATTTAATTTGAGGTGCTGGTCCATAGAGATGGTTCTTCGATTGTGTGCAGATTTGGCTAGACAAGGGAGTAAACTATGTCTTGATTTCAGTCTCGTACAATGTGCATGATTATAATTATAGAGAGGATATGGAGAGGTTATCCCCATTTGGGGTTAGCCAGCTTCTTTAGAATGTTATTCCTGGATCCTACTTTTGCTTTTTCTTGGTAATGTAGGGAACAATCTAATGCCAACTTTAGGTAGTTCAGTGCAGAGAAATATTTGAGCAGTTAATGCAGATTTCTGTATTATCTGATCCTCAATTGTCGTTGGGCACCTGTGTTCTAGAGGTGAAAGACATTTATTTGACAGTTTTCAGAATTCACTAGCAAAGGGATTTGCAGTATATTAACGAGTTATTTTGACTTCTTCATAGGAATTTTCATGTAAGGCAATGCAGAGGTCATCAACATACAAGAAACTCTTTACATTGGGGTGTACTGGTTGGTCATTAGTGTACATGTTGAAGAGCAGAGTGGCAAGGACTCTCCCTTGAGGGAGGCCATTTTTCTGCTTGCCATCTTTCAGGACTTCAAGATGAGGTTTGCCAGCTCTTCCAACCTGTAGGCATTGCAATGGGGTGTGCTATCTATCGAATCCTATTTTTCATTGCAAAAGAGAAAGTAACTACGTTTTT
>CALNVZ010000174.1:48129608-48140322 GCA_940671915.1 Paracentrotus lividus | reverse complement strand
ACACTTTAATTATGTGAAATCGACTGGTTTCCAACTTTTACCTAAAAATGCTTCTAAAAGTCATATTTTGCCTAAATGGGTCTAGTCTATAAGTCACACCAGTGACATCGACCCCACACTAAATGGAACAAAAGGTAATGGCCCAAATTCACAAAGGTGGATTCTGCAAAATCCACTGATCCGTGGATTTTGCAGATTTTGTGTAATAATTACGCTTAAGTTTAGCGCGTACTGTGAGAAAGGTCCGATATGAATGCGCGATTTTGTCACAGAGCGCTAAATATACGCTTGTCGCTATGGTTAAGTCTGCTGTTTATTCAAATTAATTGAAATAAACCGTTCACTCAACAGTGTCAATTCAAAACAGTGGGCTCATTATGTAAAAATCATAGCAACTGGCGTAAATCTAGTGCGTATGACAAAATCGTGCATTCATATTGGACCTTTTCAATGTCCGCGCTAAAATTAAGCGTAATTATTTCATAAAATATACATAATGGTTTGAGTCCAAGGTTTTGAAACCACCTTTGTGAATTCTGGCCAATGTAACTAGAATGGCAAGCTAGTGGTCAGTTTAGAGTTGGTTTTACTGGTGTGATCAGGCTTTTACAAAACCATGTTCGTTCTCCAAAATTAATTTTGATTATCCAAAAATTATCAGAAAAACTGTACATGATTGTAGAATCAACTAAGGTGTATTTATAAAT
Organism: Paracentrotus lividus; assembly: GCA_940671915.1. Classification (NCBI taxonomy): domain Eukaryota; kingdom Metazoa; phylum Echinodermata; class Echinoidea; order Camarodonta; family Echinidae; genus Paracentrotus; species Paracentrotus lividus. The sequence goes on along the minus strand of CALNVZ010000174.1, from coordinate 48,139,615 downwards.
ATATTACTATTTCTTATCATGAACATATAGGTTTTTAAAGGAGGAATTCAGATAGTTTAACTGTACAGTAAAATATAAGTACAACACTAAAAATTTCATAAAAATCGGATGAAAAATAACGAAGTTCTGTTTTCAGACAAATGCAAAACTTTAAAATATAACGTTATTTTCCATCCGATTTTGATGAAATTTTCAGTTTTGTATTTGTTATATTGTACTGTACATTTCAAACCATCTGAATTTCAGCCGGGACCCTTCTTTAAACACAACAAAAGTAAGGGCCCCCCCCCCCCCTCATAATTTCCTGAAGCCTGGATCACGTATCACTCCGGGGGCCCGTACAGCCATTTTCATACAGAGCAGCTGTAACAAACATGATTTTTACAAGCTGTACATTATCCAGGCTTTTGTATACCATTTTAGAGGTAGTGTTTTGGCAGAAATATCTCTGTGGTTGTTGGTTGAAAGCTATGTGAAACCTCATGGTCGACTAAAAACGGATGTATTTCTAACCCATGATAGTCTAGTCCTGAAGTATCTCTTAACCCCAACCTCCCCCCCCCCCTGTACTCAAAATTTAGAAGAAGAAAAAATGCCTAAATTTTTGGGTCAGGGAACACTGGATGATTCTTTTTTTTTTTTTTACTATTTCCTCTGCAGTTCACATACGGTCATAATTTCAACTTGTATACTTTTATAATAGTTCATCTGCCAGAGATACGAAAGAAAATACAGGTAATTATGCTTATGGTTGATAGTTTTACAAATACAGTTTTTATTTACATATCATACATGTATGTATTATAAATACATTTTTATACAGGTAATCAATTAATATAAAACAACAAATATCTTTATAATATGGCTTAAAACAGTTCAGGCAAATACCAACTTATATCTACTACCTGTTCCATAAATTCATTTTTTCCCAGATGAGTGGAAAAGTAATAATATCCTAAATTCTGTTTCAGCATACATCAAATACAAAATACAGTTGTAGGGTCAGAGGTGAAAAGAGAAAAGAAATGCTTATGGGACAAATGGTCTTGAAATCGCATACATTATACATGTATGTTTGCAGGGATGCCTTTTAAATTAATCTTCTATATTTACACTATTATCTTTAAAGCTGGTGTATAGTGTTGGGAGAAGGAAACATTTAATTTGTATTTACAGTTAGATAATATGAAAGACTGAATCCTATAACTATAATAAAGAATGTTATATTACAAGAAATCTCATTTTAGTGTCTTTATTTCACGATATAAGTATAAAAAAGATAGGTCGGGGATCCGTCTCATCTCAGTGTGCACTAGGCGTTCACATGGAAAACCAATGGGGATTCTCTTGTGTGGGTGATGCACACAGATCGCTACGATCCATTCATGCAGGTAGTTGGGGGACTGGACACCCCAGCAAAGGTCTCAAAAACTGTTACATTATGTTTGGGTTCAAACATTTCACTGAAATTCACCGAAAATCGTGAAAGGAATATCACAAAATCTCTCACACATATCTTTTAGTGCAATGTGAACAACATGAGACTATATTTAATCGGTTTTAGGCCGATTCCTTTTTGTTACCAAAACTATACACCGGGTTTAAACTTATCATAAATATCTTTACTCTTTTCTGGATCCATATCTCAGGCACAAATGCTGGAATATATTCATTAAAATTAGTAACTTCCTATGAAATAAATATTTGAGTTTGACATTGAATTACAATAATAATAGTCTGAATCTGGATGTTCTTTTAACCAAGAACTTGAATCTTATTATGTTGAAAGAAGCTTGGTTTCATGCGCAACAGTATGAAGTGGGAGTTCAACTACATTAGCAAAAAGATCAAGTTATTTAATCCAATTCTGTAGCTACACTGAAAAAACATGTGGTTCCAAGCAGAAAGTGCCTCTTTCATTATTCACCTGCTAATAGGACTTTGCCAATTAAATTAAGAATATATCCATGTACATTTACATAAAACATCAATCAAAAATACTTCAGGTTAATGGTTCAGGGAACTAGATCATGAGTTAACCCTAGTGGACATCTGACATTTGTACTACAAAAAACTTGATGACAACCATCTCTCATTTCTTGACATATGTGATGCATCACATCAAAATCAGACACAAGTCGCCGAGGAAATTTGGCAGTGTCGAGAAAATCGGCAAAATTATAAAAATTGTATTATTCTGGAGGAAATATTTTTTTGATTTTCTAAATGTTCAATGTTTCTTGTATGCTCTGTAAAAAGAATGAGTATAAATGATTAGGGGAAAGCCTTTAAAAATGGATTGTTTTGTTGCAATCTTTGACTTTTTTCTGGCGACTTGTGTCTGATTTTGATATGATGAGTCACATATACTGATCCAGTCCACTCTCATTATGAAGGGGTGTTAGGACCAAGTCAAATCTTGTTATATTGAACAGTGATGACATGGGACCGATAGAATTGCCTCCATTCATTTTTGTTTCTGAGCTTGTTATAACAAGAGATGACTGTACCAAGTTTAAAAGTACACCTGAGAGGTGTTTCACCAAGTCGTACGCAAATTATGATATCTCTTCTTGTGAAAATGATGTGATTACTATGGCACCAAAGAACATGTTCCTGTTGTTCGTAAAGTCATGCGTAACAATAAGAACAACTTGGTGGAACACACCCTGGTGATTTAGATAATATGAAAACAAGAATAAGGAACTAATATTTAGCGTAATTATAGTAAAAGAGATAAATCAAAAGATAGACAAGCCCATAGGAAAGTCCTCCTGTATGGAGGATAACAAGGACTAGGAAATTAAGGGTTAACTTAATGTTAAGGTTGCCACATTTTCTCTCACTCCAGTATGAATAAAGTGATGAAGATCTGCAGTGTCTGTATCAAGTGTTTCAAACTTATGAAATACAAGTAACAAAGGGATACATTCTGGTCACTATTTTAATCCTCTTCCTCGTCATCCTTTGATTGAGCAACAATCGTAAGACCTGCAAAGAAAAGACATATAATGAGATGGATTAAATGCCTCTGAATACTGGTTCATCTCACAGATGTATTTGTTGGTTTTTTTTTCATGTTCATATTCATATTGTACACAAACAACTACAGATCGATATATGTTAATGTATGAGGATTATATGGTAATGATTGGTTTGATAAACCGAAGAGAGGCAATTTAATGATTAATTCTTATTTATATAGTTGTCTTGATGCAAGATATGCCCATAGACACACTCCTCTTAAACCCCTAAGATAATTTTAAATTTTCAAATAATGGCAACAAGTTTAAAGCTTCAACAAAGGGATTTTAATTTCGAATTAATAATAATAATACAGTGCAATAAATATAAAACAATACTATATATTCTACTGCACTAACAACTCATGATATGCTTACGATAAATCAAATATATGTGTTTTAAGTTTTAAGTGAAGATCACTTAAGTAGTGTTACTTTTGTTTTGACAGATAGAGTGCCGTGATGTATACAGGAGCTTGACAAATACGATTAATGTTCTTCTCTGATGTATTGGAAAACAATGTCAGATCCTTAAAAAGTTGGCATGACCAGGGTAAACTTTGTAAACAAAATATAGTGAGAACATGCGGATCAAGCATCAGCTGTTACATAGCATTTGGCCCTGTCTAGAGATAATAGCGGCTCTATTATGCTTGTGCATGGGCTGATAAAATTCTTTGTACGAGCTCTTGCTGGATCTGCTACAGGAATATTTGACTTACCATCAACCTTCTTGATATTAGGTATCCTCTTTGTGACCTGTGCTATGTAATCTCCCTCTGCTGAGTGTTTCTCTTCCAAGGGGTTACCTGAGAATGTCAGGAAACTTGACAATTACCTTTATCCTTTCTTCCTATAATATTGATATTAGGAATAGTCTATTCTTCTCCAAGCTTAACTTCAGGTTTCTAATTGAAAGCTTTCTGTAACACCAAGTGAAATTATGTCGGCGTAAACTTGAGGGGCACCAATATATTGATTTGAAAAAAGTTTTATAACATTTCATCAACATATGTGTGAATCTCTACTATAATTAACGTAATGTTGTATGTATGTATGTATGTATGTATGTTAGTAAAAGGCTCCGTCAGTTTATGTTCATATTCCGCCAAATTGACACACAAGGTTGATACAAACTGTGGCCGGGTTTTGATCTATATTCGGTTGAAAATGGAATAGTTTAGGCTGAGAACCAGACGTAAAACATGATTTTTGTGGCCTTTTGATTGTGTAAAAACGCGGTGAAGTCTGTAGACTACAAAAAATAAAGATGCGCGCAAGCCACATTAAGGTAAACATACGTGGAATCTCTTTATGACGTAACAATAGGTGTAATTAAGCTACATCCTGCACGCGGAACCCCTTTATGACGTAACAATAGATTTTGATTTAGTGATCAAATTGCATCAAATATTTTAGAAAGACGGGACTAATACAAACGGTGGCACAAAGTGGCCGCCTTTTTGTAGTCTTTTTTCTGTTGGAAATGAATAAGATTTGGCTAAAAAACGGCCTTTAACCATGAATCACAGGGGCCACAGAGCATTTTTGAAAAGGGGGGGGGCTGCAATAGACAGGCCGCAGAATAGGCCTAACTATTTTCGCGGGTTTTTTTTTCTTCTTCTTCTTCTTCTTCTTCTCACATGTTAAAAAAAAAATGTGAAGGACGGGTCTCTAATGAAACAAAAACTTATTACAACAAAAGCTACATGTATCGTCCTTCATGTTTACAATGTTTACAAAGTTAAATTCAACAAGGCATTCAATTTTAGAGTTATTATCAATTCATATTTTGTTTTATTACATGATATAATTTCATCCTTTTGTGTACTCTGCTGGTGACAGATTGACTCACCTGTAAATACAAGCTCAACAAGGCAAGGCAGCTGGGATAGTTTGTCAAATTCTACCCAATCTTTGACTGAGTTATTGGACATGTACAGCACCTACAAAAGAAAAATGAATGTAAGATCTGAAATAAGCACAAGAACTTTTTCTTTCAACATTTCATGACAATCATCTTTTGGATCCTGACTATTGAAAGTGATGATAAAGTATAACATTTAGATTGTATTATACACTTCAGATTTAGCTAAAATAAACTGCATTTAACCAGTACAGTAAAGAGGTCAGGTAAACTGAACAAGAGTCATACTGCATGCATTGATATAATCTTACGTGAACCAAATCGTAGAACACCGAAATATTCTTGTGTTATAATTTCAATTTCCCTGTTAATGCCTGATGTGAAAACTGCAGTATAAATTACAATTACATTAGAAATAAAACAAATCTCTTTCTTTGGACACTTACTTTGAGTTTCTTGAGGACCTGAATACCTTTTAGCTTTTCAATGAAGTTGTAGGAGATCCAGAGTTCTTCTAATGTGTCAGACACAGCTTCCTGAATGAATTCAACAGAATTGAATGGAAGTAAAGAATGAGCACAAATTCTCTTCTTTTATTAAAAAAAATCAAATGATAATTGACATACATTTGTATCCTGCAACTTGAGGGTCATCTTGAAGTTGACCCTCTGTAAAAAAAAAACAACAAACAAACAAACACATACTTGGGTGATCCAAAATATTTTTTTTTCCATGACAATTGCTCCGCTGCAACTTAAAAAACCCTGCACTTAACACTATACCCTATCCTAAACCTAACATACATGCTAAACCCTATGGCAACCCTAAACATATACATCTTAGACGAAATGTTGTTTCACCATTTTTTATTTTTTTTGGCCCCTACCCTTCACAATACTTAGTAGCTGATAATTATACCTATTCTCCCTCCCCAATTTGGATGTCTTTCTACTAAAAGGATATTAGCACGTTGCCTCAAAATGCAGGTGATGTACATGTACAAGCACCTTATAATATATCAATAATGGATAAATTTGATCATGTGTAATATCAAACTTACCAAACCATTGAGATTCTTGATAAGGTTTCTACCAAGTGATAGAATCTTGAGGCTCTCTACAAAAATGGAAGAATACAGAGAGAGAGAGAGAGAGAGAGAGAGAGAGAGAGAGTGAGAGAGAGAGAGAGAAAGAGAAAGAGATAGAGAGAGAGAGAGAGAGAGAGCAAGAGAGAGAGAGAGAGAGAGAGAGAGAGAATTCAACTTTGTATGTAAACATGATAATTCAATTAAATGAGAAGAAAGAATTCATTGTTATAATCAATATAGGCAAACATTAGTTGTATTTTACTGTGCCTCTCCGTAAAGTCTTGTTTCATTGCATCACCTTGATAATGCATTATCGGTGTTAGAGAAATTAAACAGATCAGAACTTCTGGGAAAAGAGTCCCAAGTCTCCTGTAGGCAACTTATACAAAACTAAGGAATTTAACTTTATCACCCTTTTCTCTGTTCTTTTCAGCTAAAAGACATTTGTTCAAGGACATTAAAGATTTAAAGTGCTCAATGAAAATGGAGGACTGTCTTTCCTCATTTTGGAACAAGACAACCCAAAACAACTTTGAAACAATTTTAGAGTTAGACTACTATAATTTCAAATTCAATGAGATAAATTCTGACCCTCTCCCCCCCCCCCCCCCCCCCCCCCCCCCCCCAAAAAAAAGCTTCTATTATGCTTCATGACTGTGCATAGAGCTGCATACTAGTGTACAGAAACATTTTAATTGCTTATAATAAAGAACGGGTAAGATTACTTACTTAGACCATTCAGGTTTGCAATTTTTTCAATCAGATTCGATGATAGCGACAATTGCCTGCAAACAAAGAAACAGCAACAAGTTTTTGTTTTTGTTTAGTTTTGTTTGTTTTTACCAATCTGGAATGATATATGAGTTAATTGTGTGTAAAAATGTGCAATTGTGAATTTTAACCACTTTAGGTATTAACAGATAGGAGTTAAAAGCTCGACATGCCAGCAAGCTATGGAAGGAGAGTCAAAATAGGCCAATCAAATTAAGCATCCAACAATTAACTATTGATAAATACATGTAAACTGACTATAGGGCTATTAAACTACATCTGCCATACTCAACCCAGTTGAGGTAAATGGGTTAGGGGTCTAACAATAGGAAGAAATTCCTTGAATGCTGTCTGCATCTTATCATGGTAGCCCAGCTAAGCCCATTAGTTAACACTTCACTATTTAGTGCTACGACATGTATATTGCACTATATATATATATATATTTTTTTTTATGAATGGGATTATAGCTTACTCGCAGTTTGCCAGAGTTGAGAGGGATGCATCCATCTTTTCAATGGGAGGTACTAAGAATGTCATCTTTACAACCTTTGCATCACTAGCTTTGACCTTTTCTTTTGATTCAGAAGCTTCTTGCTCTGCTGCCTCCTACACAAAAAAACATGTAAAAAAAATAAATAATAATAATAATAATAATAATATTAATAGTAACTACAACATTTCAAGAATGTTTAACATTGTATTCTACTATAAGATTCACTTAAATTTGTTATTGAAAATAAGCTCAATAACAACCCACAGTCGAAGAATGAAATGAAAACAAATTGTAACTTGTATCCATGCACATGGGCATTAAAAATTTAGTTATTATTTTCTGCGACATATAGATCAATGTTATTGATATGACCCCCTTTAAGGTCTCTTAATACATTTGCTTTCATATTAAAATTTTACTCAATATATGTATTGTAAACTTCCTAACCATCCTACAAAAGGTTAAGAAGTTTGAAATGAATTTGGCACCCCCTAATTAATAATAAAAAAAAAACCTTACACAATGAATGATGCCTCAATCATCAAAAGAATTCATAAGTAGTGCATAGAAATTGAAATTTAAACTCATGATTATACAATGTGCTAAAATAAATTGTCAGGAAATATTGAAATATCAAAATATATTAAATTAAGTACTAATTTATTGGTAAGATGTAAACTCAATAACATATTTTCAAAATCCTTAAAGTGGCTAAAAACCAAGAAGAGCCAAATAGGGGTGAAAAGGTATGTATGTAAAAAAAAAGGGGGGAAGCTGAAAATATATAAAAATGGGGAAATTTGAAGTAGGCCCCTAACCATTTTCCTAAAAAGTGGCACCCTTGGCACACTATAAGTATAAAAAAAATTCTTTTTTATCTGAATGAGATCTGATTATAACTATATTTTATACTTCATATCAGAAATACTTACCCATTTGGCGAGACCTTCTTTGATTGTAGTCCCTTTTGTTGCCTGTAAAATAGGAAACATATGACATAGTATAAATGGGTCTAAATAATTTGACCTAGATTCTTTACCTTCGTCTGAAAACTCTGATTCTGAAAAATTATTAAAATGTATTATTCTACTTGCCATTTTTTAATAACTGGGTGTTAGGATGCTCCTTTCACTATTCTTGCTGTTTCTCTTGTAGAGTGGAATATGATTAGGCCTAGAGTCTAGATCTAGAATTACTTTATTATTTTACGACAAGTTCTCGACAAAAAAAAACTGAGAAAATGATGAAGAAAAGGTCTAGATCTAAACTAATTTTCATCAAGTTTTATTTCTTACCTGGAAAATTTTAAACATTCTGTCTAAAAAAAAAAAAGATAACATTTTACTTCATGCAAAATTAGTCAGTGGGCAGACATGGGCACTTTCCAGATTTGCAAACAAAATAACAAGTCCATCTTAAATAAAAATTGTTTAAAAACAGTCATTGTTCTTGTGAATATTAATTTCAGTCTAAAAGTAACGTTAATGTTTTTGTTTCAAAATGATCATAACTAACGTTAACAGTCTAATAATATCTAGCATTTTATAATATGAATTTTTAAATGATATTTGTTTTTGAATTTATTTAACATTTTGGGTGCGCAGACATAGGCACCACCTTTACTCATAATTACAGATAATATAAGTTCGAACTTTCAATCATCGTCATCATCAATCATCAATCATTGATTCAAAAAGACAAATGTCTGTCATTGTCATTTTTGACACTGACAGGATCGATATCTCGTCTGAGACTTCAATTTAATGATGATAAGATCTAGATCTAGGCCCCTAGATCTAGACCTATTTGAAACTTACCATTTTCTCTATCAGATCTAATTAAAAATGAGAATTTTCAGGTGCAGCTTTCCAATAATAGAGAATTAAATTGCCCAAACAGTAGCAGCCAGCTTGTCGAGTGTCCATAGAAACGTAATGAAGATTACATGGCTCGTTCCATATTTTTAAAATAAAGTTTAACCAATTTTTATCAATAGAAATTTAAAAATGTGCTTTTTTAGATATCAAAAATAATATTAAATATATACATTTATATTTTGATGAAAATTAATTTAAATTTGTTTCTAAATTTATATTTTGTCTGCATAGCTTAAACTTATTAATTTCAAGATGGCGTCTCTGTCTTCTGCAAAAATAATTCGGATTTTTGGACGTCCATTGTCAACTATTTTGTGTTCAGTGAGTATAATTGTATTATATGTATGAAACAAAACACAATGCAGATCTCTTTCTTTCGACTGGTTTCTCATATAATTTATCGACAACAATATTATTCGTATTCCAAAAGATCTTTACTCTTTGTAGTCCCATGTACTGAAATCAATGTTATGATGTTGTGATGACTGCCTGTGTGGAGGATCGAGGAGGTGGTTTGGTAAATCTCTAGAAACGCACATATGCGTGCAAACATACCGTGAAACGGACTCACGGCATTTGACGCATTCCCCATCGGCCACCCATTCCCTTTTTTGGCCTGTTATTTAAAAATAAGGAAATTAAGTAGGTTACGTATATAGGTACGTCGTACCAATTAAACTTTTAAATATATGCGACCACTTTTTGAGTAGTAACAAACCGTCGCATGATTTTCGAATACATTAGCAGTAAAAATCGTGGCCTTTTCACAGCGGGTGAGCGTCCCGCCGTGTTATAGCTATTGCGGGTGCAAGGTCAATTAAATTATTGACGCTATGGCAGGGGAATAGAGTTGTAATGATGCTAGAAAACGTAATAACTCTGCCAC
>CALNVZ010000174.1:48031247-48128407 GCA_940671915.1 Paracentrotus lividus | reverse complement strand
TGCCTATGTCTGCACACCCAATGCGCGATTTTGATAGAACAATGCACCAAACTAACATCATTTTCAATCTTAACCTCAACAATCCATTTTTGACACAAAAAACTGAAAATAATTAGGTCTATTAGATAGATCTAACAAATCATGTGATTTTCAGCAAGTCGTAATTTGCTAACCTGAAAAGTGAAAAGTCAAAAACTCATCCGTGCCACACATGCAACTGAACCATCTGGGACTAATGACAAGACTCAGTAAGAAAACTTTCAGAAAACAAACTTAATTTGTCACTTTTAAAAATCACATTTTCACTTATCTTTCTTCAATAACTGAGTGTTTGGATGTTCCTTTTACTATCCCTGATGTTTTTAAGTTTTCTTATTCTCTTCTTGGATGAAAAATTATTTTTTAAAGTCCACTTTCTGAAAATTTCCCCGCACGTTTTTGGGCGGGAGAGGGAAAAAAATTCAGTGATGTTTTAATTTTTTTTTAATGATTTTGATTTGAAATTTTTCCAAAACTTATTCACTGTGTCTTATATTGACATAGCCCCGGGACGCCGCCACGAAGTGGCGGCGTCCTGAAGCTAACATATGCATCTGGCCCATGCTCACCGTTTTCCCATAAGTGATGAAAGATCTAAGCGCCGCCAATCCGAAGACAAAAATGTTTAACAATGATACCATGACTGGCATGGCACTATACCTAAGCAATGCCCAGCCTGGAATATGCGTTAATAATAACAAACAATGGAATAGCTCCCAGGAATAAGAAGATTTTCGTTTGCGTCTTGTCAGTAATCGTAAATTTGGTTCCGACTTCTGCTCAGTATTTGATAAAGCTGGAATAAAGGTGGACCTGGAGTAGTCCTTGATCGAAGACGTTCTTTGTCTTTATGGGTTGTTAAGTTTGTTACGAAAAAGAGACTGATGCGGAAAAATGGGCTCAAAAACTAAAATATACTCAAATAATTTCATGGCACATGTAGTAACTAGATATTTTTGCGTTTAATCACCAGATGATTGGGGTTATTATAGGACGCATGAATGCATAAAATATAATTATGGTTGTAATGACTTGTCTGATTAAGTTTCACGGCAATATCCCTGCGCTGCGGCGTATTGCGTATACAAAGGACAACCTATGCTATGACCGCGATTGTTCTACGGAGAAGTTTGGAAATTTTGACCCCAATTACACATAAGAAGATTCACCAACAAAGACGTAGTGTAGTGCCTGTCCGGCGTGATATGTAGTATATATTAAAGTAATATATCTGATATTTTAATGACAGGATTTAGTTATGCCCGGAAAAGCTCCGGAAACACGGACTTCACATCGCCGTGATTATGAAAAGTACAAGAACAGCTGTAGCCCGCATCCTCGTGTGCGGGCTAGTCGTAGTAAATATTGACATAAGACTATACTTCTAACAATTGGGAGCAGAAGTAGTTGCAAAAAGGAGAAAAACTGTAGATAAACACATTGACAAGTGTCAATTTCCCCCAAAATATGCAGTTTGGTCCACGAGTGAGGTCAATACTAAAGTATTGACATCGTATCATGAGTGATCCGTCTTGAACTGCAAAGTGAGTTAGTGTGCAGCACATGGGCACTTTCCCAGTTTGCTGCACAAGATTGACGAGCCCGTTGTTAAAATCGTAAATAACATGTTCTTTCTTGAAATTAACTTTGATTTTTGGTTGGGGGTGTTAATGATCATATAATATAAAGAATGGAAAACATAATGAGTCTTAAAATCATATTTTGCTTTTTAATTGAAATTGAGGTCAATTTTAGGTGCGCAAACATACTACATAGGCACTCCTTCATACATTTTCTCTAAATTTTTATCAAATTTCCACTCAACACTCAATTCCTACAGAAATGAATGTTGTAACATTTTGCCAGAGATAAGTTTTTTACCTCGGATAGCACCTTTCTAGAGTTACTAGATGTGCAGGATGTTCCTCTCCATCCTGTACATCGATTGAGGTGATTCTACCATCTTCCAACTGCATTCATGCGTATTGCAAATGCAAAAACTTTCATGTTAGTGTGAAACACCACCAAACAGATTGTGGATTTATAACATTCAATTTAAACGACATTAGAACCCTTTTTTATTAAATGGTAAAAATTCGAACTTTTAAAATGGAATTATTGAAGCTTGATGTATTTTTATATATTTCAGGAACCGTGTGACAGAGGGCTCCCAAAATTTGGTACATTTAGGCTTCATTCACAGTTGTCTAGGTAAGCATATTATCAAACTCATTTAAACATTTCAATCTTTCTGATGCACATTAGCTTTTCCTTAGTCAACCTTATTAATGTTTAACACTAAATGTTGTATTTTGACAAATCTCAATCTTTTTTTTTTCAAAAATTTATTTGGCTTACCAAGAAAAATAAAACAAAATAAATAACTTACATTTTTTTTTTGGGGGGGAGGGGGTATTTTTATGCCAAAGTTACATATTTGTGTAATCATGGTGTTTAGTTTGTATTGGTTTGTAAAATTGAAAACAAAACAAATATAAGGATGTTCTGTTTTTATATTTTTAAAACTGTGCCTTCTAATATGAAGATTTATTTGCAATTGCAAATTTGAAACAAATATTTTTTTGATTGGTACACAGTGAGACTTTTATGCAAGAAGACTTTGCAAAATGGATCCTGATTGGTGACTATCAATTTGCAATTGATCATAACTAATCATTTTACTGGGCACAGGTAGTAAGATTTTATTGAATGCCAGCAGGTGGAATTATATGTGATGAATCATTTCAAATTGATATACAAGTCACCAAGCAAAGAGTCGAGGAAATCGCCAAAATAATCAATTTCAAATAATTTTCCATTATCGTTTTTGCTGATTTCCTTGACTTTTTTTTTTTTACTCCTTGCTTGGCGACTTGTGTCTCATATTGATATGATGAATCACATATTAAAATGTCTTAACTTGCATACATTGTAGATGCATGTAAATTGTACACCACAGTTATGCATGAATTTATGTTATAAAATGACTCTGTGATTTTACGCATCGTGGTTGGTCTAAACGCGTCACGTGTGATGCTGTATTTTTTATGCAAAGCACCAGCGTGCATTGTTCGGCGCAAAAAAAGTGATAACACATACGTCCGGGTCTTTTCCGTGTCTTGTTTACTCTCTTGGATGACGATCGTGTTGTAGATCTTGAGCTACTTACCAAAAATTCCAAGGGATAATCCCTTGGAAATTTTTTGATAAGTAACTCAAGATCTACTAGAGCTAGCAAAATGTCGCAATTTTATAAAGGCGTTAACACACTTCCTGTATTGTGCAATTAAACGTAAATGCAGCGATCGCTCGATGCTTCAGATGGGGTGTCGCTGCACACTCGCCTGCGGCTCGTTGCAGCGCGACCCCTATCCAAAGCAATCTCGCGGTGCACTGCATTCACCGCTAACGTACGCTCAGGAGTGTGTTAATGCTATATAGTAATATTATATTATACTCAGATAATTGGGCATTAGTGTTGACCTTGCCTTACATCATCAAAAGCTATTTATTTCTTAGCCATATATGAAATGGTAAGTAGCACTTTTTGTATCTTAAATTTGTTTGAATTTTTTGCCACTTATGTTTTTTCATCATTTTATGTTAAGTAGTTACATGTGATAACTAGACATATTGATTTTTTTTTTTTTAAATATGCATAATCTAAAAATGAACTGATGAATCTGGTCTATCTATCTATTTCAGATTGCAGTTCCCAAGCTGTGCATCCCAGTGCCCTACAGGTAATATTTCACATCATTTTGATATTTGAGTCAAAAAGAGCCTGAGCATTTTAATATTTTACACTTCATTATATAGGTATTCTAATGCAAAATCTCAAGCCCAAGGCCAATTCTACCACCAAAATTTAAAAAAAAATGTTTATTATGCTTTTCTTCCGCTTATTTGGCACAAATGTATATTAAAAATACATGATAAGCCCCACATGAACAGAAATATGTGCTTCGTATCTGGTATCCGTTGTAACTCCTGGGACAAATATTATTATCTCCCTTGTAAGATGACATGCTGTATTTCCTGTATGTGGATGACCTCTTTGGGTTTGTCTCATATTATGGTCATTCAAAAGATTTTCATTCAAAATAATAATTATTCAATAATTATCATTCAAAATAATTTTCTTCAGAACTCATGCAGGTAGCATAATCATATTTGGCAAAGGTATACACTGCGTCCCAGAAAAATGTAGATCCAACACTGAGAGCTTTATATTATGATTATAAAATTTACATGACATTCATTTTTTTTAAAGTGAAAGAGTAACTCATGTTCTATCAATTGATACCATGAATAATTGAGCACTTGAGCTTAAATAAAAACCACTATCTAAACACACTGTACCAAGTTTTGACAGAAGCAACCCTGGTTTTTTGATAACATATTCATTACTTGAGGTAAGGAGAAAAGTCTATTGGCTTATTGAAATGCATGGGTTGTTTTTACGAAAAATTGGTACAACACAATTTTTTAAAGCCCTGGTGCTCAGTCATCTGTGGTTGCACAGATATGAATTTGGTATCACAATTTTTTTGCTTCTTAAGAATTTTTGTTTTACTGTAACTCCCAGTGTGTGTTAGATCAGTTGCATGATCTGCCTATTTAAATGAAATAAATTCACAACAAATTTTCAGACCAGGAAGTATTTGTTTGTATAATGCCCGCATACATGTATCATTGGCAGGTTAGAATTCCTCTGGGTTCATAGATTTTATGAACTTGACTGACTTGATATATGCAGATACTTCAGTCGATCTAGCACACTGGAAGCTACAGTCTGAAATTATTTATTAAGACATCCTTTCCAACATTCATTAAACAGTAAATTTGTCTCTCGCTCTCTATATCAGGCTCACCATTATCAACCACATTACTAGTTTCACTATGTAAAAGGCTGAATGTATCACCATACACAACATCTACTCAGCCTACACAAGGTGAACAGGTATGACACTAAATCATTTGATTTATAAATGAAATAAATAACA
This sequence comes from Paracentrotus lividus, assembly GCA_940671915.1. Taxonomy (NCBI): domain Eukaryota; kingdom Metazoa; phylum Echinodermata; class Echinoidea; order Camarodonta; family Echinidae; genus Paracentrotus; species Paracentrotus lividus. The sequence continues at coordinate 48,123,362 of CALNVZ010000174.1, read as the reverse complement.
ATGTGGAAAGTTGAATCTATCCATCACTTTTTCTCTGTGTTCTGTAAATATTATGTCTTTACCAAATGATTGAATTATTCAAATTCAGTATTGTATAACTTATTTAAGGGTTTCCATATCTTTGTGAATTCAATTTGTTTCAGCTATTTTGGATGCTGCTGTCAATAACACCATTATCTATCTATTGTATTAATAAATAATTGGTTGGAATCCTCCCCTCTTACACAGTTATGTGCATACATAACATACCCTTTGCTGTTTTGACTAGGCTATGGGATATTCAAAGAACCTCTTCATCTTGATACACATGTATTTACCTTACCTTATACCTTACTTTAGATCAAGTGTATATTTTTTTTTCTATCATTCTTCTATTAATTCAGTTTATTCTCAATAAATTGTCTCCAATCCAGGCGGATGACGAGGATGATAAGCTGTATAAATGGATAGAGCTAAAGGTCAAAGGTCACGAAGATGCTGTTCTTGAAAGCTATACCAAATACATCAGTCTCGCTGCCAGTGAGCTGGATATTAATATTGAGAGCATGTAAGTTGGATATTCGAAGAAGTATGAGCTAGAGATCTAAAAATCATTATGAATGTGTATAATATTACTATATACAAAAGAACTGAGGTCCCGGTGAATTGGCTATACTTTCTCTTTTTTTAATATAAAATTACTTTAAAAGCATGGATGGGGAGAACAATTTCAGGATAATATCATTGCATGTTGCTCTTTGACATAGATTAGTGAAATCTAATGATTATTTGGAATGCCTTTTTTTAGGGAAATGATCTTAATGCCAGGAGAGTGCGCTAGATCTGCTCTTACGGTCAAGTTCAAAGATTTACAAAGATTTAGCTTGTAAAATTTTTTGTAATGGTCACTGAGCTTGTTTTGTAGTTGGATTGTATCAAAAGAGACCAATACAATTGATATTATTAAAATCTTAGCAAAACTTTAACCCACCTTTCATTTGTCTGTTCATGTTTTTTATTGACATTCTGATTTTTAATTAAACACTTATTAGAATTCCTGGATATTCAATGTAGGATTTGTTTTACTGTGGAGGAGCCATTCAAAATGTATTCCATACCATTGTAATTTATTATTACTTGTTCATGGTATCACTCATTCATGAAATCACGCTTCTCCCTAACCTTTTGAAATGGGGTTTGTTTTGCATGAGTGTTTAGAATTTAAATGGTGACTGTGAGGAAATATAGAATCTTTAAAAATATTGCATGATGGGTGCCTTAGTTATATGATCAATCTAACAACTAGTAATTTCAATTGTAATTGCCTTTCTGTAGAGTCAAACCATTCAGAAACATCAAGAGATTGACCTTGTTGAAGTCCAGACATGTCTACAAGAAACACAGAGTACAGTATGAGATGAGGACGTATTACAGAGTCATTAGAGTAAGTATTACCGCGTTTACATTGTGACTCAGCTCTTGTTTCGAATCCTCAGGGAGGGTTTGACACTACAAAGAGTGAACCTGTGATCGTGTTTACACACAGCAAAACAAGTCGAGTTCAACACGGCTCCCAGATCATGACCAGAAGTAAAGGGACGTCATTAATATGTGTTGTGAAGTATAGCCAAATTCCAAATCTGACATCAAGGTCATAGACTTCGACACGGCTTTCTGTTTACACACATAAAAATAGCCGTGTCGAACCCGCCTTACTGATAGAAACCTACGATTTTGGAGGAGCAAAATTGCCGTGTCGAACCCGCGACCCGAGTCACAGTGTAAACGACGTATATATTTCTTTTCGCCCCAATATACCCCCAGGGGGTCATAATGGCCCCTCTCAACATTTTTCGCTATAAATCTGTAATGCGAGAGGATCGCGCTGCGTCGTTTCATGACGATTTCCTTTCATGTTGTTTGCAACTTTTTGATGCCCGGGTATCAGTTCGTGAGATATAATTTTTTGCCTGTGTGTCGGACTCAAAATTGTTTAAAACCGTGATTTCATGTACAATGTCATTGTCAATACAAAATGTGCTTTCAGCTAAAATCCATAAATGAGTGATTAGTTTTGCTTTTATAGATATCATTCATTTCATTTGATGCTATTTATGACCAATCGTGTGTAACATGGAAAAGAAAAAGCAGAGGTGGTGAGAAGATAAGAAAAACTACTAAGAAATTGAAATGTGAAAAATAAAGGCATAGGCCTATTTATAATTTTGTGTGTAAGATTTTTTATTTTCTTTTACTAAGATAATTTTTCTTTTTGCTTTTTTAATTATTGTTCAGTTGAAGCATCTAACAGGATCTACAGCAAGTGTTTTCTTGGAATATATCCAGAGAAATCTACCAGAAGGAATTGCAATGCAAGTCAAGAAGGTATTAGTCAAGAATGTTGGCCACTTTTCAACATTTATTTATTTATTTTATTTTTTGGGATAAAATTATCAATTTGAACTACAATATTGTATTGGCTCTAATTTATCCCAATATTCTTGTTCCATATAAGAATTAAACTGCCAGATATATTGAATGTCAATTTGCAATCTCCATTGATGATTGTACAGATTTTTTAAAATCTGATTTTATTTAATTCAATTTTTTTTTTTGTCCATTGCGGTCTATAGCCGCATTCCAATATTTTGGACCAAATAAAAATCATATATTGTATACAATCATACATACAAGTTGGGAGGTCTCTACAAGAAATTGACATGCAGCTTACTCACTGGTTAAAAAATTCAGTCATGGGGATTGAAATCATTATCCTATTGTTCAAAGTTGGTTATTAAATAGATTTTTTGTGAAATCCGTTTGTGGACTGGGGTAGTGGTCTTTTTTTAATTCTGTAGAGCAATGTATTAAAAATATTTTCATGTTTGAATCTTGCAGTGTTCCCTAGAGAGATTACCCGATCACCTGCAGTCACCACCAGATCAGTTAGAAGAAGATCTAGAACTTTCATCATCATCGGACTCATCCTCATCATCAGAATCAGACGATGAAGGAAAACACATATGATACTCTAAACTTTGCATGATATTGTTATTTTTGATGTTCGTTATGATGTAGAACTACATACTTCCAACTGTTCGTTGTATTTTATTTGGAGAAAAGGTATGATGTTATGCAGGGTTTCTAGGACAACTACCCCTCTGATAATCACCCCCAGGGCAACTACCCCCAACCAAAAATCTACCCCCTAACTCTTCACTTATCCCTAACCCTATTTCTTGGGGCTAGTTGTCCAAGGGTTAATTGTCCAGGTGGTAGTTGTCCTGACTCGTAGTGCAGGTAAACTTTTAATACTGTCATTATTGCATCATACATTGTTTACAGTTGAATTTATACTCAAGGGCAGTATGAATACGGATGAAAATATGTTCCTTTGTCATGCTACAGTCAGATTTACTCACACAGAATCGTATTAGGCCCGAACAAATCAGTTTTTCATCTCTTAAAATCTAAATGTTATAATATATCAAAATGTCAATGGAAGTTCTAATGATTTAACATCATGTGATAAAGAATATCTGCTGTGATCATTCTGTAAAAATTTATATTTCGACACTTTAAGATGATAAGAGTATTCCATAAAACCTAAATGAATGGATCAAAAAATTATTTATGGTCAATGTGACTTGCCTAACATATCTCAAGAAATACACGTACATTGTACATCAATCTCATTATTAAGTAATTATGGCTTGTATAGTGAAAAGTCATTCATACTTTTTCACACAGGCTATCTTTTAACATGTCATTATTGGAATTAATACCAGACAAAAATTGTAACACCAAGTTGCTTATGCTACACCAAGTTGCTTATGTTGCTGCATCTAGGTGGCTTTTTAAAGGGGAAGTTCACCCTGGAATTTTATTGGTCTTACAAAATGCAGAAAAATAAAAGAAAAATATGAGTGAAGGTTTGGGGAAAATCGACCAAAATATGATGAAGTTATGAATATTCAAAGTTTTGATTCTGTGACGTCACATGCGAGCAGGTCTCCTATGTGTTATGTAGTGTAAATTCCATAAAATTTCATTTTTTATTCAGAAGAAAATAATTTTGTCACCTGTGCGGTCGATATACCATCAAACATATGTTCATATACATGACTATATCAAATTGACCCATTCCTCTATCAAGAACCATGACAAAAAGACAAATTTATGGAATTTTCATACACAACCAATGGGAGAGCTGCTCGCACGTGACGTCACAGAATCAAAACTTTAAATATTCATAACTTCGCTATTTTTTGATCGATTTTCTTCAAACTTTCACTAGTATTTTTCTATCATTTTTCTACATTTTTTAAGACCAATAAAATTCCAGGGTGAACTTCCCCTTTAAAAAGCATGTTTCACTGTACAGCATTGTTCTTCATTAGGTTGTTAAAAATATATTGGCCAGTATTCTTTAAGGGTGACTAAAGTTAATAGGCCTACTTAATACGTATTTAGTACATGCAGGCCTACTAACTTTAGTCACCCTTCGAGAATCTTGGCCAATATTTCTTGTAACTCATATGAAAAGATTTATTGGGTCACTTGTATTGCATTTGATGATTTTTCACGGCTTGCTTGAAGATGACTTGATTCTCCTGGTAGATGTATATGAATGTCATCCACATCTGGGGGGCATTTCATGAAAGGACTTGTCGGACGTTTTATCCAACAAATTTGCTCTCAGCCAATCCGATGCAAGCATTTCAGTAGCTTTAACAGTTGTCAGTGAGAATCAGTGAATATTTGTTTCATGAAATGCTCCCCTGTGCGAAGGTTTATGTTTCAACAGAAACAATCTTAAATTTTTTTTATACAAGTGGATATACAAATTGATATTTTCATTTAAAAGCAAGTATGGGTCTTTGTGTCAAAAGGAATTTTATATGCAATGATGTGGACAAACATTTACAAACAAGGAGTAACAATTTGTGTAACTGAGTTTTGGGAAATGCATATTCAGTCACATACAGTTATACTACAGTACAATCCTGTTATGATGAGATGCTTTGAATAAGCCAATATTCTTGTTGTTATAACAAAACATTGTTATACTTAAAGGTAGTGTCATCCTTTTGCAGGCAAAAATATTACATTTCTAGTTTTTGAGAGGATATAGTAGTATATCAATGACCAAATCTTCCCACAACATGATTAAGCTCAAATGTGTATGTTTGTCATTATATTGCAACTATCAAACTTCATTCCTATTTTTTCGAACCTCGAAAAATATACCGTACGGTGCGAACGTGTGACCCTTAGCGCAGAGAATAATGCACGCTGATGCGCCGTGTGTATATTGCGGTGTGTGGTCCGTGCTGCACGCGCTGTAATATCAACGATCTTGATGGAGAGCTGGTCTAGATTGGTAGTCCGATTTTCGTTTCATTTTACTGATCTAGGCAACCTATGACAGTAAAATTGAATGGACAGTATAGGTTGATCATATTCTAAAGTTATGCCAAGTTGCATTAGTTTTCGCAATTTGTGAAAAAGGATGACACTACCTTTAACATAGATCAAGATATATATGTATATACTGTATGCACATGTTTGAAATCCGTGCTGGGAAAACTGCTGTATGATAATATAATCTTATTGTATTTAGACTTGTTATAATAGGAATGGACTGTATAATGTTTACTACCGGTAAATGCAAATAATGTAATGCATCCAAACTATTAAATTCTGAGACGGCATTTAGTCAAAGACAACACTGGTTTCTTAATGATTGTTTATTTTAAGATAGTAATTGTTTTCTTTTGGGGAAAATTGAAGGAAATAGCCACACTTTATTGGCTCAATTGAAAATGGGTTGGTAACACATAATCAGGCCTAAATTTATGATAAAAAATTTGTGGCATTAAAACTATTTAACAAAAATTCTTTTTGATATAATTTGTGCTTTGTTTATTTTCGTTGAAAATTTTGGCCCATTTATTTGTTCAAAAATTTTTCCATGAAGCCGTTGCCTTTATCTTTTGGTAGTTTGGTGACAATGATGATCTAAATGAACAGAAACAAATTACCATGGTATCATTGCAAGAAAGTGTCATACATTGTAATTTAAATGCGTATTGGATTTCTTATCCCTCCTTGTACATGTCTGCGAACTTGTATAATATATTTTATTACCTTGGAACATTAACCTGTTTAAGTACCTATGATAATAATTTCTTTTGTGACAATCAGGTAATGTAACAAGTCAATTATATGGTAAGAGAGCAATGTGGAATATGATTTACAGTAATGTAAATTATAAATATGTACAATGGTCTTAATGGAAGAATAGAAGGTATATTATATTTTACCTTTATTTAGTCCCGAATTCCTTGCAAATGACAACACAATAGGCATAAACTTACTTGGAAATATGTTATTTTTATTGCATTTATACATTGAGAGTGTATTTAACAAGATATCACATTGTCATTACTGGAGAGAAGGCATACTTTTCAAGTACAATATCAGGTGAATTGTAAAAATAAATTGAATAAAATTAATTACTCCTTTTCACACGTCAGTTTCATTACCTAATTATACCAAAGTCCATTCCCCAAGATTCACAATTTTTCATATGAGTTGAAAATGTCCTATTTCAGCAGGATCTTTTCTCTCTCTCTCTCTCTCTCTCTCTCTCTCTTTCCTACCTTCAACAATTTCAGACTCCCTAATTGAGATACAATCTATGTTTAATCCAAAATCACAGGAACCAAATAGACCATATTTGTAGAGTTTAGATTATGGAACATTGTCTGCATTACAAAAACAGCATAAAATTTCTTAGCCAGTCTTTAGTGAATCTATGTAAGTTTGTTTCATGCAATATCATGGTGCAACTACAGTCCACTCCCATTACAAAACGGTGCAAGGGATGAAGACAGTTACCTTGCTATGATAAAATTGTGCACTATACTGAATACATAAAATCTTGAGCATTTGATTGATATTGGGAGTGGGAGAACTTCCTTGTTACAACAAAAACTTTTTGGCCCATATTCTGCTATGAAGACTAAGTTTGTAGGCGTCGCAATCTTGTACAACTCTATTGTGTGACCCGCATCAGACAAAAGGATCGCAGTTCATCGCACAATAGATTTTACGAACTTGCGACGCATACAAACTCAGTCTTCGTAGCAGAATATGGGCCTTTGTATCTGTCCTTGTTATAACAGGAGTAGACTCTATAAAGTATTGTATGTTCACATGTGTAACTGACCCATGTCAAAGTTTAAACCAATCAACACCCTGTACCACTGAGGACCTTAGTCCAAAGATCCTATTGAATCTCTGTCAGACCAATCAAAGATCCACTTTTCTGAAGACCCTGGTAATAATAATAACAATTGGTTTAGTATTAAGTGCTTTACCCGTTAAGACCAAAGCGTTTACAGTATATTATTACCCGGTCGTTGGATTCATTTACGATCCTGCACTTTACAGTGCACAATCTCCACTCCTTGAGGAGCATTCAATGGTACATCTGTAACTGAACCTATGTCAAAGGTTAAACCATGGATACTACTAGAACTCTAGTAGTATCCATGGTTAAACCAATCAAAGACCTGTGGCTCTGAGGGCCCTGTTCCTTGGTCCAAAGGTGTTACTGAATCTATGTCATAAGTTATACCAATAAGAGATCCGTAGCACTGATGACCCTGTTCCTTGGTACAAAGATGTAACTGGTTCATAGACCAATGGTGAAAGTAAAATACCTATGCCAAAAGTTAAACCTATCAAAGACCCGTAGCTCCGAGGTCCCTGATCCTTGGACCAAAGGTGAAAGTGAACCTATGCCAATAGCTAAAATAATCAAAGACCTGTAGGACTAGCTGAGGACTGTTCTCTGGTTTATTCTAGTACCTGAACCTCTTTTAAAGGTTAAACTAACCAGATACCGGTAGCACGTTCTGATGACACTTTTCCTTGGTCCAAAGGTGTATCTGTTCCCTTGTCCTGAGGTGAAACTAAACTATCTCAAAAGTTGAACCAATCAAAAACCCGTAGCTCTGTAGACCCTGTTCCTTGTGACCGATAAGACGATGCTACGCAGGATCTTGCAGAAAATATTTCATCCAGAGGACCTCCAGGAACTCCATTAAGTTCACTATCATCATCGGTCGTGCCTCTTCTTTCTGCGATTGTATTCCCGTTAACCTCTTTCTTTTGTACACCGTTGGCACGGACACCTTTTGAAACATTGCTGGTAATTTGTCTATCATCTCGCTTCACCGTCTTTTCATTTATTGCATGGTCTGTTCTTGAACTTTCCTTTGTAACGAACGGGTCCTCCTGGATAAGTATCCTAGTTTGGTCGCATTGAATATGGACATTATTATCAGAGCTTTGTATCTCCTCGCCATCCCCTCGCAATCTCTTCACGAGGTTTGCCAAACGGCTGTTAACGTCACGAAACATGTTTACTTTACGATACTTGTACGATACACGTAGTATTTATCCCGAGGTGTTTCGAACTATCATGAGGTGTCTGCCGATCGTGATGAGATGTGTATATTTCAGATGGTCACGTATGAGACGTGGATTCTGAAATGTCAATTAAAAAAGATATAATGAACAAAAAGGATTGCCTTAAAAGTTTTTGTTATGTTTTATATTGATTTTTGTCATCAAATCTTTAAATAGAAACGAGCAAAAATACGCACTGTGCATCTTCTTGTCATATCCCCTCCAATCAAGTTAGGTTTATACCCCAATTTTCATACGGGTTATGTCCCTGAAAATAAGTATGAATGAAAGTAAATTAGTTAAAACTGTATTCACCTCTTCAAATAATAATCCGCAAATATTTTTAACGTTTGCTTTTTACGTATAAGCCTTATTTTGGTATAAATAAAAATGAAGAAACCTTCAAGGCTCTCATCATTTTCATCTCATTGCTTAAATTAACCCAAATAAATAGCATAACTTGTTTTCTTGGTGTCCAATCTTTGGTATGACATCATAATTCGTCAGATCTTCTAAATCATATGATCAAATTAATATAATAATGTGAAACATGATGTTGAATAATATACACATAGACATATTTATATGATTTGATTCCTTGTTAAGGCTCTTTCTAACGCAATCACTGTTGCTTAATTGTAGTAGATTAATATAAAGTATAATTTTATCTTTTTATATATGGAATAAGAAACAATTTAAGTATTATATATTTGTCCTCTTCGTCGAACCAACAAAACATATGTGTCTCAATCACAATCAACTGTATACTATTAGCCAAATGTAGGCTTCCTTTTAGAAAACTATATAGAGTTATGAAATCCACAATCATATTTCATGCAATGACCTATATAGTCTAAATACCTTTTGAAATTAACGAAGAGAGAGATATTGCTCACCCGCAACTTTTGAAGATTGTTATCCTCCGTGCATGAGAGGGTTGGCGTAAAGACGCAGTGCAGCTCGTAGTTTACTGTTGTCTGCTAGTAATCTGTAAACACACCTTTATTATAACAGAACTCCATTTTGTATTTGGGGAACCTTGCTATTGTTCATGACGAGTCCATTTTGGGGAACGTTGCTATTGTCCCTGTCACGGTTCACAAACCTTGCACTACATGTACACTGAATCTACCACAAAAGTTGATATAAACCACAACAAAAAGACCTTCGCCTGGACCAATATGTTGAAATCCTCATGCGTTTTAAAGATGTAACTTGTAGAGTGTTTTTAGATTTTTAATGAGTATTGTCTATTCAAACAGATAATTGTTCAATCATTGATTTCGCTCAATATCCTTGCTTAGATCCTAGATAGGAACTTAAACGGAAGCATGTTCTGACTTTGCACTTTGTCCCTTTCTGAGTGGACTTTGGGCTCGCCTTGAACGCAGATACATTAAATTGTAACAACGAATAATTATTGTTGGATAATGTCACCCTTTACGGATCCTTGGTTGATGATAAATTAAACTACAGTAATAATTATTAAGTCGACCTAAATTAAAACAAGTTCTGAAAGATACTATACGCTCCGCATTGCATGGACTCTCCTGCCAATTATGGTGGTTTTCTGAAATATAGCTTATGAATAGCAAAATGATTATAATCTTGTTATATAACACAACAATTTTCTGTACCCTTTCTGTACATACCCCCGCCCCCATATTCTCCTGATTTGATATAATAGTGAGGCTACCTCAGGCTCTTAAAATGACAGAAGGTTGTCTAGAGCGAGTAATTCTTTAATAATTACATTCAGTATATCTTGCAAACTATAGGAATGACAATGAATTTAGCAAATGACAAAATATTGCGCAACATTATATAATAGTTTGTTATTATCTTTACATAATAAGCAAATGTAAAAAAAAAAAAAAAAAAAAACATGGGAGCTGGTAACAATAACGATGCGTTTATTTTAAAGTTAAGGAATAATACTAAAAGATTCACCTTGTCTGGGTTTTTTTTTTTAAAGCTTGTTAAATATTGAAGAATTTGAGTTAGGCCCCTGTTGAGTTTTAAAGAGGGGTCCATGACTAATGTAACTATTCTGACAGATCTATTGTGTATAACTTGTTGGTCTCCAAGGGATAAATCTAGATAAGTTTGTTGAAATATAATCTTCAAAGCACAAATATTAATACTTGTTAGGGCTCTCTTTTTCTAGAGAATATGACAACAGACCGAATTGTGCGTGTTCAAATGGGAGATGTTTTAATTTTTGATTAAATTGTCACTTTTTCCATAATGTAAAATCGTATTTTGATTGAAATGATATCAAGATAAAAATACATATGGATAAAAATACGATCATTGACTCATTTCTTCTAAACTAATGCATTTAACCCTAAAAGGCCTGGGGGGCGGATTCCGCCCCCCCCCCCTCGACGTTTCGCGCGAGATCTCAAAAAAAGCATAAAGCTATCGACACACGGTTTCATGACTTTTTTATTTTAAGTCCCGCGCAACTTTTAAGACCAAATTTGCGACGTCCGGGTATGCGGTTCTAAAGTTACGCAACATTTTGTGCATGCTCGTCAGACCGAAAATTGCTCAAAACACGATTTTGTGTACAAATCCAATACAAATGTATTTCAAGTCAATATTCATATATGTATGATTATTTTTACTTCTACTGCTTCAAATCAATTAGTTTTTGGTTCTTTGTGGTCGTGATAACTTCGCCGACAATTCTCATCGAAAAAACAATAGAAAACAAAAAGTCGAAAAACAAAGAAATACATAAGAAATTAAAAAAAACAATGAAATACATAAGAAATGAAATTTGATACGGAATTTTTTTTGAAATCCATTTCATCAGAATCTTACAAAGAGTTTATAAATAAAAAATTAGCAGCTTTGGAGCTTTATTTAATGAATTAGAGCAATGTGTAAATTTATGCATAAATTAGCATAATTAATTAATATCAAATATTTTTCGGAACATTTGACTATGCAATTTTGGAGATTACGTCCTGGGTGACGTACGTGGCGATTTTCGTCGCGATCAACAGCCGAGATCTGAGGGGGGGGGGGCGGAATCCGCCCCCCCCCCCCCCCCCCCCCCCCCCCCTCAGTCATAAGGTGACCAAAAAACCCCAGGCCTTTTAGGGTTAAGCCGAGTAGAAATGCATAAACCAGGACCTGCCTGGCATATCATCCATATATGCAGCTTGTATTCTAACTACTTAACTACGATTTCTATATGAGCATGGACAACTCTATTGATGCCTATACATGTTGGTGATAAATACCTATATATGAGTCCGTCTGTTACGTCACATTCACAAGAAAATGGCATCTCCCAGATAAAAGTGGGAGGTCATATACTTTGATAATTCTGTCTTTATTTATTGATGTACAATCTTTATTTGAATACTTTTTCTTTTCTTTTCTGTTTTCTGTTTGTTTGTATTTTTTTATTTTTTATTTTTTTGATTTTTTTGGGGGGTCTTGTTTTTTTTTGTTTTTTTGTTTTTTGTTTTTACTAAAATTAGATTGTAACTTTGAAAAAATAAGAGTGAAACTGACCAGACATATACATGTATAATATGAAAAAATGAGCAAAGAAAATGGGATTCCTTTGCTGGATTTCACATGGAATCACATTTTCTTTGCTCCGATGGGGAATCATTTTTTCTTTGCTGATATTTTCATTTAAGAATTAAATTGCGTTACAGAAATACATCTTTTAAAAAACTCATATTGAAACAAAAAAGACGGAGATGATTCGATATTCTAAATATAAATGATGTTATTCTTTATTTGTATAATGATGATACAATGAAACAGTAACATTCTTTATTATACAATTCATTTTTAGCTTTGACGAACTAGGGGTGGATTTAAAATAGTTGTCGAAAAGGCTGATGCCTATTCTGTCGCTTGTTTTTTTTTTTTTTATAGGGGCGAAATTTCAAAGGTTAAACCATTCAAAGACTTGAAGTTCTGATGAGGACCCTGTTCCATGTGACCGATAATACAATGGTACACATGACCTTGCAAAAAACATTTCATCCAGAAGGCTTCCAGGTATCCCAGCAAGTTCACTCTCATCAGAAGCCATACATCGACTTTCTGCAAATGTATTTCCTTTAAGCACTTTCCCTCGACATGCATGTCCAACGTTTGACTCTTTTGAACAATTTCTGGTAATTTGTTTATCATTTCGCTCCACCGTCTTTGCGTTTATTGCCTGCTCTGTTCTTGAGCTTTTCATTGTGACATTCGGGTCCTCCTGGACAAGTAGACACGTTTGGTCGCATTGAATCTGTAGCTGGTTCTCAGAGATTTCCATTTTCTTGTCATCCCCTCGTAATCTCCTAACAAGATTTACTAAACGGCTGTTTAATTCACGAAACATATTATGATACGAATGATGGTATGATACACGTCACTATCTCAAGGTGTTTGAAGATCTCATTTGCCCCACAAGGATTGCTGATCGAGTTGAATATGTCTGCCGAGCGTGAGGAGTTACATAACATGCAGATGGTCGTTTTGGATGTTGATTCTGAATATCAAATTAAAAGATAGAACAACAAATAACATTCAAATTCTGAAATTTGGTTTTGCCTTTTAGTTTTACAGTTTTTTTTTTTGTGACTTAAATTATTTTATCATATTTTTTTTGTGGAAACGGTTAAAACTGAAGATATCTTTTTAAACTACGGTAATTGCCCACAATATTTTTGACCAGGAATATCCAAGCATAAAATGTATTGGTCTTATTTTGGTATGCATGGGGTCAAATAAAATTGAAGTGACGCATAACCTTGCCTAAATTGATAAAATAACTGATCCCCAAACTTTAGTATGTAATGCACAACATCATATATAATAAAATGTATTTCGTTCAGGAGACCTATTCCGAGTGGGGTCATCTAGTAAATATGGAAATGTAAAACATGATATTGCATCGGTAGACGAACATCAGACATAATTATGCTATAACGCTTTTTATACCACAATGTTTGTGCAGCACTTGATATTAGTGACTATTAATACAACGAGGCATTCTCAATCTTATACCTGTTTATGACATTATAAGCGGCCATCGAGCCAAAAACCATATGTGTCTATCAGAATCAATCGTATTGTGCCCAATAAACTTGTAGAAACTATAATGTATACAGAGCTATGAAATCCCCAAAACAATAATAAAGTGATTTATGCGATTTAACGTACCTGTTTAGTTATTTCTTAATTGCGACAAATAGCCCGATTCGTCCAATTTCGAAGGTAAAATGTTCCAAAGTTTGTAAGAGAATTATCAATGTATGATGCAGCCTTTATATAACAGACAAATACTATTCTAACTAATACAGCAAGACTAAGGACAACAGTCCATTTTTTGGCGCTGCCTCGATGACCATGAAGAAGTCCATTTTGGGGACCAGTTGCAATTGTTGTCATGCTTACTGACCTGAAATTGGTCACCGTCCACAAACCTCATTGTGCTCGAATTTTTCACAAAATCTGTATAAACCATATCCCCCAAAAGAAAAAAACAACCCTGGATTGGTCCAATTGTGATGGAATACCCGTGCGTGAAATTTGTATCCTAGCATGCCTAGAATGTGTCTAGACATCCAGTATTATAGTATTAGTATTATAGAGGACACTAGTACATAATAATGATGACTCTGATGTATATACAGATCATTGGTTTAAGACAGATCAAGTTTTCCAATAATTATTACATTAAATGTAAAAACAGGTTCTCATTATTAACATGTTTTGTTATCTGAAATATAGCTTGTGAATAGCAATCTCATTATATTTCTCTTTATAATAATTATAACACAGCCATTATAAATCCGTATGTTATTATTGTGATATGGTTCTGCTGATACGATATAGGCCACCCCGGGCTCTCACAATGACACAAGGTTATCGAGTGAAAAAATAACCTTAACACTCATAAAATCTTCATTAAAAAGAAAACTTGTTTATAAACCCCAAACTTATATACATATTTCGAAATAGTAACATCTTCTGGTATCCATTTTGTGTGCTATGTGTAAAATTCGACGTTTGCCCGTGGAGGTGAAACCAAAACAACAATTAAGCAACTAAATCCTGATGAAATTTTCATAATTCTTCAATAAAAAGGTTTTGAGAAAAATAATTTAAAAGTGCCTTTACATCTAACTATTACATTCTGTGTAAAATTGAGATAGATCTGTAGTGTCATGCATGAGTGAGCACAGGCCAAAGACAAAATAATATATTTTCAAAAGTAAATAGTCCTTTTATATATATATATAAGGTCCCTAAGCGACTATTTTCTCTTGTGATGTGTGCTCACTCATGGATTACTTGATCGATTTATCTCATTTTTACACAAATTTTGTCCATATGCGTAACAGCACTCTTGCTTATAGTTATTTTGTTCAAAATCTTTTCGTTAAATATTATGCTATTTTTAATAGGATAGATTTTGTTGTTGATGTTGCTTTTTTTTTTTTTTTTTGCTCTTTTTTTTAACCCTCACTTTGGCACAAGTCGAATTTTACATGTGCGCAAAAAAAAAATGTGCCATGTTCATCCGAGCGGGAACACATACCACACAAATACCAGATGCTGGAGAAATAACTGTTTTCAAAATATGTGTAATATTTTGGAGTTCATATCAGTTTTTAACTACTAGTAATCGAGTTTTGATTCATTACTCAGTATCTCGTACAAAATTAATACAAGTTGCAAAAATGAAAACAAATTATAGCATATATGACAAAATCTATATTATTTGGATATCAACTTAAAATAAGTCAGGATAAAATGACTTTCAACGAAGTAATTTCATCTTGGGAGATCTTTTGAAACTAAAACATTTTCAATATCCTTTTTTTTTTCTTTCGGAGCATATTACTAGTATGTTAAATTTAACTATTTGAAAATTGTGTAATCCTTTTCGTGAGATTTATGTTTCATATGTCTTGAACATCTTTAAAGGAAGATGCATTATGAATTAACATACCATACTTTTTTTTATATATCTATTTATCTATCTATCTTTTTTTATTATATCATTTTCTTTAATGCATAAAGGAAAATACACAGACAAAAAAAACCCCGGAGATGCATCGATAATTTGAATATAAAGGAGGTTATTCTTTATTTGTATCATGATGGTACAGTATGCTAGTACATTATATATATTTATTTTTTTACATTAATATGTTTTTAGAGGATATTTCTTCATATCAGGTAAAATGTAAAGATGAAGAAGACAATGAAAACAACAACGAGGAATATAGTGGCGGTTTGATTCTTTTATTTTTCATAATAAACACCTCTCAAAATACCAGCGCGATATATACCCGACACTTTCGGTATCTAATTTAACAAACCTGTAGGCCCGTATTCTAAACCGAAGACTAAATTTGTACGAGTTGAAGTTTGTGCATTCTTTTTTATCTGATGTATCAGACAAAAGGAGCGTACAATAGCTCCAACTCTTCAAAAAACTTCAACTCGTACAAATTTAGTCTTTGGTTCAGAATACGGACCAACAACTCTTTTTTTTTAAAATAAATATATACAAACTACTAGTCTAGATTCTATCCGTTGGTAGTTCATTTCTCTCCCCGTCTCTTCATTCTCCTCCACTACACATAAAACCCCACTGATCGCGATATCCCCTATCCCCTATATTAAATTTTGTGGGGGAAGGATAATTCGAGGGGTTGTTTCTTTTTCGGGCGTAGAGGTCGATTGTTTGGTAGGGGTAGAAAAAAAAAACAACATAACAGTCCTGACAAAGGTTTTACCAACTACATGAACTAGAAACTTAATTTAGGCCTGTGTACGGTATATTAATAAATACGTAGAACTCTCATGTGGTGACGAACTCAGGGGGGGGGGTGGTAGTCTTTTTTTTGGGGGGGGGGACCGGTTGTTTGAATGGTGAAAATGGTCGACAATAATGATGGTTTGTTGGTGGTTGTATTATAAATGACGCTTTTTATCTGTGCTTTTAAAAATAAAAAATTCATATACTCTAGATTGCAAGGATTTGAAATAAATCCAGAACGTCTGCAACGAGAAACCAACTGATTTTGGGATTTTAAATTTGAATAAAAATATTTTTTTTTAAAAATAAATAAATAAAAAAAAATAAACTCTAAATCTTTAGGATATAAATATAAATCCCCAAATCGTTTGATTCGTATAGCTCTTCAGGGTTTATTTTAAATCCTTGTAATTTAGAGTGTTTATTTTGGCGGATTTCCCCTTTTCGTTTCCCTTCATTTTCAGACCGTCTCTGGATCATCCTACGCAAACTATGGTAATGTAATACCGCGATAATTATGTTGGAAAATCATCCGATAACTTCATTTTGCATCAAACGTTGACAGGGGAAAGGAAAGAAATCAATGGATTGTTTTTATAAACAAACTTCATGCCAGAATAAATTTCCTTATCAATAGTTCAAAATATTTCCACACTATATTAATAATGTGTTTAATTTCTTTTCTCAAATTTAATGGGTAATCCAAGAGACAAAGCATACGATTTTAACATACGATGTGATATTCTTTCTCAAGAAAACAATACTTAAGCATTCGTTGATGTTTCCATAATATTTAATAATTATTTTTTTTTGTGAGTTTTCTATTTATAGACTGTGATAAATAATCATGATGATGGATGCATATATTATTCCACGCTTATCCAATCCGCTGAATATTAGTTTCAGACATTACGACATCAAGGGAAAAGTTTGTAGATATCCAGTCACGTATTATATAACAAACGAAGGTTCTACTTACACCTTTACCAATTGTGATATTCACACTCTAAAAATTGAAGTGCTAATTTCTGGGTATTCGTATAGTGACTGCACCTGAAGTGATAAATCAGCACCTGAAGTGCTATTTTAGCACTTGCCCAAGTGTTAATTTATCAACAGAAAAAAATGTTCAATGTCGGTATGGGATTCGAACCGGGTTCCACCTAGACATGGAAGAGTACCGCTGACGTTACCAATAGACCAACGGAGATCTCGCTATGGGCTTTAATTATGACAGCATAGTAGATGATTATGGCAGATTTGAAGAAAGTTCATTATCCAACAATATGATCTGCTGGCAATCGTGAGATGTGAATTGGTTTAACGTGCTCGTCAGCGCCTCTCATGCAGGGGACCCAGGTTCGAATCCCAACGAAGCCACGCCGTTTTTGCCCATTTTTGCTGAAAGTTCAGCTCACGTGCAGTCACTATGCAAGCTCTTAAAAAGTGTTGATTTCAGCCTCTGAAGAGCTAAAAACAGCACTTCAGTTTTTAGAGTGCACCACCTATTCAAATAATCTCTCTTCTCTAACAAACATCTCAATCATATCGAAAATCAAATGGTTATACATAACAATATGAAATTACAATAAATCTCGGGGTATATCCTAGGGTCAGTACGTTAATATGCAACAGAGTCGAACAAATATTTCAGTGATGCTTTGAACATTGAATATATACTTTTAGGATTTTACACAAAACTCTCGGGCACTCGTTCATGAAACTCATAAATGCCATGGCGATCATGGGGCTATACATCCACAATACATGATATCCCACCTCAGACAATGGTTATTGTAACAATTATGCTAATGACACATTAACCTGAAAATTAGTTTTGAAAAATAAGAATTTTAAAACAACTAAAAATTACAACTTTCTCCACTAAAACAAAATACATTTTCGATTTTCTTTTTTTTTTTTCTTCTGTTAATTCAGTGAATTGGTATGACCGGACATGATAGCTCAAATCGGTTAGAGCGCCCGTAAAAAGGTATTTGAACGGGAGGTCGTGAGTTCGAAACCCGGCCCAGTCATACCAAAGACTTACAAAAATGGTACCTAAAGTTGCCTTTTAATAAGGAGCTGGGGGTAATAATAACATCATGCAGGGCCCACTGGGAGAACAGATGTCAGAACTGAAGTGGCTACCCTGGGTAAATAAAAACGATATCATTTATTATTTTTATTATTATCATTATAATTTCATTTTCAGGAACTAATACTACAACTTTATACGTATCATATACTGAAGAATGTATTTATAGAACACTTTCTTTATATTGTCTTGCATAGTCAAGTTTGGGTTAAATTGATCGGAATCTTTACACATTTTGTTGTCATTGTCACATATCATTTTGGCGAATATTACAAAGATATAGACCTAGCATTTTTGTCATATCACTATCAGTTAATGCCAGCATATATAGATCTGGGGAAATTTTTTTCATTTGAATTTAATCAAGATTATTATGAATCTGTTATTGGTTTCAAAATGTTAGAAACCGAAATAGTAATAAAATTCTGTTGAGTGACAGTTTGTCACATTTGACATTTACTTTTAATATACTTTAAATATTCAACTACGTTATAATAGAAATTTGGGCCCATATTCATAAAACCTTCATAAGCCTAGTCATCACCTAACTGTGTATAAAGGGAAGGTCTGGACCCAAAATAAGTTGCTTTTATAAGAAACAGAAAAATTATAAAAACAGATTAAAACTAGTTTGAAGAAAGTCGGACTTACAATAAAATGAGAATTAAATGACATTTCAAAAGAACATTGATATTTTTCATGAAATTCAACATTCATGAATATTTTTTTTCTATACTGAAAATCTACTTTAAACCTTTGCTTGTTTTTTTTTTGTTGTATTTCTAGATGGGGTGTTGATGGGGCAATAGCATATTGCCATCAATATACAATATATCTTGTTTTCTATTTTTTCTGTTTTCATTAAAGCAACTTATTTTGGGTCCAGAGCTTCCCTTTAAGTAAGGTTTTATGAATTTGAGTCCTGTACACTAACTTTGTCATTCCAAGCGCGGATCGAAAAAAAAAACAAAAAAACCCATGGCCGAAATATATATATACCCCCACCCGTGACAAGAAAAATTGACCGAACCTTGTCTGCCCGTTTGGGGTGACGTAAAAAAGAAATTGGGTTAAAAAATCTGTGATTCAAATTTTGCCCCTCCCCTCGAGCTCCTCATGAAATCCTGGACTGAATACTACAGGGCTACAATATTTTAGGGATAAGGAAATAATTGAAACTCTTTGTTAAAATCAACTTTATCCCATTAGAATTAACCATTTCTTAAGTTTCTAATCAGCATGCATCTGTTATTATAACATAGACTCCGATATCGTAATCTTCATACTTTCAGAAATTAAATGATTTATCATAAAAAGGTTGATTATAATTCTGCCACACGATTGTCACAAAGCAGCAATAGTGACATTATCATAATATACATGTATAATAGTTACGTCACCAATATTTGCATCATATATTAATTTGAAATTACACATCATGACATAATAATGACTGGATTCGTTCATCCATACTTTTGTCAGATGATAAGTGTCAACATTTTTAATGAAAGTTCTGCGGGTGTACGTATCTTCTGTTTATTAGCAAGAAATATAGTGTGTATACCCACTCTATTCTACATAATGGCATCAAGTGAAGGAAGAAGAGTAACTCACATGCTTATATCAATTCTAATCATTTTCATATCCAGAAAATTTGGTTTTTAATTGATTTTCGACGAAAACACGATCATGCTATTTATTACGCAAATTCTTACCTTACAAGTCATGTTAGACCTATAAGGTTAGGCATATAAATAATTTTGGCCTGTAATATATGCACTCAAAACTGAAGATAATTTGGAATAAATTCATATTGAATATGTTTTAGTAAAGAAATTATTCTCCTTTGATATCACATATTTTTACGTAAATACAAAAATCAGACTTCAGTTTTCCTAACTATGCTTTTTTTTTTTTGTGAACACTTTGCAAAAGAAAGTTTTTCGATGATCTATCCGGTTTAGAAACGTTTAAACAAACAAAAAGTTAGGTTTTTTTTAATTTGTGAAATATATCATGACTGTAGATGAACTTATAGTAATCGATGATAAATATGACTTGACCAAAACCTAATTTGCAGCGTAAAATTCAAGTAAAATGATTACTAAAAAGACGTGATGTTCATATCTGGTTCAAATAAGACCATATTCATTGAGGGTAAATCAATCAACTTCACATTTTACAACGCATGATATTAACCCCAAAAGACTCGTTCCCTTATTTTTTCAAATTTATTTCATCTATCCATCCATAATACAAATGACAAAGTTGCCGTATATATTTACATTATTCGTTCATTCGTCCATACGGGTTTTGATTATCACCTAACTAATTAAATGCAAAATATTATCCACAATCTAAACATGTGTTTTGACGCTCTAACAAACACTTTGAGGTAAATATTTAGATTCAGATTATTTTCTCACCAATGAAATTGATGAAAATGAAATAAATGTTCAGCTGGACGGTTAAACAATCGTTACATGATTGATCACGTGACACAATCAATGAAAATGTGAGAAAGATCGTTGCAATTCAACCATAAGTGCAATAAAATAATCACATTAAAAAAACATAACCAACCTAATGCTAAAATACGTTACATAACATCAAAAGTCATCAATATATTTCAAATTCCTACGTCTAGACAAAGATGGCATAAATAACTCAAAATCATCGCACCGTAAATCAGTTTGCACCATGTACAACGAAACAAGACAAATAATGCAAAACTTAATTCTATAAAATCTCAACTATCTTATAGGATTCAACAATGTGCACATCGCATAACTAGTCTGATGTTTTCCTTTCAATACTCTTTCATCATCTTTAGTCCACTCTTCTCCAGTGATGCTATCCATGAAAATGGCGCAATCTTTCTCTTTATTCCCGCTCAAAGTCATATCCTTGCTATCTTTCACTTGCAGCAATCACGTACAAACAAAGGCAAAAAACGATTTTCTTCTTCCTTTTTTGCGGCGCTCAGTCACCATTGTGTTAAAAAAAAAAAAGTTTTCAAAGAAGTTTTCAAAATGAACGGAAGATGATTGATGAAAGATGAAGCCAGACATGCACACAATGGTTCAAATTAGTTGCATTCTTTTTAACAGGTGAAATAATTTACGTTTATTTTGAAGTGATCACAACCAAAGGGTGACGATATGAATATATATTTTTTTTATGTATACAGTGTATAAATATGCGATATTTGAATATAGTGCAGGCCCATACACAAAGCCTGTGATGTATGACATGACACGTATGCGTTATTATTATATACCACTACTTATATGTTTTTTTTTCTTTAATATAGTATATTTGTTATAATTTATAAGGAAGAATTGATATCTGCATCAAAATGTATTTACCCCAATTATATTGATATTGAAAGCAAAATCGTTTACCATTCTTAAAACTGCCTTTTGCCGTTTCTTACATACACACTTGCAATGCTAAATCAGAATGTAGTCTCTAGTCACACGACGCACACGTTGTCAAATGATGGACTCGTTGAGTGCATTGATGTCGACATCTCGAGCGTCAATCACGCCGTCAACATCGCGACGATCTTTAACCTCACGACGTTCTTTGACATCGTCCGGTACTTGACGTACTTCACTGTTTCCCGAGCCTTGGTAATCATCATAGTGATAACCATTGTGGTAGTTACTATTCCTCTCGTGCGTTGAATGATAGTTGCCACCATTTCTATCCTGACTGCTGGACCGATGATAGTTCCCACCACCACCACTACTACCACCACCACCGCCACTACTCTTTCCACCGTTGTTTTTACCCCCTACGCCACCACCACTCCCACTCCCCGCGCTGCTACCAGGCCTATCATGTCCTGAGCTATAGTTTCCTTCCCTATCAAGAGACTGATTGTTCCTGTGATGCCGCGGCTGTTGGCGATCACTTGCCAGTCGCTTTCGTTCCTCCGTCGACTTGCTAAGCCTACGATGTACTTCCGGTTCATTGCTGTACTTGGTGGTGCCATGACCTGACCTCTCACTGGATCCCTGGTTACTGTTGCGCGTTGCCGACCTTTCCCGTCTAGTCACTGTTTCATAATCTGCAGTTTGAGGTATTTGTGGTGTGTTAGGAATGGATGCATAATGGTCGTACTGCGAGTCATCATGACTCATTGATTTGTGTATCACTCTTGGAGTTGTTGAACTTTCATTCCTACTGCTACTTCTACTCCGTCTTTCTTCCAAACCGTGACTGTTGCTGACAGAACTGCGACTGTGTCCACCCCCTCCTTTGCTCACTTTGCTCAAATTGCTGTTATTATTCCCTGATTTCCCCGGTGTCTCTCCGCGTTTCTTGGCTGTGAGGCTGCTGGTAATGACCTCATCATCCTCAGTAAAGACCTTATTAGGCATGTTGGTAAACGCCATCTCTTGACGGGATAATCTGAGGGAGATGTGGACACACCGATAATAAGTTTTCGTTATTTATAATAACATCATGCATCATATTTTTGAGGCGGTCTTCTGTGGTTTTGAGCAAAAGTAAGGATCGAATTATAAAAAAAAACCTCACATCTAAACTTAAAAAAAAACTACAAAGACTCAACTACGAAGTACAAAATGGTGAAATTTATAGATCTTAATTGTTTGTAATATAGGCAATATATTACTCTAAATAATCTACATGACTGTAAATCTTAAAGCATGAACTATTTCCCCGTTGTTTTTCGTTTTTGTTTGTTTGTTTTTTGTTTTTTGTATATTTATTTTTTTATTTTTTTTAATTTTTTTATATTTAGATTTTCAACTTCCATTTCAACAATGAATCGGCTTCCATATTGTCTTTTTTTTTTAGTGAGAATATTTTTCACGTTTCTAAAGTCTGAATCTGAGCTAATGTATCAAAATAATGAATCAACATTGCTCATCTGCAATAATAATCTTTACTTACTTGACTTTGCTAGCCGAACCTAGCCATGGTTTTCCTCTCTTCTTCACTGCGGCGTTTGTATAAGGTATGTCTGGACGGCGGGTTGAGAAATGACGATCACGAACTATTGGAAGGCTCACCTCGTAAAGCTCATCGACCACCATGAAGCTCGTCTATAAACAACAAAGAAAGTCGATAAAAGATTTAAAACAGATATGACATGAATATTTTTGATATTTTGCCATGATTTTCCTCTCTTCTTCACTGCGGTGTTCGTATAAGGTATGTCTGGACGTCGAGTTGAGAAATGACGATCACGAACTATTGGAAGGCTCACCTCTTACAGCTAATCAACCAGTCCGTGAAGCTCGTCTGATCTGAACAACAACAAATAGAGTCGATAAGAGTTTTGAATGTTTTTTAGAATAGATAGCTTTATGGTATGAACATTTTTTATATTGCCACTTTTCAAACTTTGGCGTCACTGTGATAGAGGTATAAAAATTGGAGCTTTTGTGCAAATAATTACAATGACAATAGTGGCTTCTTCACTCATAACGCCCTCTAGTCTTATCAGTGGTGAGGGGTGGTGACGCCATTGTAGTGGTCGGCTGAGACAAAGCTTTTCAAGTTCCCGGTTCAACGTCACCACTGGGGATATCATTGGGCGTCATGAGTGAAGAAGCCATTGTTATTATGTAATCATTAATGTACAAAAGCTCCCATTCATTACCTCTCACATGGTGACATTTATGTCAAAGTACAGTTCGATAAGTGCTCATTTCTGCTACACGCATAGTCCATAATTTTTTAACATGACTTCTGTAGCAAGTCACAATCTACGTGACGGATCCAAGGGTTGGTGGCATACAGGCATGCGTCCCATTTTTTAAAACCATACATTGAACAACATTAATTTTAGAAAATTCCCAGCTGCATTCTCTATTTTTCAAATTTTCCGGCTGTGTCCTCGTCCCCCACCTACTTTAAAATCCAAGATATCAGAACCACTGATCTCTACTAGAGATCGATCAGTGATCAGAACTTCTCTCTTAGAAAACATTTCAAAAAAAGGTCATGATTTTTTTTTTAATATTATCATTTCAAATCCGTGCAATACAGGCTTCCTTATTATTATTATTATTTATTTATTTATTTATTTATTTATTTATTTATTTATTTATTTATTTATTTATTTATTTATTTATTTATTTATTTATTTATTTATTTATTTATTTATTTATTTATTTATTTTTTATTTATTTATTTATTTATTAATTAATTTATTTATTTTTATTATTATTATTTTTTTTTTTTGGGGGGGGGGGTTGTCATATTATGGACGTTGGTGCAGTAAGAAAGCACAAACCTTGTGTGTAAGAATTTAGAACCCCTTTAACCCCCACTTCCGCGGTTGTTTTTCCATACTTTCTTACATTAGCTTTAGGAATGCACTGCTGAGCGACCTTGAATGTGCTTACATTAAGAAGGTGACAATCCCCCTCCAATCCTCCTCCCAAGCTAATAAAGCACATCTGGGATAACCGTAAGATGGCAGTCATCAAGCTATTATAAGAAGACGAGGAAAGCTCCTTGCTTATAAATTAGATCGTAAGCTATAGGGCTGCCTACATGCCTGCACCCTCCATGCCGCAAAGAACTCAAGAGGCTGTCTCCTATTAGAGGGGTATGAACCTGTACATCGCTATGACGTCAAAAAGCGTATCAAGAATGTGTAGACCAACCATGCTGACGAGAGTTATATGCGACATAAAAGATTTATTATGTTTTGCTATATTTTATCTGGAAGGCTCAATTTGGATCCTATATTTTCACGCAGAACAGAAAACGAAAAAAACAAAAAACAAACAAACATATAAAGAGAAAGGGAAGGAGAAGAAGGATGAGAAGAAGAAGGGGGAAAAGAAAAGAAGAAGAAAAAAGGACAAGGAGATGGAGAGGAAGAAAAATAAGAATAGGAAGAAGAAGGAGGAAGAAGAGGAGGAAGAAGAAATACATAGTGTTGTAAATAACCCAGCATAACAAAGTGCACAAAAAAGGTTGACAAAAGCATCGCCATTTTATTTGATTACCTCAATGTTTCTGTCAACGATCCAATTCATGTCGAAATCATCATCATCTTCACCAAACGGATTCATAAGATTCTCCGCCACCTGGAGTAGGGAGGGGATATCAGAATAAATTATGTAAATCCACTTCAGACGTTGTAACATTTAAAATGGGAGTTGGACTTAAACCCTTCTAACATTGCGATATCATACATTTACAGCAAATTATGAAAAAGCAATCTTTCGGCACATAATTTCATCTATTCTAGAAGAATAAGGGTATTTTTTTCGTGATCTGACATTTTACTAAAGGATATCATGTTATCAACGCGTATAGGATTTTTTTTTGTGTGTGTGTGTGTGTGTGTGTGTGATTTTAGGGTAGAGTTAAGATTAGGAATTATTGTTATGAACATCATTCGATTGGTTTTAGAAATTAAAGATGGGTTTCTCTAAAAGAAATTTCTAAAAGAAATGTACAAACACAGCTAACCTGAAACTTTATCATTTTTGTTCAGCTATTAGGTAATAACATGAAGATATATCTAATGTCCAAAACCCATATCAGGGCAACTACCCCTGGAAAATTACTCCCAGGATAACTACCCCTGAAATATGACTGGGGTTAGATGGTTGCTTTCTGTTATGGTTGGGTAGTTGTAAGGGTGTGGGTATCGGGGGGGGAGGGGGGTAGTTGTCACAGAACCCTCAATCTCACCTTTAACAATCCAACATAAAAAACAAACTCTAAGATGGTGAAGCCTGGTAAATAGACACCAATAGTATGACCGATATACTACTCCATATTAGGATTAAAATATTCTGAGTTATATATAGTTGTCTAGGGGTAGTTGTCTGAGGGTAGATATCTGAGGGTAGTTATCTGAGGGTAGTTATCTGAGGGTAGTTATCAGGGTTTAGATATCTGAGGGTAGTTATCTGAGGCTAGTTGTCTGAGAGTAGTTATCTGAGGGTAGTTGTCAAGGGTGTAGATAATCTAGAGGGTAGTGTCTGAGGTAGTTGTCTGAGGGTAGTTAATCTGAGGGTAGTTATCTGAGGGTAGTTATCTGAGGTAGTTATCTGAAGGGTAGTTATCTGAGGGTAGTTATATCTGAGGGTAGTTATCTGAGGGTAGTTATCTTAGGGTAGTTGTCTGAGGGTAGTTGTCTGAGGGTAGTTATCTGATAGTATTATCTGAGGGTAGTTATAGGTTAGATATCTGAGGGTAGTTATCTGAGGGTAGTTGTCTGAGGTAGTTTGTCTGAGGGTAGTTGTCTGAGGGTAGTTATCTGAGGGTAGTTATCTGAGGTAGTTATCTGAGGGTAGTTGTCAGGGTTTAGATATCTGAGGGTAGTTATCTGAGGGTAGTTGTCTGAGGGTGGTTATCTGAGGGTAGTTGTCAGGGGTGTAGATATCTGAGGGTAGTTATCTGAGGGTAGTTTGTCTGGGGTATATCTGAGGGTAGTTGTCAGGGTGTAGATATCGGGGGTAGTTATCTGAGGGTAGTTGTCTGAGGGTAGTTATCTGAGGGTAGATATCTGAGGGTAGTTGTCAGGTGTGTAGATATCTGAGGGTAGTTCATGCTGAGGGCTAGTTGTCTGAGGGTAGTTGTCTGAGGGTAGTTGTCTGAGGGTAGTTGTCTGAGGGTAGTTGTCTGAAGGGTAGTTGTCTGAGGGTAGTTATCTGAGGGTAGTTATTCTGAGGGTAGTTATTCTGAGGGTAGTTATCTGAGGGTAGATATCTGAGGGTAGTTGTCTGAGGGTAGTTATCTGAGGGAGTTATTCTGAGGGTAGTTATCTGAGGGTAGTTGTCTGAGGGTAGTTATCTGAGGGTAATTATCTGAGGGTAGTTATCTGAGGGTAGTTATCTGAGTGTAGTTGTCTGAGGGTAGTTATCTGCAGAGGGTAGTTATCTGAGGGTAGTTGTTAGGGGGTAGATATCGGGGGGAATAGTTGTCTTAAAACCCACGAACTCACCTTTAACCATCCAACATAAAAAACAAACTCTAAGATGGTGAAGCCTGGTACATAGACATCAATGGTATGACCGATGTACTCCATATTAGGATCCAAATATTGGCGCCCAAACAGACACGCCAGGAAATAACTATATGTTGCTATGGTAACAACCTGGAGAAAATCATACACAAATATTATTGTAAGAATGTATCTGAGACATGTCTAAGACGAAGTGTAAGGTCATATTCGGCATACATTGCAAAAAGAGGTGTATAGTTGACAGCATTTCATTGTTTAAAAAATGTTATTAGAAAGCTGATGGGAATGAAAAATGAAAAAATAAATTAATAAAAATAAATAAGTAATTAGAAAGTTAAAAAATAATCAGAGGAGGAAGAGAAAATAGATTATAAAAACGAAGTTTGAATACGCTCAAAGAACTTACACTTTCGGGAAAACTATATTCTCGTAATAAAACGGTAAACAAAAGAAATTATTACATATCGATGGAAATCTAGGCTATAAATATTTTTATTCCTTCTTCCACATTATTGTCTTGTGAAAATTCGTTATCTTAAAAGATTTTGCTAAATTTTTATGAGCTTACACTGTCTTTATTTACGCCTTTAGACAAAAATATTTTTAGCATCAAATTATTGTTGATTGTGCTTCAAAGAAAAAGAGTATAGCATAATACCACAAATTGAAGTATATTTTAATACGACAAGTCAATAAAAAAATTAATTATTCATGCCTCGGAGAAAAATAATTCCAGCATCAATTATTGCTCTTTATAAGATATTGCATTTTCTAAAAGTAGAAAAATGTCTACTCATCTCTAACTGAAAATTAGGTATGTTGTTGCAAAACACTAAAACGTTCGTGTATTATAAGCATTAACAAAAGAATACATAACGTTGCCATAGCAATATTCTCGTATTACGTAGATTGCAATTTTTGACGAGGCGTTACATAATTATTTGTATACATGTTAGGTCCATAATCTTTCTTTGAGAAAGCAGATAATCGTTTTGGATTAAATTTGGACGAACAAATTTCAGTGAAATTAAGAATAATCTTTATTGATTATAAGTTATATGTAAATCGAATTCAGCGTGGAATATTAAAAGTGGGGGTTGGGCTGCATGCGAACAACTACATAATATAATTTGGATTTCATAGCCGCTTGTTTGTGCGTGTAAACAAAAAGGAAGTGAGGCTGCAGCCCCTCACCCCATCCCCCGGCTCCACGACTTTTTTTAGATACTTAGATAAACAAGAATCGAACCCCTTATTTGTTCATTTACATACCTGAGTATAAACTAGTGGTACTACAATCCAATCATAGCCATAGAGCTCGAAACATTTATTCTGGAAGTTGTTCAGCTCCTGCAATGATAAAAAATGAAGTATAATGAATATTTTAAAAGTAAAATGAACCCGCCCCAAGGCGGTCGACCATGACATAGCCTATGCTCGTTTCCAATTTCTTAGGAAAAGGAGTATATTTTCAGAGACCCAGTTCGGGAGAAAATCCTGAAAAATCATTTAAATAGGGGTCTTTTAGCCTCCCTCCCCCCCGAACCTTTTTTTACTCAGGGGTAATTTTCAAACAAACGACCAAGAAGAATTTACAGTGACTAAAAATGGGGAGATGAGAAAAGTATGGAATCATGAATAAAACTTAGTGAGTCATAAATGAGTCACATTCATGTACCTAACGATAAAATTAGATGTATCCAGGTACGTTTCCAGGGATTTCAGGACCAATAATACTCCCAGCATCCTCTGAATGGGAAATAGATGCGGCATCGATAATGGTGGATTGGAGTAGGGTTTGATGATAAGGTTTGCTCTGAAATGTGTCAAGTATGAATCGGTTGCTCATCAAGACGTTTCAATTTCAATGATATCTCACATTGCCGAGTAGCTCCGAGTGAGTAATCAACAAAGGTTTCTAAAGAAAGATTGTTAAAGACAAGAATTGTGCTGAAAAGAATTCAGAATTAGATAGAAATCAATCAGGATATTCTTTTTTAAATAAATATTACGCCCTTTATATTTAGATGACAAAATTACAGATTTACTTCATTTTTCAATTTTCTGCGATTTTCTTCTGATTTATCTATCCTCCTAAATAGTTTTTCAATAATTTACTTCTCCTCCTTATTTTCTTCTCTATCTTATTTTCTTCAATATATATAGAGCAATTTATGAAAATACAGAGAAACTTCTCTTTCTCACTTTCTCTCTCTCTCTCTCTCTCTCTCTCTCTCACTTTCCTTTTCCATTTTCAGTCACTTGCCTTATTTTCCATACCTCTCCATATAATTATTGTATATCGTATCCAACACTTTACCACCCTTTTCACCTAATCCCTTCACCCATACTAATCAGCCAAGCACCTTGAGCAAGAATATTTTCCACTGCATCGGTAATTGGGTTCGATTTGGCTCGAATATCGACAAGCGAGACGCAATTAGTTGTAGGGCGATGCGCGCCATTTAGGAATAGTGAAAAAATTGGCGTGTTAACAACAAAAGCACGTTGTAGGTTCAACGGGGTGCGCTGATATTTCACCCGAGGCGCACTTATTATTATGTGATAGCATTTCTGGGTCATTCACGTATGTGGTGAACGTAGGGAAAATTTTTACTTAAACAATTCTTCGTAACATTTCGAAAACTGTTAAATTATTTTATCAGTTCTACCCTTCAAGATCCGGATCTGAATTGTGTTATTTGGTATAATTGAGAAGTCATAAAACAAAAAGTAATCCCACGATTTGTTTTATTTTCTTTTGTTTTTAACAATCACTACCAGCAATACGCTCAGGCACTGAATCAATGCATCCACCATGTTCCTATAATAGTAACATGTAAATAAAACAAAGCCCCGACGGCCGTTTATATATTCTGTATCACTTTCACAATTGAATATCGAGAATATGACAGAGACCTACATCCCTCTAAAAGTCTTGAAACGTGGCTGTTTCTGCCAAATTACGCCCTCTCTGATAATTATGAATGCATCTGAATTTCCCAGATGGATATTTTTCCATTAAACTTGATTTATCGCCAATTCTAATTTTCTCGTGTAGCCCATTGATACTTTCGAAATTTGAATCTCTAGCCTATTTGTATCCATTTGATTACACTTTGTTGGAGAATGCAAGGAAAGTAGGTCGCATTTAGATTGGTATATGACAACTTATATAGGAGATGGAGATAACGGATTGGGTATAAGATAATTGGAGCTGAGAAAGTGAAATTTGAGAGAAAGAGGGTGGAGAGGAAAAAAGAACGGGAGGTAGGGGAAGGGAGAGGGAAAGAGATAGGAAGAGAGAGAGAGAGAGAGAGGGAGAATGAGAGAGAGAGAGAGAGTGGTTTGATAAAAAATTGTAAACAATTTCAATTCAGAGGAATATGCAATTGTAGCGGCAATATTGGCATTCTAAAAGCACATAGTCCGGCACAATCATTGCAACAGCATTTCAAATACTTACGAAGCTTCTTAAAAAGAAAAAAGAAAGAAAGAAAAATAACAAATTGGACATAAAAATTAAGCAAAAGAACTAAAAACGGAAGCAGGAAGTGGGAAGAAAGAGACAGCTGAAAATTCACATTTTACAGATGCAGTAATGTGGAGATGTAGAAGATATAGACAACGTAGGGATGAAGTACACGTACAATCGTCAGATAAAGATGGTAGTCCCAACTATAGAGAGAAGAAGAGGGAAATGACGTTGACAGACGGACAAAAAGAACGGGTCAGATTTCGGGAAATGAGATTACGGGAACGGAATCTCATTTGCATGGGCGAGATGATTTCTATCGGCGATTCACTGCCCACGTTGGATAAATGGCTGTATTAAAAGAAATTGTGAGAGGGAGAGAAAAAAAAATAGAGAGACAGAAAGAGAGAGATAGATAGCGATAGAGAGATAGAGAGAGGGGAGAGAAAGAGGGGGAAATAAAACGAAAGAAAGTAGGAGAAGAGAGCTTAGGGGAGGATGAAAGTCTAAAATGTAACGCGCTACCACAATACCCTGTCTTTCATACCTAAATGCACAAAGCGAGGAGAAACATCATAATTCTATAAGTTTTAAGTTTTAAGATATATTATTGTTAATTAAAATTGAACTACTAAAATGATAATTTTCTTAACTAATCATGAACTACAAGTCTGTATATACTTTTATTGTTATTATTTTATTTTTTATTTATTTATTTTATTTATTTATTTATTTTTTTTTTATTTTTTGGGGGGAGGTGTATAAGTAACCTCTCGCTTAATATGTACTAAGTAATCTTTTACTTATTCAATTTAGGTATACAAAACACAGCTTTTTCATGAGAAACACCAATTTTAGCTTGACAGTTCGTTATTTTTTCGCATAATAGTAACATTATAGTAAGTTTTCATCATTAAAACAAAAGCCCAAAATGTTTTTCAGTTTTTGAATTCACGGTTGAAGCAAATTTTCCCTGGAATATGGATAAACCACATAAACGTGTCAAGTTTTAACCTGATAATGTCTCATGAAAGTCATGAGGTGTCGGAAGACTATACCCATAACCTATATTTCTGATGTGGCCTCAAAATATGCGCGGGACTTCAAAAGAAATATTCATAAAATCCATGCAATAATCGCAAGAAAGGTCGAGGGGGCATCATAGTCCCCGATACGGTAAGCTGATTTAAAGGATGCATCTTAATACAAATTAGACATGAAACAGCTATATTTCTACATTTGAGAGAACGGAACGAATGATACATTGATAATATTTTGTCTTCGGGGCACTAAATTTTCCGTCAAGAGTTTCAACTTGGGTCCGGAAATTAACTCTTAACATCATCCCGCCCCTCCGGATAAACGTTGCATGAACTCAAACTTCAGTCATACCGCCAGACCCAATACGAATCGGAATCTTTCGGCCATTTGGGAGTTTGTGATTTTTTATTGGTTATGAGGCGTTTGGATCGTTGGTATGACTTGGGTAGATGATTGTTGAGCTTCTCTCAATAGGCAATGATTTATCAACCGAATGTTCATTTCTTTGGCCTTATATTTTGTCACTCTTTACACAAAGTCGTATGCGATAATGATTCTGTTGTACAATGCATCCCATTTTTTAAAAAATATAATGGAATAACATGCAATCCGTGTAATCTAGGAATCTTTAACAGCGCAAACCAAGCAACATCTATTTTATGGTGACAATTCATATTTTCATTAAAAAGCTACATGCCTATATAACGAGCACAAACATTGCAGTATAATAGCTAAAGATTCAAACGATTATATTGGTCTTTTGACTCTTAATATCAAAATTACACTATTATCTCTATGGTTACTTCACTAGTTGTATATGGTCGTTTCATTGATGTCTTTCGATCACGTGTGAAATATAATGCTCTAGAGAATTGGATGCCTCTGGCCAGGCTTGATTAAAGCATAGAACAGATGATGAGTGATATATCAAACCCTCTCTCTAGTAACACGTGTTATACCAGATCTCTTCTTACATATGCTGTACTTGACATTTTATGTAGGTAGGAGAAGCGATTGACATTCTAAATGTAAACGGAGGATGAATTTTTTTTTCAATTGTAACTATATATGCTTTCTCATATTCAGAGTTTTAATCGAAGATACCGAGTGACACAAAATATAATGGGCGGAGATACAGTATAGCCGAGTCACACCAGTGAAAACGATCCCGAACCGACACCAAACTGAATAAAATAATACATTGCCACGAATGGTAAGCTATATAGTGGTCGGTTTTAAGTCGGTTTAACTAATGTGACTCGGCTATCACGTATGCACTCTAGTATAGGGCATACTTTGATTTAATAAAGCAATTTAGATTCAATCTCTTGTGGGTCTATAATTCAAGAGTTTCGAGGAGAAAATTCAACATCATCATGCAAGGTAAATAAAGGGATCACGGGGGTCACCAAAGGAGGGATGGGAAACATAATGTATACTGTTACATAAAACGATAACAAATTAATAAATAGCAAGAGCTGAATAGATATGTTAACCAACTTGTAAAAATTATTTTTAGAAATAATAATAATATTTAAAAACAAACAAAAAACGCGTGACAACATTAACATATTTTTGCGATTTCTGACTAGTTGGGGATATTGGCGAGTGAATGATTTCGCCTTTTTGTGATTTATTCTTTTCTACCGATAACTTATATTAAAGTAGGAATTTTCGCGCACACACATGCGAAATTCAACGAATATGGAGTAAAAAATTACCACCCCGTCACATATCTGAGCGTTCTATCTATTCGACCATATTTATTACGGAAATAAAAGAACATCTATCAAAAGGAAATAGCCAATGGGGTTAGATGATTGGTTCAAATCATGATTGGAAATGACTTCTTGCATGGTCAGATGACTGAACGGAGGCTGCTGTCACTGGACAGTGCTTCTTGAAAGCCATTGCCTATTCAATCGATCTTGAATCATTAGTATGGTCCATTAAAGTGCTTGGACAAATAACGTGATTGATTCATCATCCACCTTGCAAGTTATTCCGAAAAGCTAAGACTCCAAGACTCTCCAAGTAAGTGGAGGAGGTATACAGCTAAGAAATGCTACGACTCTGTCCATTAACCTAAGTGCACACTTAAGCATACATGAGGTTTGAATCATTCAGATGTGCCGATAACACCATCATCATCTCAATACATAAGGTGATTATAGCAATCTACTAAACTGTAACGGAGAAATTTCCTGACAAATTATTGTTGTTATGAACTTGATATGTAATTTGCAAGCTCATCAAAGTTTGGAATATGCTATTACATCCACTGCGATGAGGGTTATAACTATGCTGATGTATAATCAGAAGGGGCGAAAATCAAGTTACAATATAATTATCACCGGATCATTGATCTAGAAACGAATAATTTTAATACCATATCATTCATTATTATGTATCATTTCACATCAAATGAACAAATGTACTTCAAAAGCCCCAAAAGATTTATTTTTAACCATTATTATGCAATTTATTGATGAATAATGAGCAAGAAAGCTTCTTCAATGTTCACTGTCTACAGTAGATGTGAACCTGTTATTGTGTAGTTGAAAAAAAAGAGACCATTTTGATCATAACTTGCTTATAGAGAGAGAAAGACGAGAGAGGGATAGAGAGAGAGAGAGAGAGGGGGGGGGGGGGGGGGGGAGTGGGCATGGTGAGTTGGTTGGGGTGGGACAAGCTCAGAGAAAAATCATCAATATTATACCAATGAAGGAAAGACGAGGATTTCCACATATTTTCTCTATTTTGTATCTCTGTATTCATCAGCATCTCGACCAACATAATAATTGCCATCATTTTCATCACCTATCCTGCTACAAGCACCATCATCATTATCGTCACCACCGCTACAAGCACCACAGCCACCACCACTATTATCAATATCATTATCATGGTCACCACCACTATCGCTACAACCACAACCACCACCATCAGCATCAACAATACCATCATCGGCATCTCTACCAGATCTATATACACCATCATCACTACCCTTACCTTCACCACAACAATCTCTCACCGTAATCATCATCATCATCATCATCATCGTCATCATCACCACCACCACCACCACCACCCCCTCAACCACTAACACCGGAACTCATCATCATTATCAACCGTAAATTCCATCATCATCATCATCATCATAATCATCATTATCGTCATCATCATGACCATTATCATCATCATCATAATAAATACTCACGTCTATGACTGTTTTCATGGCCGGGTCACTGATAATACGGGCTTGTTTTCGACACATTCTGCATAGATTGACAAACCAAGCACAAGGAACCCAATATTTAGGGTTGTCTGTGCCCAGGTTTTTAAATATATCTTTCTCATCGTCTGTCATCAACCCTAAAATGGGGAGAGAGAAAAGAATTGTTAACAGGAATCTTACCACTCAAGTACTCCCATGCACAACATCTGTGGCGGATCCAGGATTTCTTGAAAAAGGGGAGGGGAGAGGTCAAAATTGGAATATCAGCAAAAAGGTACATGGGGTAAGTGTAAGTCGTCACTCGGGACGGTTGTCCATTGAAGAAAAAGAAAAAAATTACGAGAGGAGATGGGGGGGGGGGGGACAATGGTCCGCAATCCCCAATTTTAGCCACCTTTTCTTCCAAATATTTGGTCCTAATTATTCATAATACATGTTAGCTTTACTGTTACAGCTCAGTGTTACATAATATTTTGTCTTGTTTTGGAAGCAAACATTATACAACATCAAGTTGAAACATAAATTCAATTTGAATTATTACGCATTTCTATTAGTAACTGATAGTCCCATATGATGAATGTGATGCATTCATTGAGCCCTGTAATAACGCTGATCAATCATTCCAATTGCCTATAATTGATCATTTGAACAAAACACTCGGCTTTCGATCATGGAAATGTGTATGGTGATTAGGACATGTTCCGTCATTGAATACGTCAACAGTTTCCACATCGACAAAATATGGCTACATTTTAGGCAATGACTGAACATGTGAACTTGAACACAATAGGCCTAACGACACACATTTCTACGAAGAACAAAATAAAGATTATCATTTTTGTGGATCATTAAATTTTGATACGAATACATTTCAAACAAGGCTATAACAGGTTTGTTTCTCAGCAACTTATATTTTATAACTAAACAGTCGTCATGCAATAAAAAAAATATTGATATAAGCGCAATGTCGGCTTATTAGGGACTTTTCAAATAGTGTCGACGTGCTGCTTGAACGAGGTTGACGGGAATGGAAGCCTTTTCACAAATAATTATAATAATCATGTGGGCTTCTTCACGCGTGATGCCCACTGCTCTTATTGATGATATTATCCCATGAAGCATCCCAAGTTATCAATTCAGCCTGTCGATCTAGAATAACTCTTAGAGCTTTAAGCGTTAGCCATCATTATTATAATTATTTGTGAAAAGCTTCCATTCTTTACCTCTCAAGGTCATTCAGGCGGCACTTCGTCACAATTTGAAAAACCCCTATTAAAAATAAATGACGTCATTAACTGTTGTGGTTGGGTTGGCAACAACGGTAATAAGGGAGTTTCCAGTTACCGATAGGAGCTCTGTGACGTCATTGGGTCAGGGGTCACATGTACGTGGTCTCCTCTATATCAGGAATTTTTTTGTGTGAAGTCTATGACACCTTTTGATTTATATATGGTTTTCATGCTTTTTTTCGCTCATATTGTGAAAATATGGATGAAGAATCGCACTTGTCTATTGATGAGATAGACAATGTATACTTATTCCTATCTTTATCTTGATACCATGTTTATTTAAGTCTCTTTTCTCAACTGAAAGCGAAATTTGTAAGTTACCAACTCGCGTACGGCAAAGCGGCATTGAGTTCGCCGAAACCAACGGGGCTTGAAATCTCGATATTCGGACCGGTGTGCATAAGTACACAGTCGGTGTTTTTGCAACTTTCTGGGAGGAAAACGTTAATTAAAGTCATAGAAATGTCTCATCATATTATTCAACATGGCAAACGATAAGGAAAAAACCGACAAAAAGAAATATACAGCTAGATTTTTGTCTGATAAGAATTTGTAGATATGCCGTATGTTGGTTGACCCATGGGTTGACTGTACAGTCGCCGCATTTTATGTACATTTGGCCTGACCCCGAAAGTGGATATCGGAGACTCGCGCATGCGCAGATTGTATCTGTAAACTCCCTTATAGAACGTGATAAATATGATCAGTCTGTCTGGTGATCACACCCTTGGGCGCACGTACGATGTGATTTACGATGTTATGTTCGGGATCACACGTAAGTACATCGGAGACAGTTAGTTTCATAAAATGACGAGTTGCCTCTTATTTCAAAAGTTTATATATCCAATA
Organism: Paracentrotus lividus; assembly: GCA_940671915.1. NCBI lineage: Eukaryota > Metazoa > Echinodermata > Echinoidea > Camarodonta > Echinidae > Paracentrotus > Paracentrotus lividus. Next base: position 48,086,143 of record CALNVZ010000174.1, on the reverse strand, counting down.
TCTTAATTGGCTTCCTTTACTATACATGTATACAAATAAAAAACATACATGTATGTAATGTCACACCTACGAACTGCCATGAGGTATGCGATCTCCGAACATTATTTGAAAGAAGGAAATAAAAATAATTATTAACCAGTCCTTTTCCTAAAGTTCAACAGCTTTAGTTTTTTGTTTGTTTGAAATAACATGCAATATTATCTGTGTTTAAGGGCATGGTAAAATTTAATGTCCGAGGTGATCTCGAAACTTAGCTATTCCCGAAATGACTGTTATGCCTGAATAATATATTCCGATATGCGGTATATTGAGCAGGCCCGTAACCAGGGGGGGTTCGGGGGGTTCGAACGAACCCCCCCGCAGCGAGCAGGGTCCGCTTGACCAAAAAAAAAAAAAAAAAAAAATTAAAACCCCCACTTTTTGGCAGAAATGCAGCAGATACTTGAATAGAAATACAAGAAAGGAAGATTAAAACACTTTCTTCAGTCCCCTACATGTAAAATCTTTAGCTGCGCTTCGCGCTCGCAACTTTTATTTTGGGTATGATAATCATGTTTTCAGAACAAATTACGCAGGAATTACACTTAAACCATTTCGCAGGAATGTTTTCGTTTGCATTTGTGTTCTATTTTATATTTTTTATTTTTAAATGATGTTATCTTCAATTTTAGGAAATGATATCACAGAAAGAAGGCCTAGTGGCAGAGGCGATGGAAACGGGGGGGGGGGGCAGGGGGCACAGTGACCCCAAGTTTTTCATCCTAAAATTTCCCCTATTCATGACCCAAAAATTCCCTTTTTCTAAACCTAAAAAAGTGTCATCTTTATACTAAAAAGAAGCTTCGAGGTTTGAAAAGTCCATGGAAATCTCTGTTTAAAAAGGGGCACTTTCAATTCTAAAAAGGGCCCCTTGTTACTCCATTATGTCTTTTAAAACCCCAAATTTTCAGCTCGCGCTTCGCGCTCGCTGATACTAAATAGGTCCATAATGCACAATAAACTACAATTTTGAGCTCAAAGTTTTTTTACTCGCGCCCTTTTTCTTAGCTTAAAAATGCCCTTTTTATACTAAAAAAGAAGCCTTTCATACACATTTAAAGACAATTACTTAAAAAGTGTCTTACAAAGACTAAAAGGTGCCCCTTTCTTTTACTTCATATGTCTTTTAAAACCCAAATTTCCCTGCTCGGTCGCTATGCGACCTCGCACTGTAAAATTAACAAACAATAAGTATAAAAAGAGGGCTGGACCCAGTGCCTCTGCTGGAGACAAACCTTGTCCAAAGAATTGGTGTAATTGTGTTTGGGCTAGGTTGGGGATGGGCTAGGGGCCTTCAGCCCACAAAATATTCATAGCAAAGATTATTAATGAGCCAAGATTATTATGTATGTTCAACATAGATCCTAAAAAGAGTCTATAAGGCACGATTTTTAGCTCAAAACTTTCAGCTCGAGCTAATACTCAATAGGCTCTATAACCCCAATTTTGATCACAAAATCTTGGCTCCGCGCTTCGCGCTCGTATTCCTTTATATTCATTAATAAATGAACATTAAAAAATAAAAGCCATTAAGATTCCTAAAATTTATCAGCTCGCTGCGCGCCGCGGATACGATAAGTAGGGTCTATAATAGACAATTAACCCCAGTTTTGAGCTTCGTGCTCGTGATCTAAATAGAGTCTATAATCATGATAATGCATAGTTTACTCAAAGTTTAACTCAAAATTTTCGGCTCGCGCCTCGCGCTCGAAAAATTTTTTTTGAAAAAGGTCCGCTTTTTCAGATTTCGAACCCCCCCGTAAAAATCCTAGTTACGGGCCTGTTGAGATGCATATAATGCTCACAAGGTGCAGTGGTGAGTCCACGTTAATACGTGCCAAGTATATTACGCCTGAAATCAACAGTAGATCGAAACATGTTGGTCGCAACAAAAATAAGTTGCCTTTAAAATCAATCTTAAAATTTTGGTCATCAGATCGCTCCTTTTTCTGTATTCAAGTGGTCTAATTGTAAATTTCTGCATATTCATGTACATTATCCAACCACCTACTTAAGTAATTTACGATCTTATTAGCAATATTTTCAAGGAAATATACAATACAAACGTAAAGTTTTTCGGAATGTTTTTATCCCCTCCTCATGACAACATACCTGCTTCTACAAGGTGAGCAAGAGTCGGGAATCTCTTTTTAACCCTCTTGCTACCAGACCTGTATACTAGTATAGCTGCCAGGTTGACATATCGGGCAAGGGTTCTTCTTATAATCCTCCCTTCTTCATCATTTCCTAGTACGTGAGCTGATACATTATACACAACACGATCAGGCCATGGTATAGATTTAAACTGCATCCACCATCTGTGTTTAGGGTAAAAGGAAATATAAATAGAAAAAAGTTACTATTTTGGTAAGATTTAGGTAAATAACTATATTCTGACATTAGATTGATTTGCATAATTTTCTTGCTTCCGCCAATTCTGATATTTTGCAATACTTGGACAGGCTGTATGTTTATGCCAAATACATTTTTCGCATGGTGAGGACAATTTGAAAAGCGTCAACATAGTTTTGGCAGGGTGAATCAATCGTATGATGTAAAAAAAAAAAAAAAAAAAAAATGCTGTAGTTTTTTCTCATACCATTTAAATTAGATCATTATCCATCTTAGCCTATATATAACTGTTTCGCAATCCATGAATTTCAGTTTTACAACAAATTATAATGTTTCGGCGTATCTATACTGACCTAAAACAATAAATAAAGATATGGGCGTCGAAATAATGTCATCATTCTGACAGCACTCCACTTTTCATACCATTTAAATTAGACCATCATCCATCTCAATCTATATATAACTGTTGTCGTAAATTTTAGTTTTTACAACAAATTATAATGTTTCGGCATTACTATACTGAACTAAACAGCAAACAAACAAATGGGCGTCGACAACACTCCACTTCTACCAAAAACACAAAAACAAATAAACAAAATGGCGTCGATATGATGTCATCATTCTGACAGCACCCCCATGATGACGTAGGTGGCAATTGAAATGGATGTTCAATTCTCCTCTACTCGACATTCAGAGGTCGTATAATTCCAGAGTTGTCTGAGAGCTACTCCTGCTGTTATGTAGAATGTGAAATGTAAATAGTGTGGTCCATCATACGTCTTGCCCTCTCCGTGAGGCGTGATGGCTACATCATCTCAAGGCACGGAATGAATTCACTTAAAGGCCAGATATCAATTATATTAAACCCCTCTATAATATATAAGACGGAGAGCACTTAATTGATCATTGATATACCATATCGTTCATAGAGTTATAGAACAAAAAGATAATACCATATTTACTTTTAAACATGTGTTAATTTACTGTTCCTAAATAAATAAATTATCAAGAAAATGTCGACTCATAATGATGCTTTGCACAATAACTTTATTTGACAAAAATTATATTGAAATAATGTTGAAATCCAGTCCCTTCACAATGTTTTAGTTCCGTCATCAGAAGGTAACATACACTGTCCGTCATAAAGGTGGAATATTTTTTTTGCCGCTATAGCGACATAATTTTGCTCTGACTTTAATTTCTTTAATATGTTTTTCCTTCCTTTTTGGGAACCTTGCTATATCTTGGACATTCTCCCAACCCTTCACGTGGACCTTTTTCCAAAAAAAGTTTTGTCAACCCCCGTGATGCCCATTTTTGTCATTTTTTCCCATTTTAGGGCCCCTTTTTGTTTTCCCGGCCGATCAAGCCCCCCTCAGTCCTCCCCCCAGGAAACGCGACTGAGCTGTACTGTTTTGTATTGTTCTTTAAGTTAAATCTATGTTTCTGGGGACAGGCTAAGGTCTTTTGTCTAGGGGAGGGGTTGAAGTAAAAAACGAGAGTGGTGAAAATTCTGAATATTTTATTCCATCTTTATGCTGAAAACAAAAGAAATTAAAAACCACCTTTAACCCTTAAATATCATCATTTTCCCCTTAAATTTTGTTTAGCCTTGATGAAAAGGCTGTAAATAGTCATTATTGATAATATTTTATTTCGATTTACGTTTAGTTGAGATTTCACAATACAATTTAGGGAAGATAGAAATTTCCATGGTGTAAAAATGAATAAAATGAATGTTGAACCCCAATCAAAATAAATTTTGACCCCTCCCCTAGACAAAAGAGTCGAGCCTGTAACCATAAATCTAGATTTAATTTAAAGAACAATTACAAATCTCCACCTCAGACGTGTTTCCTTGGGGTAGGACTCAGGGGGCCTTGGTGAGTCGCGTGAACAAAAAAGGGCCCCAAAAATAAGAAAAAATGACGAAAATGGCCATCTTCTGGGGGTGACAAACTTTTTTGAAGAAAAATCCCCGGGAAGGGTTGAGAGATCGTCCAAGATATACCCAGGATCCCAAAAAGTGAAAGCGGTGACAATCACATTCAAGAAATTAATAACAGAGCAACGTAATGTCGCTTGAGCCAGAAAAAAATATTCCACCTTTATGACGAACAGTGTATATTGCGTCCAAGAATAAAGTGAACCCAACGTTGAGCTTATAGGTCTAAATATATTATTTCTGTGACCTTTTTCTTTCCCTTCATGTTTAAGAGTAACTTATATCCTGCCCAGTGCTACAAGATTTATACCTGTGCTGTCATGGATGACTGAACACTTAGCCTTTTTAACAAAATATGTGTAAAAATCACCTTGTACCAATTTTGAGAAATGCCAGCCCATTTCTTCATGAACTTCCTGAGTCATTCACAAGGGTCACAATAATGACAAAACATTGCTTGGGCTATTGAAATGCATAGGATAATGTTTTCGACAAGTTGAAATAGGTTTTAAAGCCCTGGTTTTCGGTCATCCGTGGTAGCACAGTTATGAATTTGGTATAACTTGATATGATATGAGATACTCTTTAAAATGAAAAAAAAAAAATTATACATTTTTGATTACGAGGCTCTTACATCTTGGTTTCCTTTTTTTTTTTTTTTTTTTTTTTTTTTTTGGGGGGGGGGTGCATTGTATACTATAATGATCGTGTTTTTTCAATTAAAAAAACCGAGCCATTTGATTAATTAAGGACAACGAGATACTTAAAAAGATAATTCAGTCAACATCAATGAAATAGAACATTTAATGAGCTGGTCAAACCATAACATCTTCCGATGTTTATTATGGCAAGAATTCAACGGAGCAGCCTTCATAATCAATTCAAAATATCAAACATATCATCCCCCGTCTAAATAAATACATTGGCTCTATGTTGACATCTCATGGCGACAACCGTGTCTTTAATAGCTCCAGCACCATCATTTTATGAAAGGAAGCAAGAATCATTCTAAAATAGTGAAATGATTTGATTGAATGAATGAATGAAAAACACGTGAGTTTTCAGGCGCGTAAGATGAACATTCGCTTGATAACATCATGCTGTCAATGTATCACATTAATAAAGACACAACCAAATATTTTTAAGGTTTATGTTTTCAAATAGGATTCCGTGTAATTTTGTGTAATTTTGAAGCTGTGTCTTTTTGCCATTCATGTTCGTCAAAATATAGATCAATGAATTAAGTGCTGTAAAGATTCCCCGAGGAGTAGGTGTATTGTAGTACCATTGGATTTAATGGTTACCAACTGGATGAGATAATAATAATTGTGAGAAACTGAGAAATGAAATGGGAAGGAAGACCTACTTATACCAAAACATAAACAATCAAAACACGACCACATCATAAATGCATCAGTATTTTTTAGTATGGGAAAATGTAACATTTTTAATGATAACCCAGTCTTTTATAATTTTTAAACAGTCATTTGTCCCCACATATTGATATAAATTGTACTGAATAAGATGACAAAAATAAATTCCTTGTGGGAATGATCAGACACTTACGAATGAATACAGGATGGAATCATGATCTAACTTTATGTAATTTTAGTAAAAATAAATTCGTTCTTATCAGCAAATTCATATTATGTTCATAAAAAGTGTCTATATCAATCCATTGCACTTGAACTGTCAAAGATAAACTCTAGAAATTTACTTCTACATAAATCTTACCTATCAAAGACAACGGTCACATAGAAACCAAGCACAAAACTTATAGGGAACACCTTGGTGTAATCGTAGGCGTAAATTGAGAGTTTCTCGAAGTTCTCCTTGACATCTTTCGATCTGTCGAAGGCGAATCGGTAGATGATGCTGACTATGGTGTAGAAGACAATGAAAACAAGCATCTCACGCCAAAGGAGTTTGTAGACACTGGCCCGCCATCGTAGAAGGAGACCTGCTAGTCCACCGAGCTTGATCTGTAAAGAGAATGTAAAAGGATATAATTAAGACTAGACGACGAGCTTTGTCATTTCTATTGTGATACAAGGGCAGTTCGAAGTTACAGTGATTTTGAAAAGAACTGTTGGTTTATTTCAATAAAAAGGGAGCTCGATTTATGAAGAAGTACACACAACAAAATATATATTTGTATAGTAATAAAAATAATAAGGTGATGTCGATGAATGGATGTGATGCAGGATATTTTAATAATGGTGTTGATGGTGGTGGTTTGGGGGTAGTGATGATGATGTTGGGTGATGTTGGGCCATAAAGGTTTTTCTAGTTCTTTAAGAAATTAGCCTCATTATTTCATAATGAGTTCTTTCATTGCTTCAGTTTTATTCATGAACATTCCTTTAAATCAATGTTGTGATTCTTAAGCATGTCCACTGCAGAGAGAGTCTCCTTAAAACCAGCTCTCAATTTTCAATCGTTAAAGCTATATACTACGTACACTGGATTAATCGGTTGTACCTGTCGTAGATAAATCACCTCAATGCTATACCCACAATCAATGCTATACCCACAATATCCGTTTGACACGCTCCATATCTTTTCAGAAACTACCTATCACAATTTATGTTGTTTACTAACTTCATCCCTCCATCAAGATGGTATGAGATACTCAAGTTTGTTTTACTAGCACCACGAGAGAGTAATTGAGAACTCCCTTATATTGCTCAGGAAACGACATTACACAATGACGTCATGATAAATGCGCAGTGTGAAAGGTATATTTTCATCTGCCATTTCAACTGTAACACCCTTGCAAGGAAACCCCTTGGGCGAGAAACGGAAAGTAGGGGAAAGTGATGTACTGAGTTGATGGAGACATCATCAAAATAACCCTTTCGTGTTAGTTGCGTAATAACATGATACATATTGAAGTTATAATATCATGTGGGTTCATAAGTGTTATTTTTAGTCAGAGACGAAATTAGCTTATAGCCTGTCGTGTTGACGCGGATTTTAAAAGACCAAAATAACAACTCACCAACTCAAATTATATCAACATGTGAAATAATATAAAAAATAGCATCATTTCGGGGGAGATGGAGGGGGCACAAAGCTGTATTTCAATTTTGCTGAACAGCAAAAGGATCTAAATCACAAGCCTTTCCATGATGCTTTTACTCACATTATTGTATAAAAAGTGTCGCAAGAGTGTGACCCTCAGATTCCATAGTCATAACGATAAAAAAAAAATCCTATTTTTGTTCCTCTTTTAATAAATTATTTCCTTCGTTTTTTTTTTTTTTTTTTTTTTTTTTTTTTTTTATAGATCACTTTTTATAGTCTGCTCTCTCATACAACTTCTCCCTTTCCCTTCTCTCTCTCTTTCTTTCTACCAGTTTCCTTCAGCACACTTCCTCAAATATTTTCCAGTGATTCAAGGCACATCTGATAAATATTTATTCACAAAGAAAGAGTACGAGTTAAGAATGAAGTCTAATGAGTTCCACGAACTGACGAGATATTTGGGTACTATTCTATTAGCTTACTAGGGTGTGTAGGGTGCTACTGATGACATAATTATTGTCAAAGTTGTTCAAATACATTTCAAATGACAAAAAATAATATGCCCCCTATTTTGATGCATTGTATCTTTGCGTTTTAAACTTAAAATGATAGAGTCCAAATCATCACAAATGTAGTCTCCCAAATTTTCAAGTAATCTCCAGGGATTCTGTCTTTAGTGTCATCGTAAGTATAATGAGATAATGTCATATTGGGTTGGTATGATATAATCGAGTACAAAATTAAAGTATTTTGACACTAAATATAGGGGTTCAATGCAGTCCATAAAGTAATCGATATTTATTGAAATGGGCTCCGAGCGAATCAGATCCCGTATCAATATGAATGAAAAAATGCTCCAAATTTTATTGTCCGGAAAGGATATTTATTTTGCCCCTTTTCTCGTGGGCCCGGCAGCCGCTGAGCAGCGCCAGAAGGACATTGCTCTATCCCCCTCTTGTTAAACGCCAAACAGGGAAGCAGCAACTACCATTTTTTAACGTCTTTTGGTATATATGATGCGGCCGGGGCTCGAACCCATGACCTCCCGATTATGAGGCGGACGCTCTATCCACTGAGCCAACACATCGGTGGTGGCAGCGGTGGGATCTGCGTGAATTATGCTTGCAAAAATGTCGGTAAAACAAAGGTTTGCGATTTATTGCATATTTGAAAGAACTATTCTGACTGGTCAGTCTTTTGAACAAAGTGCGCATGTAACAATGATCTTGATTGGCTATTTCCATTTAACGATTGACTGCAAACTGGCTCGTGGTTTCATATTCACTCATAAAACCAACAACTAAAAAGGCCTTGCTTGCTTGTTCTGTGACGTTTTCTTTCTAGTCATTACTTTATACAAATTTCCTCGTATATCATATATACTATCATCCCATCGAAAGTAGGGCACTAACATGACTGTGAGTGTCTTTTTTTTTCCTCCAGTCAGTCACTTATCTTCTCTTCCTATCAAAAGTCGATAAACATTAATGTCAAGTGAGCATTTGTCAGTATTCCGGGGGTATATACATTAGTATCATGTTAATGTCATTATCACGTGGTTTGGAGATAATTTAGCAACCTTGGATCACGACCAAGACATCAGCGTTGACAGTCACATCGTCCAGCTTGACACCAATGACTGCCGACATCATCGGAAAAAATGTTATTCATTTTGAAGGGGCCATATTCCCAGCTCATCTATTTTGGATATTTGTTTCTATCATATAATTGAAAACGGGCTCCTTATCGTTACAATGATACCTTGCTTGAATCATAAGTGTAACGCATGACCGAGTAAATTACAATTGAAGGTGACAGGTACAAAATCAATTTTCCAAGTTTTGTCAAAGGATGACAGAGTGGATGCTTTCAAAGGTGTCACGCATCATCACACGTATTGCTCTGGGACAGCATGGACAACATGGACAGCATTTACTCAGTCTTCTTCAATTTTCTCAACACTTAAAAATGGATTCTGTACCTGTAATCTTCATTTGCAATTTACTAATTTATGCTTCACATTTATGATTCAAGAAAGGTTGCATTGGAAAGGTGGAGAGTTCGCTCTGTATAGAGAAGGAGTTTGTCGATTTGTAGTCGGTCTAATAGTGTGGCAGGGGTCTTATCAAGATGAGAGCGAACAGTGTGCTCTTGGAATCTGTCGAGTACCTGGTTTAATTGAATGTGATAAGAGCATCATGAAGTGATCTCATATGACATACATCTCATCTTAAAGGAGTTCTAAAGATAATCCACTTCCAAAATGCCAAGCAGCTAGCATGCAGACAGCTATAACAACGTTCAAACAGGAACCTGGGTTCATTTTTGCACATGGTTTTCAAAGAGTCATGAGGACTAATCAATAAACAAAACAGAAAGAGCCTAGACAGAATGGGGTTGTTCTAATGTACGTATAGCACTTTTCAAATTCATCATGACTGTGATCTGTTTTGACGGATGTTCGTTACCAAGAATCCTTGAATGAGCTTCAGAGCAGACAAAATGTCAACAAAAAAAATTCACTCTAGAATATGGATAGATAGAGATCACAATGACAAGTAAAAAACAAATAAAAACAAAAACAAAACAAAACAACAACACATGCACTTAAAACTCAGCACAAGTATTTTGATTAATGGGAAAGATTTTTATTCTTATTATTTTTTAATTAAGTGTGCATTCGCCAAGACCAAATATAATTCAACATTATTTGTTCACATATTTCGCTCCTTTTAAAATCTTTTAAAATAGTACCTTGTACCTTGTAGACTAAATCCCGATGGCAGCTTGTCATACATCTAAACTGGGATGTATGTGCAATGTGTTGGCAAGGTGGGCGTGGCAGTGCACAAAATAATGCTATTATTTACAATAAAACGGTGAATAAAATAGTGAAGAATACTAAATTATTTACATTAATTATTATCATCTATTTCCTAATGAATATTTTTACGAATTGATGGAATACTATGTCCAAACAAAAGTAAAGTATTTTTTTATTACGCTGTCAATGCCCTTTTCAAAATCTAAATCTTTATAGTTTTGCCACCGTAATGAAAAGCATCCTTACCCTACATCAGCTAATCCCAACTGTATTATATTAGTATCATTTCTTGAGAACCAGAAGGGTCTTATCTCTCTATATAGAGTGTTATTTAGTTAAGGACCTTCTCGCTCTTAGCATCAAACTGAAATCACCAACGCGTTCCTTTCTTGAGAGCGAGAAGGGTCTTATATCCATGTAAAGTGTCATTTAGTTAATATCCTTCTCGCTCTAAGCATCAACCTCAAATCACCGATGTGTTTCTCTGCATACGATGGCAAAATAAACCACGATCTATATTTATAACATGTATTGATGTAGAGGACAATGGCCTCCCGTGCAATATAAACAGCGGCTTAAAACTAAAATAACTTTTTAATAAATAGCCTTCTGTCAAAATACGTTATCATAGGATGATCATGTATTCCATATGCACTTTATACAAAACCGATTTCCACACAACGATTATCACTCAATTTTAAAGTGTAAGATTAGAGCTGAATAAGTGGTTTGCTCATTGTTGAAAATAGTCTTTATAAAGTATTATATCCCTTATCTAAGATTGTTTGCATTGAGAGTGTACACAAGGAGAAAAAGAATAGTTTAACTAAGAAAACTTCCCTCATGAAATAAGTTCGTTTTTCTTCATGACGTCACGCATAGTACATTTTTTCCCTAGGGAAAAACTGGACTATACGTTTTTCCGACCCCCCCCCCCACCCTATTCACGAGTTGACGCAACGCGCGCGAGCGGTGCTACTCTGCTGCTCTTTACCTGAATTCTCCACTGCATGCCACGGCAAACTTTCGGCGAGCTGCACTGCAGCTGACCAGGCCGGTGCGCAACAGCTGATTTTTTTTTGTAAACAGACAAAATGGCTGCCTCCACTAGTTGCCAGATTGATGGTAATAACGGAAGATTTCAGCAGATAATGACGAGAAATTGTGGATTTCATGAACTCGATGACAGCGTTAATACTCAGAAACAAATTAGTATGCTGTATCTATATTCCGTGAATTTTGTTCACAAATTGATGGTGTGAGTTGTGATGAGATCGACATCAAATCACTCGATTCAGCGCTCGCAAGATTTTTCGTCGGTGCTCGAACAAACGGGCGCTTTGTAAGTATACCGGTTTGTTGTATGTCCGGACGGTTCTTTGTCCGGACAAGACGGCAATTTCGGAGCTTTGTTATCAATATTTCATTATCGATTGAAAATAATATCAGACAATATAACAAAGCATAATATTTCACAAATATTTTTGAAATTACTGCACAAATTTTGAGAAAATCCAGAGCAAAAAGATGATGTTTTTATCTGCTTAAGTGTCGGACAACGGATCCCCCATCCTACTTGTACTTATTGGATCCAGAAGAAAGGTAAGCATAGACTATTATAATTTTGTTCATTAAAAAAATTAAAAGGAATGGTATTAGTGTGAAGGGATATAAAACAAATTACAATGACTCATTCTCAGAACAGGTTAAAACTATTCGCACTCAGGAACATCACATAGTACTATTCTCTCTCGGGCCGATGGCCCTCGAGAGAATAGTATTATGTGATGTTCCTTCGATGCGAATAGTTTTAACCAGATCCTCGATTGTCATTGTATATTTGTATAATATATAACGAACGTGATATTCCATGAACCACACTCTAATTGACTATTACTGAATAAAAACGAAGGTAATGTACACAAATTGGTCATGTAATTTAGAAATCAGTCATTTAATCCCAACAAAATTTGTTTTTCATTTTATTTTGAGGCAAATGAGAAAGAACTTTTGGTGAAGAAAGTGGTAGAGTACTGGGAGCACGCGTGTTGGAAGACTCCAGCGCATATTGGTTCTTTTTTATTTCTAAAAGTGCAGTATGGCCAGCATTAGACTGATGAAAAAGGAGTCCCTTGACTCTCAATTTATCCGCTTTATCAAACCAGCCTTGCATAGTCCGATGTTTATGCGATGTCGACCATACTTTACACTCTATCATAAAGCTGTCCAATCTCCAAACAAAATGGGAACTATAGCACTGGTATAATGCCGAGGATATAAACCACCAAGAGGAAAATAACAACAAAAATGGCCACCAAAATACCACTCAGGGATAAACGCATTACATCCCCGACCGTAAATTCATTTCCCTGCAGTAGTAGCCGCGCTTTATTTTGATGCTTCACAAAAGCCTTCTTTTATGAACACTGTCCTCGCCTGGCGTAACATTCATTAGTATGAAATGCCATTCTCGCTAGATATGTGAGATAGGCCTATCGTCTGCTGGCAGCGATAGACTGGTTCAAGATCACTGACTGGTAGAAGTCAGATTTACGAAGCTCAGGAGAAGAGATAGAAAGAGGGAGAGAGGAGCTAGAGGGGAGATGAGAGAGGGTGGCTAGAAAGGAATATACAAAGTTGCGGGAAGTAGAGAGGATACAATGTTAAAGTATATTACTAGGAAAGAATACATTTTCGAGACACACGGAAAGAGGAAAAAGGAAGGCAATCGGAAAAATTTGCTAAATTTTAACCACAAATTTGTGTTATTTCATGGATAACGTATACGATAATTTGTATTTAAAAAAAAAAAAAATTAAATTAAAAATAAAGAAAGACAAAAATGAAAACGCAAACTGTTTCGTGTGCCTGTCTGTTTTAGGCCTATAGGAATTTTGATTCTGGGTGAAGTTAGCAAAGTTTGAAAATCATGTTATTATAAGGCCATAAAATATTTTTATAGCCACGCCACCATATTATAAACTGGTGAAATACATCGAACAAACGATCAATTTTAACATCAGTAGGCCTTACTCAATCGCTATTAATTAAAAATATAACTAATTTTTTAGAAGCACAGTCGTTTATTCTTGGATTCACCTGCCGTCTTTAAATTAACACCTAAATTACTTTATGACAAGTCTTGTTACATTGTCAACATAGGTCAAAGTGAAACGGTGATCAAAAAGTTCGTTCGGTACACGGTATCTCATCATTGGTTACACTGGCGTAAATCCCGGGGGGGATGGGGGGGATACATCCCCCCCAGATTTTGAGGAGGGGGGGATGCCCTGTACAAACATCCCCCCCAGTTTTCAAGAAAGAAATGGGGAAAAAAAATAACTACATAATTGTGTTATTGGTTAAAATAGCGCTTTTAATACTACAAAGTGCCTCTTTTTAACTCCAAAACCCCCAAATTTTTCTTGTTCGGTCGCTATGCGACCTCGCACTAAGTAACAATCAGTAGGCTAAATAAAAAGGTTTGATCCAATGCCCTCGTCTGGGGACAAACCTTTGAAAAGGGTGTTCTCGACAATCAAAAACATTAATGTAGTTGTGTACGGACTAGGTTGATGGAGGGCTTGGGGCCTGCAGTCTCAAAAATGTTCATAGCAAAGATTGTGATTTGTTTTTATCACCGGTCTTTAACAAAGCATCATCTACACGTAAAATGAAAATTGTGTCTTCAAAATAGATACTAAAAAGGGAATATCATGCACAATTAAATCAAACTTTGAGCTCAAAATTTTCGGCTCGCGCTTCGCGCTCTCTGATATTTAATCAGATAAAAATTATATAAATATTTCCAATTATAAGCTCAAAATTTTCGACTCGCGCTTCGCGCTCGCATTACTTTTTCAATCATTATTAAGATGAACAGTAATCAAGGCAGCCAATAAGATTCTTAAAAGCATTCAATTCAATGACAAATTTTCTTCGTACCCCCTTCCTCTCCCGAATACATTTCTCTTTATGTATATGCCTCTGATCTAAAGTGTCCCCCTTTTCAGAAAAAAAATGCCATTTTCCATCGTGACCCCCACTTTCTAATCGGTTCCGCCGCCTCCGCTATATATATATTTTCTTATTATTGCGCTTGTGGATACTATATAGGATCTATAATGCACAAATATTTCCAATATCAGCTTAAAATTTTCGGCTCGCGCTTCGCGCTCGCTGATACTAAATCGAATCTGTAGCCTAATGCACAAATATCTCAAATTTTTAGCTTAAAAATTTCGGCTCGCGCTTCGCGCTCGCATTACTTTTCAAAGACAAATTCTATCTGCACCCTCTCTAATGCTGATATGGGTATTGAAAACGTTCCTTGTATACACTACTGCTTGTGTATGTCAAACAAAATCGCAACAAGTTGGCAAAATTTTTCGCTCATCCCCCCCACTCCTCGACACGGATTTACGCCGCTGATTGGTTATATAATACACTGTGAAAAAATTGTATTTCTACAGCAAATTAGCAGAGTCGCCAATTATATTAAAGATTTTTTTTTCTCCAGGCAAATATTTACGTGAGACATATGAAATATACATGAAGGCGAACAAAAATATGTGCCATTTTATTCCTTCCGGTAAAGCAACTCCGACAAAAAATTTTGTTTATTTATTTTTTTTTTGGAGGGGGGGGGAGATATTTTTTTTTGCATCTCTCTCATAATCTTCTTGAGTAGAAATTCACAACAAAAGTCTTTCTTACATGAGAGTTTGTGGCGACTTTACTGACACCAGATTGCTGTAAATATATATAAAGATTTTTTAAACATAAACGTCTAAAGAAATACAATACACGACACATAATACATGACGAATGATAAACAAAGAACACTTAAACGAGGAGTCCGGGCTGAAATGAAAAAGTTTTGTAAAATTAAGTAAAATTCATCAAGCACAACACAGAAAATTTCATCAAAATCGGATGAAAAATGACAAAGTTATGCATTTTTTAGGTCTTGATTAGTTTTGTAAAACAGTTCTTGGCAATTGTCTCATTGCCTCATTTGAATATTTGAATATTCAACTGAGCAAACTGATGATGTCACAGTCCCCTTACTTATTGTGTATTTTATTATATGAAATCCTATCTATCTCATTTTTTTCATATATTGCGTATACAGAAAATCTGTCCCTCATACTGAAATAAGTAAAAGCACTTGTGACCTTGAACATTCCACAAGGATTAATCCGTGTTTTTATGTCCTTGGGGCAGAAAATCTTGATAATTGGTATTTCATACAATAAAATACAAAGAAAGTAGGGGGACTGAGACATCATCATCAAAACCTAAGAAAATTCATAACTTTGCTATTTCTTATCCGATTTTGATGAAATTTTCAGTGTTGTGCTTTTTCGATTTTACTTTATTTTTCTTATAATGCAAACTCCAGCCCGGATGAGTCCTTTAAATACAGTTTGAATGCTTCATGCAGATTATATAGGGCAATATAGATCATAATTATTATATCCTTTCGTGATATTTTTATCGCTCCTTTTCTTCAGACCCTCTATGTCTAAAGGGCCTCATCCCGCTATTGAACATGAGGTTACAGGCTGAATACTTGGTATATCTAGCGATGCCGTAGCTTCCACGGGACATTATTATCCCTCACTTATAATACCTCCCATGTCACATAATGTTGGCATCGTTCTCTTATTGCATCTCAGGTAGTCGATAAATATCGTCATCCTGTTATTGGAGGGGGAAAAAAAATCGTATTTCCATGATTATGATCTTAGATAGAAGGTATAATTACGTGACACATTCCTTGATTTATAAATAAAAAGAAAATTACTTTGTATAACATTCGGAATATTTCTGATCAAAATGTCCTAAATGAGTGAACTAAACATTATTTTTGTGCCACGAACTTTTCATTTAGCATTATAAAATCGACTTTAAACAGAAATTCAATATGTTTATTGCTGACACACCTTGTACTAGTGTATGGTGGCTGAATGCTTCAACAACACACCATAGTAGCTGCAAAGAGGTGTAACACAACCCACCATATACGACTTTACAGTGCCATTCATATACACCTGCGCGCTGATGCTCTCTTTACACCTTACCACTGCCAGGGTTATATTGGATAATGATTGAAGTATATATGACCTGCAGTGTAAATAGGAACCTGTTGCGAGCACTCGACTAATGACATCGAATAATTGCTATGGAGGATAAGAAGCTTTGATTAAAAGCAAATAATATAGGTTTGTTGCACAAAATACAGCCATACATGAATGTAGGTAGTGTAATTCATTCAACATAGATGAAATAATGGCTTTTGTTTTATATATTGCTTTGTGGCATAAAAGAAATTTTTGGCAGTAATTTTTATAAAATGATGCAAGTAATGATAAACATTTATTTCAAAGTTGCGAACACTGTTCTCTTATCGGATTCATTTGATGATTTTATTTTGTAACATGCCCATTTCACTCCTTTACTTAAACACGAAAAGATCAGTATTTCCATTAAACTAATCATTTGGATATTATAAACATTTTGTGCGTTAAACCATATAGAAATGTCACAGAAAACACGCATAATTCTGGTTAGATATCAGGGCGCCATGTGCATTTGCCATAAATTATCATCAAAACATGAAGACGATACGTATTTCCATTAAATTAATCATATGAATATTATAAACATTTGCTGTGTAAGACCATATAGAAATGTCACAGAAAACACACATAATTCTGGTTAGATAATCGGGCGCCATACGCATTTGCCATATATTATTATGATAATGACCATGACGTTTAATTTAGATAGATTGATCGTTCGCACGTTCACTACCGTAGATGTGAAACAATTAGTAAATATTGAAGCAACCTTGAACAATACTTTGACATCGCTTCTCACATAATGTGCGATGGCATTTAGGTTTTCAGGGCGACAATGATGACATTTCAATGATGACATTTCAATGATGTCGTAAAATGTAGAAGCAGAATTATGTTCACATGGCATCCAATACTACCGACTATTCCGTTCTGTGATCTGTAATATGCAGGGAATGGTGCCAATATATTTTGTGTTTTGTACATGAAAAGAAAAAAGAGATTTGACACCGTCAACAAATTCATTGCATTTCCAAATTAAAAAATTCAGAACAATTAATATTCAGTTCCTCCTTTATACAACATTCACACCTGCCAGTCCATGGTTTCAAAAATAAGGACGTACAATCAGAAATCTCCTGATATCAGTGGCGGATCCAGGGGGCATTTCATCAAAGGACTTGTCGGACATTTTATCCGACAAATTTGCTCTCAGCCAATCAGATGCATGCATTTTAGTAGCTTATAACAGTTTGTCAGATAAAACGTCCGACAAGTCCTTTGATGAAATGCCCTCAGGAGTTGAAATTAGGAGAACTCCAGGACCGATAGGGGGCAGTGCTGAAACTTTACGATTTTAACATGTTGGGTAGTTCTCAATCATAAGGGGCGCTTCCCCTTCGCCCCGCCTGAATCCCTCTGCACAACAATACATATGTAGTTTTTAATAGGGGCACGCCTGTTGCACTTTCATTTTCAGAACTCATTTTCAATAAATACACATCTTATTATCGTTTGACATGCTGGCACCTTCTATGCTGGCATAAGCGGGACAATAGCTGATACAATGAAGCTCGTTTTGTTTTACCTATACAATGAATTATAGTTAATTATTAAATGTTCAACAAAGTATGTAGAAGAATAATATGAATATTTTCACCTTGAGAAAAGCATCATTAGAAACTAACAACAAATGACGCATATTTCGAACATGAATAGGTGAATAAAAGAAGTGTTCCAGATCCCCATTATCAGCCATGATGAATATTGGCAGTGACAGTTCTTTGATGCAGATTATCAGCGTGTTAATAATTGATTCTATAATGAGATATGAGTGAACGATCATATTCAATTTGGCATCGACATAACGAAATGATCAATGTATGTCAGAAATGTATAGGCTGCACATAGCAACATCGAAACAATATGGGAAATGTCAGTCATCACTCATTAAAGTGCACAGCTATAAATATGTCCTAAATATAATACAGATGATTGCTATAGTGAAAGACTGTATGATTCGGCTATGCATGGGTAGGTGTGATACCAATGGTACATTTTTTCCTTTCTTCGTTTTTTTTTTTTTTTTTTTTTTTTTTTTTTTTTTTTTGGGGGGGGGGTAAACGAGATCGACACGGAAGGGGGACTGTTGTATATTTCTCTATTTCCGTGGTATCTGTCGTCTTCTTTTGTTTGTTGTTGTTGTTGTTGTTTGTTTTTGTGTTTGTTTTTTTTTTTTGTTTTTTTTTTTGGAAGGGGCATGGTCTGCAGCTATCCGGTATGATTTCTTTTTTCTTTGAAATCTAATAATTTGTTGCGATGTTTTGGAAGAAGTTGGTTCAGAAGGAGGAATAAGAGAGAGAAAAAGCAAAGGAAATGGAAATAGAAAAAAAAAGGACAAAAGGGGGAGGGAAGAGAGAGAAATATATAAAAATTGTAACAAATAAAAAAAGAGTGAAAGATAGCTCTGTGATTGTTCAAGGGGGCACCAGCATTGCAATTTTTCATAACAGGCAGGACAATTTTTCTTTAAAAAGAGGATGAGGGCAGACATCCCTCCATATATCCCGTCGTCCAGAAGACAGTAAAGAGGCGGGTCAGCTCATTAAGGTATCCTTGTAATGCATTAAAGATCATTGTCCATTGAGCAGAAGGTCGATTGACAGCCATTTGCCAAATGAAAATTTGTTGCATGAGTGGCCGATTGAGCCATGTGATGGATAGTTAGAGTGAGTACATGTATGATAAAACACTTTAAAACACATTGCCATGACGTGAGTAATATATATTGTTATATTGTTTTCGTTTGTGTATCCCTTATTGTAAAATACCAATCAGACTATTGAATTTTATTTTGTTTTTTGTGTTTAACATGTCATGTTGTATGGAAGAATAGTAAAATAATTATGTAAGTAATTCTGCCACGTGAAATTATTGACAAGGGCCTCACCATAATCTTACATACATAGCCCTATACATTAGATCTATGATGAATAGGATGCATACATGTATTTAAGTGGAATAAGTGGAAAGTATTTATGCCCCCCCTTTTTTTTCAATTTAAAGCTAAAAAATCTATCAAAAAAAAAAATTATTAGTAAAAAATAATATACGTTAAAATATTTTATACGAGCAGCACAACGTTCGCAGTATCATGCTTATCATTCCCAAAAGCTTTTCATGACTGTTTTTATTTAAAAACATATGTATGTTTTATTAAAACCATAGCTGAAAGCTAAAAAGGTTGCATTATTGATATCATTTTAATTCATTTCAGTATTACGCTTCCCCTAATAACTCTCTCTCTCTCTCCCCCTCTCTCTCCCTTCTCCACCATCTTACCATTTCAATTACTAAAGTAATCTTTCCCCCTTTCATGTTATTCACTCTAAATTGTCTTTATTGATTCAGTGGACATGAGAGATATCGCAATAAACAAACATGGCACTTAATTAACAGAGATTATTAAAAGTTTCTATCTTTAATTTCCCCTGGATAAGGGCAACTAATTACACAATTTGTTTCCCCCAGGGATGGAGTATGTTCAGGATTAAGCAATAAGGGTAAGATTAGTAGCGGGGTCACACTTAATCAAAGCTAGATTGATGCTTGCTTAATTAATGATCGGGACTGTTCATTCTAAAATCAGAGCGAGGTCTTTGAAGAATTCCATGTCATTAGCAACGATGACGTCATTGTTGAAATGAGGATGATCATAATGATAATATGCTATTCTACTTTACTTATAGCAACAATGATACTGAGATAAACATTATAGCTATATTCATGAATCGCTGATGAATCATTTATCTAAATATTCATAAACAGTACAGTGAGGCGCTGAAGCATACCAAGTACCGAGGTTGATCACCTGGACGAGAATTTGAAATGTACAATATTCCTTGCCAAAGGGCATTGGTGCCGTGTCAGGGAATAGAAACACATATCATATTGACTACCAAGTTGGCATACCATTACTTATCGAATATACGTTACCAGACATCTCTACAGCTGACTTGTTGATTTCTTATACTAATAGAAATTCAAAAGTGAAAAAGATTTTACTCAGGCCATAATTCGTTTCAATGTGTGAGATGCGAAGAGTTGTTCGGCATGGCTCGTATACACTGTTTAAAAAAAACAATATTTTACAGGGGGAAAAAAAAACATAATCATTCTGTATATTTATGACAGAATCATTCTGTCTATTTCTATAACGGGATTTTTTTTTTTTTTTTTTTTTTTGCAATTTAACAGAAAAGGTCTGTTTTTAAAAAGGAAAAAAGTGTTTTATTTCAGGAAATTTATAAATTTTCATACCTTATGCACCACTTTTCTGTAATTTTACTGCAAATTGTGTTAACGATTGTGCAGTAAGATTACAGGTGTTTTCGAAGCTCTGCTGCAGTAACTTGTCTGTTGTTTTTTTTTAGGAGAAAAAATACAGAATCATTCTGTATATTTTATGACAGAATCATTCTGTATACTTTTATAACGGGAAGTTTTTTTTTTTAAGGAGAAATTTTCTAACAGTGTAATAAGTATCTACTAGAGACAAACATGTTCTATGCGGGGAGTTGAACAGGAGCAACATTCTCACGAGGAACCTCTTGAACTTTCATCTTATTACAGACAATGATAGATTACGAAAGAGTGCAACAAGGAAGGTCTGTGTAAATGGTGTAAAGGCCCGGTCCCAGTGGCGAGCGGATTAACTGCGCATGAATTGCGGCTAAAAATTTAGAGCGTTCGTTTACATCCGCAACAAAATTGACCCAAAGTGTCAAATTTCCTCGTATGAATTACGGATGTATTAATAATGTATAGCGAAGATATGACGAATAAATACGGACATTTCACGAATAAAAGGGAAAACGATTGCGAATGCTCTCCCCTTCGGCATTCTCCAGGCTCCATTTGTTCATTTTGCAGCTGACCGTCCAAAAGTCTGTTCTGCAGGACAGGGTAACGGGTGCGCATAATGTTGTGGAGCAGAACATAAGCCTTCACTATGAGCCCGACTGTTTCAGCACGGTGTTGCATGGTTGTGAGCAGTACCTGAAATCTGTTTACCAGGACACCAAAAGTGTTCTCTATAACTCTTCTGGCCCTTAACAATCTGTAATTGTAGATGCGTTCTTCCCTGGTCAGCTTTCTCGCGCTGTATGGCTTCATTAGATATGTTCTTAGGGCAAAAGCATCGTCGCCCACAATGAAGTAAGGAACATTTTGTGTGTCATTGGGCAGGGGATCTGGACGTGGCCAACCCATGATGTCGTCGTTTTCTAGACCTTTCTTCAGATCGCTGTGGTTGTAGATTTGGGCATCTGATGCAGAGCCCTTTCCTGATACGTCAGCCCAAATGAACTTGTAGTCGGAACTAACCATAGCAAACAGTATTATACTAAAGAAACCCTTGTAATTGTATTATTCCGATCCTGAGTTGGGGGGGGGGGGAGCTTTGCATGCCACATGTTTGCCATCAATGGCACCTACGGTGTGAGGAAAGTTCCAGTTCTGCAGCCAGTCATCAGCAATTCTCCGCCATTCTTCTTCGGTGGTGGGGCAAGTCATCTGCTCATCGAGGTACTCCCCATGTATGGCCTTACATACTTCTCTGACAACTTTGCTTATGGTGTTGTGTGGCACCCTCCAGGCATACTGCATTCCCCTGTATTTTGTACCAGAGGAAAGGTGGCGCATTGTTAGTGCCACCTTGAGACCAGGTTCCAAGTTAGGTCTGAAGTTGATCTGTTTCTTGGTCAGTCTGGGAGTGAGCCGGTCCACCAATTCGTCAAACATGGCTGGGGGCATTTTCATAAAGTTGTGAAAGGCACGAGGATCTTCATTACTCAGGCCGACCATCAGCTTATTGTACATGCCCAGGTCCAGTCTTCTACCAATCCATGCTCTCACATGAATAGCTCTTTGATTTCTTCTTCGCCTCCTTCTCCGCCTCTGGAGCAATTGCTGGACTTGGAAAAGTTGATTGTTATGTTGTTGGATGGCAGCAACTATTCCACGTCTTTGGGGATCCATGACTGCATCAAAATTCTGTACTTCTTCACATGCAGCTGCACTGGCAATGACTGGCACATGTCAATTTCTGCCACATCATAATGTGATGCATCAGTAGCGGACGCAGACCGATGTCATACAATGAATTTATCGGGCCCATGAGTAAACATAATAGAGCCGCTTTTGTCCCCAGACAATTGGGCTCGAGAAATGCATTCGATTCTGTTTTCTTGTGCATCACATCGAAATCAGACACAAGTCGCAGAACAAATTCAGAATAGGGTCGAGGAAATCGGCAAAATATTAAAAATTGTCTAATTTGGAGGAAATATTTTTTTGATTTTCTGAATTTCAATGTTTCTTGTATGTTTTTTAAAAAAAAATGAGTAAAAATGATTAGGGAAAGGCTTTTAAAAATGGATTGCTTTGTTGAAATCTTTTACTCTTTTCTGGAGACTTGTGTCTGATTTTGATATGATGAGTCTTTGAGCACTCGCATATTGTTCGCAAATAAGATGCAAAGCAGACGTTATACAAACGCACTATTTGTGGCAGGTCTGTACGCATCGTTACAGGTTATTTTAGTTCGGGATGTAGGCGTGATAGGAACGCTGTATGTCCGTTTTACGCACTATCCAACTCCGCCGCCAAGCCGCAATACCCCGTCAGTTGCGGATATCAGCGGATAACACCGGATATTCAGCGTATGGATTAAGTATCTATTGTGGATGAATTGCGTATAAATGGCACGATTTTCCGTTCCCAGGATTTTTGAGCTGCTCAAAAATCCTGGGAACGGAAAATGTGCCTTTGCGGATAATCGCGGACTCGTGCGGATGTCGGCCAACTGAAACAAGCATGTTTTACGAATACTGCGGATATTTAGCGAATGCAAACCAATTTTGTCCGCAATTCATACGTAAATCGTCCTAAACGCCACTGGGACCGGGCCTTAACGGAAAGTCGTATGTAGTTCCTTCGTGCGCAATGGGGCCGGGTTTGGTATTTAGAGAGGATGTTGAAGAGTTTGCTTTTATGAAATGAAACAACATGGTTGTGTCAACGGACATTGTTATCCCTAACATTAATAGAAATATAAATATGTAGGGGCCAAAGTACATGACATTTTACAAGACAAAATACGTATTGCTGGTGTTGTACGATACGTTATGCGGCGGTCACAACTCGTCGTATGCTACGGGGCACGTGCCATCAACGTAGCCTGCGTTGCATGTGCAATGCACGCACAGGTCCTGGGTCAACTTCTGCGATTCCTGCGTTTCTGTAAGAAGGGTATTGTAAAAACTGCACGTCGTACATGCATTGTACCTACAAGGTACCTCCGCTGCATGAATTTTCTACGAAATCCATCGTACGGAGTTGCACGTCGAATTAAATTAGGTACGGTGAGTTGTGACCGCCGCATAACGTGTGACTTGTTGATCGTTACCCCCTGTTAGACCCCTGGCATGTTTCGATCTGTCAATATGTACATCCATCTTTTCCCTCAAAGGGTTTTATATCCTGCAGGAATAAAGGAATCCTTCAACTCTGAACATTATTGCAGTCATTATGGTACAACTGCTCTCTCTCTCCCTCTCTCTTTCTCTCTATCTCTGTCTGTAACTCTCCCTTCCTCTTTCTTTTTTTCTTTCTTTTTATCTCTGTTTCTCTCTCTCTCTCTCTCTCTCTCTCTCTATCCATCTTTTCCTCTTTCTTTCTTTCTCTCTCCCCCTTCTCTCTCTTCCCATCTCTCTCTCCCCCTCTCTGTAATGGCACATGACGCCATAACTGAAACTAGATGAATGTTCATCAGATCCGAGTTAACAGGGTGGCCTGTTTTCCAACTGAATGCACGTAATATGCTCATCTATCTGTATCTCTTTAGGCGTCGCTCTGATGCTAAGTGGTTCGTTTGAGCTCCAGGTTGTTCAATTCGCCGCTCCGCATGTCTTCACGCACTACCAACCAGTATACTTGACTTGGGAGTACAGAGTTGGCGGATCGGAATTCGTATTAAGATCCATATATTCAAATGCTCATATTTAGTGTTTTCAAAGAGAAAGTGTAAATCGTAAGCTATGGGGCCATATATATGTTGTCAGTGCATTCTATAATGTGTCAAGATGAAACCTTGCAAATTTCATTTTTTTTTTTTTTTTTTTTTTTTAAAGCTTTAGTACATGCATCACAATCAGTAAACGAGTGCAAGTGACCGGAAATTCCATATGATTTTTCATCAATAGACAGCAATGCTTTTTTTTTTTTTTTTAATTTCCCTTGGAATGTTTATGAAATGATGATATTCATTGATGAATATATGAACCAATGGTTTGCAATTATGATTCCAGCATTAGCTTGAAGAGTGATTTATTTTTAATATCCTGAAGTTAAACAATCCATTTAAAAATGAAAATGATTCTAAAAGCGCATTACTGCTATTTATGAGTAGTATTAAGATCTGTATTTTCGATTTCCTACCACCAGTAGACACAAAATGAAGTACCAAATAAATAATTTATTGAAATTATTATATTAAACCTAATGCTAGGTTCACACTGCCGATCTGATCAACTCGATCGAACCCGACCAGGTCAAAACATCAATTTTCCCCCGATCATTCTCGAGCAAGTGCTTGATCGCGTATCTACACGAGCCCTTTCCGATCCCCTGTTCGATCGTTTACGATCCATACACGATGATGTCCGATCTCTCCTCGATAACCACCACGATCAATACTCGATTACTTCGATTTGATTCGATGTATACACGATCATTACGCGATCAATACTCGACCTCTTCCCGACAAACTAGACATCTACACGATTTTGATCCGAGTAGATTGACAGCTAGGACAAGCTTCGTATTCTTGTTCCGTTTTGTAGGGAAAGATCTTTGTTTTAGAGGTGGAATTAAATGATTTGCACTTTTGGGCGAAGTGGTATAGGAGTTGTCCTTTAAAAAGGAAGAAGTCTCAAAATGAATTTAATTGGTATCTTTGTTTATAATGATTGACAAGAACAATTTTAGGAAGAAGTTGGTTAAAAATAATTGTTTATAATTCTAATTATTGAGGGTCGGATGAACAAGAATCTTTTCAATTTCGTTAACGATTTGCCGCATTGCAGTACTTTTATACTACAGTGCGTCCCAAAAAGAACTATACACTTTTGAAATGGCTACCAAGTAAAAAAAAAAATATATGGTTCTTGGGCAAAAACTTTAGATGTACACTGTTAGAAAAAATTAAACAAGTTGTTTAAAATCTTCAACAACTGCGTGTTAAACGGTGAATCGCACAGCGTTGTTTCAAACTTTAACACTCTTGTTTTTCAAAAGTTTAAACAACATGTTGTTTAATGGTTGTTTTAAATATCAACTGTATTGTTTAACGCTTCTCTCTAAAAAATAAAAACGCTCCAACTTTTGGTTTACGCGGCCGGGTATTGAACTCACAACCCTTCGAATAAAAGGCAGACGCTCTTTCCACTGAGCCAACTCATCAGTACATACACTCAGTTAATGTGTGAGGCATCAGTCCTTCGCCATGATTAATGTTGCGCCGATTTTACCTTGCATATAACGACTGACGCCATTAGCTCATGACTATCACGTGACATTTTCCTCGGCTTTTTTAAACAAAACTCTAATCTTTAAACAAGTCTTGTGTATAGGCTATAAAACCTCGTTTCCGGTTTTAAACAACAAAGTTTAAATATTAAACAAGAATGTATAACTTTAAAACCAAAAATCTTTTTAAACAGCGAAATTTTTAAACCGCGTTCTAACAGTGCACATAAAACTCATATCCTCAACTATCATTATGACACAAGCAATTCCAAAATAACGCATTCTTCAGTGAACAATGCCCACTTTTGTGAAGGACATAAATATTAGCATGCGCAGTAATTCTCTATTCATTTATCACCTTTGTATGGCACGCCATTAGGGATTCAACTAATAATGGAATAAATCGGGCAACAAACCAAGACAAAAATAAACCGAAGTCAAAGCAAAAATCAATGACATGAAAACAAAACGGTAAAAAAAAAGCATTTTGCATGATATTGATTGTTTATGTCTGACTTTCGGTAAATATTTTATATTAGCGGATGTATTCCACTATTGTTTGATTTCCTCCTGGCATGCCATACAAAGATGATAAATGAATAGCGAATTCCTGCGCAGTCTAATTTCTGTGTCCTTTACAAAAGTGGGCATTGCTCACTGAAGAATGCGTTATTTTCGGAATTTCTTGTGTCATAACGATAGTTCAGGATATGAGCTTTATATCCATATAAACCTTTTCTCCAAGAATCATATATTTTTTTTTGATAGCCATTTGAAAAGTGTATAGTTCTTTTTGGGACGCACTGTATAAGCGTTTTGAACAGTTATCATTAAAAATTATAAATAAAGAAAAAAAATCAATCCCTTGTTCACCGCCTTTTTCTTCATTTACCTTCATCTCCCCCCCCCAAAAAAAAAAGGACCGATAAAAACAAAATATCTAAGAATCCCTAAAAGTATTAAGGTACTTTATTTCGATCTTTGTTAGGTATTCTTTTTTCTTTTCTTTTCTAATAACATCGACACATTTATTGTACTGCATTAACATTAGAAACGGGATTCTAGCTTTATTTTTTCAACTTAAAAGCGAATGGGTCGACTACCCACTTTATGCCCCCCCCCCTTTGGCCCACTCATAAAAGTGGCTCATTTTTTATTTTCGGATTTCTTTTTGGTGTCATAATGATAGTTTAGGGATATGAGCTTATATCACATCAAAACTTTTCCCCCAAGAATCATATATTTTCAATATGGTAGCCTTGTCAAAATGTATAGTTCTTTTTTGGGACGCACTGTATAAAATTATGAATGAGAAAAATGAGAAAAGAAAGCAAATAAACATTATACCTGTCATATTATTAATAATATAAAGTTTATCAAATGGCCCTCTCCATAGAGATTTCAGACTGTATTTATATTATATCATTTATGTCAGTATTTAACAAAACGAAACAAAATATCAACAAAATAACCCGTAATCCTTGCTTTTACTTTTCCCCTTCTATTTGTATTTACATGCTATAGATAAAGAAAATAAAAAGTTATATTAATCCGTCATTTCTTTTTCCACCATTCATTCTGGCACACGAAGCAAAAACGTTATCAGTTTTTTTTAAATTTTTCACTAGTTTCTTGCCAATCATTTGGGAAATTATACATTTTGGATAATTCTAAAGGAGCAGGATCAAGGAGGGAGGAAGACATGGTTCTTTTTGCATGCCTCGACCTAGAGTGCAATAGAATATAGTCTGTCCGCCCCACCATGGCATATATATTATACAATCCTTGCTCATGTTGTTTCGACATTGATTCTTCTTCAGATTTAGAATAATAATATTCCTATAGTTATGTAATAAAAATTTCTTGATTTCTCTTGTTATTTTTATATAAAACAAACCTCAAACAAATCAGCTAGCATGTTTTTATGATCGAGTGCGATCGAGAAGTATATCGGGATCTGATCGAGTGTGGTTCGAATATAGTCGAGTCGTGATCGAGTTCGGTCGGAGAGATCAATAGCTGCCTGAATCCTGAGGTCGAGCTGTGAAAAATTCTTAATCGAGATGATTGGAAACCATCGTGTAGTACCGAGTATGAATCGAGTTGATCGGGAACTGCAGATCGGAGAAATCATCCCGACCCAAACTAGATTCAT
Organism: Paracentrotus lividus; assembly: GCA_940671915.1. Lineage (NCBI taxonomy): Eukaryota > Metazoa > Echinodermata > Echinoidea > Camarodonta > Echinidae > Paracentrotus > Paracentrotus lividus. The sequence goes on along the minus strand of CALNVZ010000174.1, from coordinate 48,058,130 downwards.
TATACGACCGGTTCGCGATCGACTCGACCTCTTCTCGACACTACCTTAGGTCGGGCTCCTACTCGATATTTTTTTGACATGTCAAAAATATCGAGTAGGAAGAGGCGAGTGAGGCGATCAAGTAGGATCAAGTAGAATCAGGTAATTGACAGAATTGACCCGCATCAACCCTTCCCGACCATGACCATTGCCGACCAAGCCAAAATGCTCCCAAATATGGTGATCGGGCTTGATCGAGTTGATCAGATCGGCAGTGTGAACCTAGCATAAAGGGAACACAAAAGTATATTTGTAAGACTGTGTATCCAAACAAAACACCTTTGTGCTATCCAGTACAGGTATTCGGCAATCATCTCTGTGTATAGAGTTATATTATCCACCTCTGCTGTTTTATTAAAAGTACACGATGATGATTTGACAGAACAAAAATTGTAACAATAAACAATCCTCAACCTATTATTAAGTAGAGTAAACGAGCCTCTGCTTAATATATAAGAGCTCTCCCTCTAGATCAAATGTCATAATTTATTATCATCAATATGGATACATTAAATTGTACATCCTCATGTAGCTTGTGCAAGAAAGATATGATAACTGACAGTATACACGAACATGAATGTCAAACAAAATGTCAGCCGAGCAGATGGTGAAGGATTTGTTTTTGTTCTTGTCTTTCATATTTAATCGATTTTCGTTATTTTTATCTTTGGTAGACATGAACATAGATATAAAAAATATACTTCATAAACATATATGTTGTGTTAGGTGAATTTTCATAAAATATAAAAAATATACTTTATAAACATATATATTGTGTTAGGTGAATTTTCATAAAATATAAAAAAATATACTTTATAAACATGTATGTTGTGTTAGGTGAATTTTCATAAAATATAAAAAATATATACTTTATAAAGATATATTATATGCTGTGTTAGGTGAATTTTCATAAAATATAAAAAATATACTTTATAAACATATATGTTGTGTTAGGTGAATTTTCATACAATACAAAAAATATTCCTCATAAACATATATGTTGTGTTAGGTGAATTTTCATATAATACAAATGCCATGGTCATTTCGTTAAATATTTTCACATCTCTAGTCCAAACACTCTGTGACACATTACATTACATTACATTACATTACAATAAACATTTTGTGCGCTAATCCCCTTAAGGCTCAGAGCGCATACATAAAAAAAAAATACTTTTTGTCTTAACTACATTGTACATTAAGGGTATCATCATTATTCATATTGAATAATCAAAAACAAATTAAATAACATACATAAATTGAAATAAATATGACAGCAAATGTATGTGAAGAGAATTTATATGAATAGATGGGTTTTTAGAGCCTTCTTAAATATTTGAAGAGAAGAAGACTGTCTAATGTGCAAGGATATGTTATTCCATTATTTGGATGCTGCAACTGTGAAAGTCCTATCTCCTGCTTGGATACGTGTAATCGGATATGTGAGGCGTAAGTTATCATTTGAAGACCTGAGATTTCTGCTTGGAGTATTATGTAAAGTCAAACAATTGAACAAATAAACAGGAGCTTGGTGATGCAATGATTTATAGACATGTACAAGTAATTTTAATGTTATTCGCTGTTGGATTGGAAGCCAGTGGATGGATTTGATTAGTGGTGGTGCGGAGTGACTTCTGCCAACCTCAAACACAAGACGTGCTGCCTAGTTTTGTAGGCGCTGGAGACGGTTTATATGAATCTTTGGAAGAGAGGAAAGAAGTCCGTTACAATAGTCAAGGCGGGAAAGAATTAAGGACCTTACAGCATGGTGACAAGTGGGCTGATCGATATACCTGCGAATTCTTGAGATGTTTCTTAAGTGAAATGTGACAGTTTTACTAACATTGTTGATATGTGCAGTCATACTCATATGAACATCAAAGAATGCGCCTAAGTTTCTAATTGTGTCTGTGGGTTTGATTGAAGTATTTCCTATGGTAAGAGTAATATCTGGCAATTTTCTGAAATTATGAGGCGAACGAGCAATAAAAAACTCTGTCTTACTATCGTTCAACTTCAACTTGTTAATGGACATCCAATGCTTTATATCAAAGATACATTTTTGCAGTGACAACAATGCATTATCTAATTCACCGCGTACGTTAGGATCAAGAGAAATATATAATTGTATATCATCCGCATATACATGGTATGATACATTATGATATTTAGTAATATCACTAACCGGGAGGGTGTAAAGGGTAAAACCAACAGGGCCTACTACAGAACCCTGTGGCAAACCAAACTTGGATGTAACAGGTTCAGACAATTCCCCTGCAATGTCAACTTGTGTAGACCAGCCTTCAAGATAAGACTGAAACCATTCTAGTGCAGTACCTTTGATACCAATCCTCATTGATAAACGAGAGACTATGATGTGATGGTCGATAGTATCAAAGGCAGCAGACAGGTCTAATAAAACTACAAGAATTACTTTGTTTGAATTAAGTGAAAACATGATGTCATTCTTAACCTTAATCAAAGCAGTTTCTGTACTGTGTCGGGGTCTATGCAGATTGAAACGGATAAGCAAGATTATTTGCTTCTACATGCTCCATCAGTCTTGAGCAAGCTACTTTCTCAACATGCTCAATGAGCTTTCCTATATAGGTTAAATTAGACACAGGTCTATAATTCTTGATATTATCCTTATCCATTGATGTATTTTTCAAGAGAGGTTTAATAACTGCACGGTGGGCTCCTTTAGGAAAGATACCAGATGACAAGGAGGTATTCACAATGTTAGTGAGTACAGTTCTCTTTCAAGAACCATGTTGGTATGGGGTCTAAACGACTAGATTTACTGGGGGATCTTGTAATGATTTTCAATAGCTCTTTCTCAGTAACTGCCCTTAGGATTTCAAGCGATGGTACATCATCATCCGAATTATACACTCGTTATTTCGACCTGTGTATGATCAGAGTAATACACCCAATCTTTAAACGTCGATAATAACGTTGTGATAATTAATACGTTTAAAGAAATATAAATTTCTCTCTACTTTTCGTTCCAATGTTTTTTATTCCTCTATCCTATATAACCCCTCACTTTATCTTCATTTCGTAAAAAAAGACTTCTGTCATCTACTGGTCAAAACCAGCTGCCAGTAAATTCCCTTGAATTCTGCTCGGGATTTGTACAGCCCTCAAGACTTGCCTAGGCCCCATCGATACGATTGCGGGCCTCTGAATATTCCCACAATCCCCCGATCGCAATACGAAAATAATGTGTGCAGCATGAAAGATATATCCTCATGTGATATAAGAGAGTTGCAATATTAGAGAGCTGTGACGTTGATGGTGTGTGGTTGTATCAATATTTGAAGAAGATGATGGGGGAAAGTAAATAAAATGGATTCTCCATACGGGAGCAAAGGACATGATGAGTTGCTTGTAAGTTGATTGCATGTATGCCCCTTAAAGAGAGGGAGAGAGAGAGAGAAGTGTGTTTATCAGCTCTGCTGACGTGATAGGAGGGATAGAAATGGGTCCTCATTTCCAAGTAGTAAAAATCATGAACAAGGAGTTACATATAATTCTTGCAAAACCCAAAGTTTTTATTAGAGCATCCTAAAATATCTTAATATACATGTATAAAAATGATGTCCAAGTCAGAACAGATAACCATAGTTTGTTTTTTATAAGGTACCTTTTCTACCAGGGAATGTTTCCTCATTTCAATTCAATATCGACTCTTAAATGTTTATTATTATTCAGTCAAGAGAATAAATCAAAAACATTACGAATTTGCTGTTATTTTTCATGAGCCATAAATATTATTATTATCTATAAAATAATGTTAATCATAGTGAAGGGAGGACTTTGTACAAATATTGCATGTTGTACTCAGTACATCTGCCTAATTTTCCCCTGTAGAATTCGGGACCCCTTCAAATATTGACTCTACGACTACCAAGAACGTCATTGCACGGCGCAGAACCAGATTTCAATACTCCAAGATCCTTCAATTTCAGGGGTACAGTAGTGTACCCGGGTGTACAGTTCAACTGGAAGAGTCTGGGTAATAAATTACAATAACAAAGCAAAGCAAAGCAAAAAAAAAAAAAAAAAAAAAAAAAAAAAAAAAAAAAAAAAAAAAAAAAAAAAAAAAAAAAAAAACTTAACAACTTAATAACTAACTTTTATCTAAGCTAAAAAAATAAATTAAAAATAATAACAGCATCAGAAAACATTCATCACAACAACAGAAATTTAATGTAAACAAAGTAAACTGCATACATTGTTACGGTTCAGAATTTGTATTTCCTTGCTGACGTCATTATTTCTTTTTAACATGAACGTTTGTAGTACACTCTAAGAACTGAAGTGCTGTTTTTAGCTCTTCAAGGGCTGAAATCAGCACTTTTTAAGTGCTTGCATTAGTGACTGCACTCAAAGTGCTGTTTAACTGCACTCAAAGTGCTGTTTTAGCAATTTCACGTGAGCTGAACTTTCAGCAAAAATGGGCAAAACGGCGTGACTTCGTTGGGATTCCCTGCATGAGAAGCGCTGACGAGCACGTTAGACCAATTCACATCTCACGGTTGCTAGCAAATCATAATTGTTGCATGATGAACTTTCTTAAAATTTGCCATAATCATCTACTATGCTGTCACAACTAAAGCCAGTTAGCGAGATCTCCGTTGGTCTAAAAGGTAACGTCAGCGGTACTCTTCCATGTCTAGGTGAACCCAGGTCGAATCCCATACCGACCATGAACATTTTTTTAATATTTTAAATGGGATTCAACATTGATTTTATGCATTTTTACACCATGGAAATTTCTATCTTCCTCATTATGTATTGTGGAATCTCAGCCCAACATAAATCAAAATGAAAAAAAAAAAAAATCATTTATAATTACCATTTACAATCTTTTCATAAAGGCTTAACAAAAATTAGGGGAAATGATAATAATTAAGGGTTTAAGGTTGTTTTTTATTTCTTTTGTTTTCAGCATAAAGGTGAAATAAAATATTTCGAATTTTCGCCAATCACACTTTTTACTTCAACCCCTCCCCTAGACAAGAGACCTACGCTTACCATAAATGTAGATTTAACTTTATAAAGAACAATAAACAACAATACAACTCAGACGCGTTTCCTGGGGTTAGGACTGACTGGGGCTTGATCGGCTGGGTAAACAAGAAGGGGCCCCAAAATGAGGAAAAATGACAAAAAATGGGCCTCAGGGGGGTTGACAAAACTGTTTTTGAATTAACTCTCCGTAAAGGGTTGGGAGAACGTCCAAGATATAGCTAGTGTCCCGAAAAGTAAAAGCAGGGACAACTTATTCAAGAAATTAAAACCGGAGCAAAATCATGTTGCTATAGCGCCAAAAAAATATTCCACCTTTATGACGGACAGTGTATAACATCTTGAACTTACACTCGTGGTGTAGGCCCTATATGGTTTAAACGAAGATTTGGCGTAATCTAAAAGCCTCCAACTATTAAATGAACCAATTAAAATAAGTTTTGATTACAATTTTAAAAACAAACAAACACAGATAAAAAACGATGTCTATGATCACTTATTTGAGAAGAGAAAAGTTTCTTGTAAACAGACTAAATTCATCACGGTTTAAAGCCCGCCGATAAGATTATTATCATGACATGACAGCACAGAAACACAACTCACGTATGCGATTGTATTCACTTGGGCATATTATCAAAGCAGGGTTCTTGGAATAGTATGTGTCCTGCATTTCAGAAACCAACAGCCAATCTGAAGCAGTTGAAATCAATAGAAATGGCGTCAGAAACTAGCACTTTGGTAAGGAATCTTGGGACCTAACCTCTACGAGTCGGATGTAAAGAGGGCAGAGAGAAAGATGGAGGAACGGAAAGAGAGAGAGGGATAGAGAAAGAGAGAGAGAGAGAGAGAGAGATTAAGGAGATGTATATAAGGTTGGGATAGACCTAACTTATACAAGTCGAATTTAAAGCGGGCAAATAGTGAAAGAGACAGAGGGAGACAGACAGACAGAAAGAGAGAGAAAGAGTGACAGAGAGAGAGAGAAAGAGAGACCAAGGAGATTAATATACGGGTGAATATAACGGTGAATATATTGGGGGCCGGAGAATAACAAGTGAGTGTATATCGTAACAGTTTCATCGGGGGCACATTGGGTATTGGAGAGAATGAACACACAATAATGGGGCATTGTTTTAAATCGAAGTTTGAAATTTAAGAGCGTACTTTTTTTTCAAAAAATTCAAAAGTTTTGAAACTTGGAGTCTTATTTCTTCCAACATTGTTGTTTTCTCAGTTTCTCGTGTTTACAGTTTCTGAGACGCCGCGGCGCGCCGTTGCATCCGTTAATTTGCATATAGTATTATTAGAACGTACAGTTCCGTACAGTACATGGAAACCAGATGGTTTTGGACAGATAACAGCATGTTACCATTTTCTTGAAATCAATTATCCTCTCTTTGACTTTCTCTGTTTCGTGTCAATGAAGGGCAAGAGCTCACGGTATATCATCACCATCTCATTATGAAGTCAATCCGTACACGCATCACCGACCAAGAGATAAACTGGTTTCATTGAGTGCGGTCACAGATTGCTCCCCTAGTACACAGGGCGTTATCCATGGAGAAGGGGGTGGGGGGGGGGCATTCAGAGACTGTCCTTTCCAACACGTAACACCTTCCGTCTACAAGTTTGTAACGTATAATTTGATTAAATTATGTATGCTGCCTCCGAAATTCTGGGGCCGTATTCCATAAACTATACTTAAGCAATTTGTCTTAAGTCTAAGTATTTTTCTAAGATTTTGTCCGTGGAAAAAAAGTTCTTAGCCTTTATACCAAACACGTTAAGCACTTGGTCTGAGGTCAGAAAGCATCAAGCAAAAGTCTGAATTTTATTAATATCGTCATTTTTAATTTGTGTGGTCTTGTGAGCTTGCCATATAATCAACATTAAAGTTAAGACACTAGGTAGTAGGCTTAAAGTTAGGATAAAATTCTCATTTTTTTAAATGTGCGATTTGAAGGCGCAATTCCATTTAAGACTTTTGACTTTGCAAAAATCTAAGAATTTATGCTGCGCTGCCAAAAATAGTCCCGGACAGAATTCTTAGTAAGGCGTATTTATGGAATACGCATTTTAAAGATAAGTAAAAATGCTTAATGTCATGCTTTTATGGAATACGGGCCCTGATGTACAGGCTATATATTTTTGATAGGGAAGTACCGAGTTTCAGTATGAGTTGAGTTGAGTTTGAGATATTCATATAAACACGTTTTGCCAAGTGATAAAAGGTCAAATCAATGACAGGAATCTCATTTGGAAATAAGTGGATCAAATAGTCTCTGTACTGCTTAAAAAGTTTTCTACATATTCATATCAAGCAAAATGAATTGCCAAAATCACCCTTCTTATAACTACCTTATACGCAGAGTAAGCTAATGAAAACGACACGGTATGAAGGGCGCTTGCAAACATCAACTGACGTTACTGGATTTAGCTTTGAATTTGAGTGGAAACCGTATCAGGTCTTCCGTCTACGCACGGCTCGATAATTGCCCCTTAAAATACACAATTTGCCCAAGGGAGACGCCATTTGTTTTTGGACGTGTTAATTTAATTTCAAAGACAGCCATGATTCGTGGGTACGTTGATAATGGATGCCCTGATTCATGTTCGGTTTGACACGAACTCCAAAATAATAAATCACCATGGTTGTTTTCTCTCCTGAGATAATGCTCTCTTAATTCATCTTGTTTGAGGTAATAATGGTTTCTTTACTGTCACATCCTATCGTTACTAGAATGCGACACCGTAGCAAGTCGAAAAATAGTCCCCTATTTAAAATTTTCCTTTCCTTTTTGATAATTTGGTACATAACAGGCGCCATAATAATATTTGCCACCATTATGTTTTTTTTTCTTTCTCTCATTTCACAAACTAAGTGCATCGATATCCCTGTGTACAGTACATGCAACAATACAAAAACACGACTTCATAACAGTTGTATTTTTATATGACTTAGGCCTATGTGGTAATTGTGTGTACAAAAACTCTACATATATTAAAGTCATGCAATTTTCTGGTGGTAATCTACAAATGATTATTCCATATAAATCATATTTCATACGTAATGGGCGCCCTATCATAAGGCCATTTGTAAATATTTTTCCATTCTCTGATTTTACAAGACAATGCATCGATGTTTTCTGGCATTGTATTTGCAACAATACAAAAACTAATGACGTACGACTTCATAACATTTGTGTTTATATGGCTAATGTAGGAAGTGTGTGTATAAAAACCTTAAATAAATAACTCATGCAATTTTGGGGTTTAATCTACAGATAACAAGCTGTACAGTGATGACGTCTTTCGACGTGATATGATTTTTATATGGCAGACGGTAGCTTTGTGCATAATGTGGTGCATATAATATTTTAGGCGGGAAAGATGATGATGTTTCCTGCAGGTCCACCATGCACAGTGCTCACATGATATTTATCCAGATGTCCCGCTCCTAGCCATACGCTGAGCATTAATTTCATAACGAGCTGATTAGAGAATATATAAAAGTACATGTAAATACACATATAGAAAAGGAAAATGGTCAAACATTAAGATAAATAGGGAGAGGAACACCGGTCACTTCTAAGCTACATAATAATATCAAATAATAATCTGAATAGTGAATACTAACGTTAAAAGTGTTGTAAAGGAAACGTGATAATCGAGGATAGATTTCTTTACAGTATAACAGTAACGCTGTAATTTTGAAAAGTGATGATATTACTTTCAATATTATGGTTAATATCAAAGTTCTTATACACTCTAAAAACCAAAGGGCAAAACGAGTGGAAAATAGTGAAAAGGGGGCAAGGGGGGACACCCTTTTGTATCAATCCTCGGCCTCTATAAAAGGTGATTTACCCCTTTTCATCCTTCACACTTTTTATTCTTTTAGAGTGTAGGACATGTCAATTAATATTTCCAAAAATGAACGAATGCACGAGACCATAGAAACTTTTGAAGCTATTCTAATCCTTTAGAATGATCAGGTACTGCAATCCTAGATTCAATCTTTATTATAAGGGTGCAAGAAATATGGCTACATCGATAGCAATCTTCCTCTTGGAAACACTTCCGTTGTATCTCTTTACCTCCTCTCTTTCATTGGCAGTGAGAGTTTGACCTGGTTCGTGCATTGATCTCCATGTTTACATAAGCCTTCATCTATCATGCATTCTGAAAATTGTACTTAAAGCACGTTCACATTGGCTTCATTATCTATGCTTTTCCTTCTCAGAGAGATCAGTGGCGTTCAACACGTCCACATCTTGAGTAGACGCGCACGGTTGCTTTCGATTTGGAGGTGCGCAACCCTCGCCTCGGAGTGCAAGTTGCACCAAGAAAGAACGAGACAGAAAGAGAGGGGAGAGAGAGAGAGAAAGAGATAGACAGACAATGAGAAAGAAATGGAGCAACAAAGAAACAGTGAGAAAAAGAGGGGAACAGATGTGTCTTCAGAAAGAAAAAAAAAAGGGAAGAGATCAAGAGGAAAAGTCAAGGAAGAAATGGAGGAGAAGAGAAGATGTTTTGGAGTGAGTATAAGACGGTGATCGTGCAGAGGAATTTTGTGGAAGTGGGAATAGTGATTTGGGTAATGTATAGGTGGGCTGAATTGTTGACGGTTGTTCGTTGATTGATCAATATCCTGTATCACGGGGTGGAGTAAGATTGGCAGGTCAGATGAAGAATGGCGAAACAAGAGGGGATGTAAAGCAGATCAGGTCAACGAACTATCAAACCATTCACAGTAATTACACTGCACTTCTTAAAACGAATATTTTGTCAAGGAAATGTTTCAATTTCTCCCTGAAACTGAGAAAAGACAACATCTAAAATGTTTTAAACAACTAAAAAAAAAAAGAATTGGGGGGGAGGGGGGCGGAACAAGATGGCATGTAAAGTACATCAGGTCAACGAACTATCAAACCATTTACAGTAATTACACTCTGTTTTTGTCACTGTGTTTGTTTCAATGTGACTGACATTAAGATGAATATATTTTGAGGCGGAAATGTTTAAATCTTCCCTGAAACTGAAGCAAAAGGATGCTTAAAATATTTTAAACAACTATCAAAAATTTTGTTTAAAAAACCCACTATAACAAACATGCCAACGTTGTTTTCAATTTTAAACAACAAAAAATTAATGTTAATTTCTTCTTCCTTTTTTTTTGTTAACGTTGTTTATATTTTTTAAGAACGTTAATTGTTCACGTTGTTTAAAAATCAAACCATGTTCTTCTAGAAACCGGTTAAAAGACCTTTTGTTAATTGTTCACAATATGTTGAAATGGTTTTACAGTGGCTCCTTTAAAAAAAATTAAAGTAAGCAGATGTTTAAAACAAGAATCTTCTTCTGATCTGCGTGGTGTGATGAAGTTTATCCTACCGTCCATGACATGCGTATGGGTGGATAGTTGACTGCTGCACGATTTGACTCAATCGATGCCAGATATCAGGTCAAATGGGGACAGATTGGCAGTCAATTAAAGACAGTAAAGAGAGAGAGAGAGAGAGAGAGAGATGGGGGCAAGATACCTTTAATGGTACTTTCTTCCTTAGATGTGAATGTATTATTATTTAGTTGTTAACAAAGAAAGAAAAAGAAAGAAATAAAGGATGTGATCATAACGTTAAAGCAGAGAATTATAGAGGGAGTGAGATAGAGAGAGAGAGAGAGAGAGAGAGAGAGAGAGATAAGGGGGCGAGAGATAAAGAGAGGGATGGAATAGTGTATACATGCTCAATGGTGAAAATGACAGACGTACAGTAAGAATACCAAGACGGACAGTATAAGAATAAGAATTTTTTAATACCTCGGAGTAGAAGAAAATTTATACAGTGTATATACGTAACAACACAGCAGGAAAAATAAATGCGATTATACCAGTCCTGTTTAAAGGAAACCAATACCCAAGGAAATAATCACTTTCATACGAAAGAGCATAATGAGAGGAGCAATTTAAAAAAAGTTTGAACAAAATCAGTTATAAAATGAGAGAGTTATGGAAGTTTGAAAAGTCTTGTTTTACCTTCTATGGGGATCCTCAAATTGGCAACATCAGCTTCAAAATGGCCGATTTTATGGACAACTCTCCATTGGTTTTGTACACAAATTTTCAGATTTTCCACGTTTTCTTTCAAAATACATCTTATTTTCTTCTGAGCTCAAAATATGTCATGGGAAAATATATTTCACACAACATTATGTTGAGCTCAGGAGGTGGTAAGACATATTTTGAAAGAAAATTGGGAAAATCTGAAAATTTGTGTACAAAACCAATGGAGAGTTGTCCATAAAATCGGCCATTTTGAAGCCGATGTTGCCAGTTTGAGGATCCCCATAGCAGGTAAAACGAGACTTTTCAAACTTCCATAACTTTCTTATTTTATAACCGATTTTTATGAAACTTTTTTGAAATTGCTCCTCTGATTGTGCTCTTTCTTATAAAAATGATTATTTCCTTGGGTATTGGTCCCCTTTAATTATAGTACGAGTATGAAATTGCCTTAAACCTAGCTACATATAAACTACATGAAATGCAGGTATTATATAGCCTCATCCAATCCATACTGAGAGGTATATTACAGTGGAAATAGCAGGTGGAATAGAACGTATGCAACTGAGACGCTTTAAGAAGATCAATAAATAAGCACCCTAGTCCAGTCACTGACCGCATACAAGAAATCATTTTGGAAGACGCTAAAAACCAATCGATTGTGTCAGAGGAATAACATTAGGACTGCTGCGAATAGGAAGTATTCTTATTTTTTTTAAATTTAGGGTCAAAACAGTGAGAAATATATAATTATGCTTGTTAAAGTATTGCTGATATTATACAAAGTATGAAATATGAAAGTATATAATATATTATATCTATCATCCTATATGCATGATACAAATTGAAAGCTATATCGATAAATATTGTAAGCTTCTGTCGACTATACGGTTGTCATAATGTTTAACCATCCCCTTCGACAAGAATCGTTGTATTCCTTAATTTAAACTTCCACGTTGGGCCTAATAATATCCAAATAAAACCTGGAGACATAATAAAGATAAGAGACAGAGTGGTTGAGCGGTTGAAAGAGAAAGAAAACACAAAGAACCAGCAAGGCAGTTCATTGCTTCCTGACCCTATAGTTCTTTAGGGATTTTCATTACTGCGCCATGCAGTTCTCCAAAGTCTTGAAAAGGATGGGAGCCAGGTCAAATCAGATTTCAAAGGCTAAAACACTCTCCATTCCATATAGGCATCAGGTCGAAGAGAAGCTGTGGTCTTACGTTATAACGATCAGAGTGGGTTCGCATTAGTCTTATACAACAAAGCTTCACCGCAATCATTATTCGAAAGAACAGAAACAGAGCAACATACATTGGCATAGATTGTTAGATATAACTTCCCATTGCCGCACAATTATTGCTTAAACAATTTCAATGCCATCTGTATCGTATAGGGTAGGACGTTTGCTGCACTGAGCAAATAATATAGAAGCATTTGGGTTTGCTCAAACTGAATAATTGGACAATTTTTTTGCTCGTGATCTTTTTTTTACAGTGAAAAGGGTAGGCATGTGTTTATTCACGTGAATTATGCGAAGGATATTACGCGAAGGCCAAGCTTAATCAAAAATATTTTTACCCAGCATCGTATAGTTGCAAGAACGAAGCGATATCATGTTTATTCCTACCAAGGAGAGAAAATTGGGAAATAGAAATAGAAAGAGAGACGGAGATGAAGAGGTATATGTTAAAATACAATGAAAAGAAAAACAACAGATACACTGAGTATAAGAGAGTGAATTTATGTGACAGAAAGTTAAAGAAAGACAAATGAAATTACGGTAAAACATATCTAGGAACTGTTTATATATTTATTTTATTATCATTTATACATGGGTTATTATTTTTGTTACTGTTTTCGCATCATCATAATATAAAAAATGCCTATATAAGCACAGAAGGCAGACTACACACGATAGTAGACTATCTAGAAGAAAACGTATGAGGTGTCCCTCGGGTTAAACCTCTTCAAGAGTCTGGAAAGCTACTCCTCCACGATATGTCCATCTATTATCCAAATAGGATGATGTCGATAAGATGTACTTGGCTACACACAGGCCGCCGGGCTCTAAGCCAGTGCACTTTCTACCAAGTCCCTTTTCACTTTCATTTTCAACTATACCCGATGTGGCTAGACATGCGTTGAGAATTTTTCATGGATTTAGGTAACATTTGGGTAGTAACAGTGATATTCAAAGTGAACTGAGCACAGTGGCGGATCCAGGATTTGTAAATGGGGGGGGGGGGCAGCCCCGATGTACAGTTAATGTGTGGTTATCAAATTATAGGGGAGGGTCGCGTCCCCTACGCCCCCCCCCTGGATCCGCCATTGGGGTGGAAGGACAAAGGCGCAATTGAAATAAACGTTTCGTGGCGATGCGAAAATAGCGTTTTGCTTTTGTCATTCCCAGGTCAATATCCATGGAAACCTATATCCTATATGATAGAAACCAGTACTTTCAAAAAGTACTGTGTAAAGATATGATTTCGTATTGACGGTTATTGTTTCCCATGAGAGATATAAGATCTCTATTTTTTTAAATAAAAAAATGCTTTACCCCGAGCTGATAAACCCTAACAATCCAAGAGACTATTTGATCAGTTTTAAGCCAAATCAAAACCTCTAAAGAATCCTTTGTTTTCATTTAGATATTTACTTTGCTCTATATTCAAACAATGTCTCAAAGCTGCCTATTCGTGCATGCCATATTAATAGCTCATCACATCTTTATTATCCGATTATATAAGTCTATGTTTGATTCCTTTACTTCTTTGTGATCTTGAAAAATTATACCCAAAGCAGGGCCGCTGAGCAAGGGAGGGGGGAGGGGGGGGGGCTTCAGCCCCACTTTTGTCAGCAAATGAGTGCAAAACACAAAATGACCACAGATTTGTGATTTTTAGCCTGCTCAGCCCCCCCCCCGCCACTTTCGCTCATTCGCCGCTCACTTTCAAAAACGCTTCGAGGCCCTTGCAAAGGTTTCTACAGATTAAACTTTAATGATCTTTATTCTTGGTAGTATTGTCAAACCTGACTATAAAGACCGCCCAAAGGATACAGAAAAAGTGTTAACTTCAAGCAGGTTGACCTTTATATAGACAGGTTCTTCAACAAATACCTCTTATGGTGCACTGTACTGGGAGGGAATTTCGGAGACCACTATAGACAGGTGACTTTTACAGAGAGGTTACCATTAAACAAGTTTGTTTGTCTTTTTGGCTTATTGATTCACATCTACCTAAGATAATTGGCCCGTGTTTCACCAAGTCGGTCTTAAAGTTAAGAACTACCTTACGAACGACTGGAACATGTTCTTAGGTGCCATACTAATCACATTCTCAATCATTAAGCAAAAAAAGTGATCGTCAGTCGTCTGTAAAGTCATTCGTACCTTACGAAGCCTTGGTGAATCACACCCCAGATCTGACTCGAATATTAGTATGTTTGAATATAAACACGATCTCCTTTGAATCTCGGTTACTAAATAGGTCAGAAAACACAAGGTTGTCTATTTTAGGCGCGCTCATTGTTCTATTTGTTTTATAGGAAGCCTTCGTAAATGTAGATTATAGTGAACACAGTTCTATGCCTTTTTAGCGCAGCTATACGCAATTACACATTCACTGAAGTGATTATATCTTCTCAAACGTTTCTTATGGCTATGTGTAAAGATATTATCATCACACGCTTTCGTATTACAAGATTTTGAGAGTGTACATATTTCGTCAATGAAACGAAAATTTATAATGGAAGTTTTCCGATGTTTATTTGTGTTTTGCACACTTTGAAACTTATTAGCATAATTGCTTTGGGGGAAAAAAAATCACAATCACAGATTTTATTTTTCTTACATTCTACTTGATAAATATTACATTATAGCCTATGAAAATCATACCGATTTAAATATCCTCACTGTTTCACAATCTGTAATACACATAATCAAATTAGTACCTACTCGTATGAAGTTAGACATTATAGAAAGGAAATCAAACTACTGGCTCCCGGATGAAGGTGTGATATCGCATATACCTTTTCAAGAAACCTCTTGACACTATTATAAGTCCTTCAATCAATCTTACTTTCTCTCCATCGGGATATTATGTAGTCTCAATCAGCCTCGACTTGGGACGTATTGGAGTACACCTCTCTCAGTCCTGTTTTTCATCCATTGGCCATGGGGAGATGTTCCTTAATGTTTCGTTATTCAACCGTTCTTGCGTCATAACGACCGCTCCTACCGCGCCGTATACCGTTCAAATATTTGTGAGAGTATAATCTGATATCCCCTACATGTCGTCCAATGTCAGGGAAGGCACGGGTAAGATATAATTTCTATAGTTCTATAAATATCCAAGATCATTTCCCTTTGATTTTCTAATAATCATGTACTTTAATTACAATTTACATTTCCGGAGGAAAGATCTTTTTCTGGAAATGAGAAACCAAGTACAAAAAAAAAAAACAAAAAACAAACAAAAAAAAAAAAGGTAAAAAAAAAAGGAACGACGAAACACACAGGAATCCTTGTTACTGCTATCATGATGATCTATTGTAATCTTTTGTAATTTGAATTTTATAATTTGCTCGTAAGTGGTCTTCTTAATCTGGCAAGTGAATAAAGGAAGTGAGTTTCAATGCATCTCATTATATCGATGTCGGTGAATGTACGTGCGAGAATTGGGCATTACATGATCGTGTAAATATAATTATAAAAGTGCATGGAAATAGTGCATATAGAGGAGAGGAAGGGGGGGGGGCAGAGACCATGATACGGACATAGCGAGGCACATTTCAATGTTAAAACAGCAAAAGATATAGAGACCGTGTAAATCTAGAATACATTTCAGAAATGGAAATTACATTTTAATTTTGCAGTGGTTATATTTCACAAATTAACTGAATCAATAATCAAAGCCATTATGCACAATTTTGACTCTCTTTTTGTCAATGAATACTTCTCACCATTTCGTCGCATTATGTAGCACAAAAAAAAAAACGGTATTCGACAAGATAACACGGAAAGGAGACATTAGCAGAATCGAAAATTTATTCCTTACTCGGTGTATATTGAAATCGGGAATGAAATTCATTCCTAAGTAGATTGGAGTAAGGTATCTAATACTGATATACATTAAGTTATTCTCAATTTCCACACTTGTTGTAATCATCTAGAACTTATAAATCATCAAAAACAAAGAATTCTAAATCATTTAATACTTTGTTTGCAGTTAAAAAAATAATTTATTAAATAAAAATAAAAATCCGAAATTGTTTGCCAATTTGGCAAAAATGATTTGCAAACTATGATCTTAATGAAAATCACATTGGAAAACTGTTCACCAAATGAAACCAAATGAGAAACCGACGGATTAGAATGTAAATGTTTATAAAGAGAGTCTATACCTGCCACAGCAATACCTTACCGTTGTAAGGGGTATATTATATAACTGGGGACCATTTCGAGGAAATAATTTGCAGATAGGTTTTGTCTGCATCAATTTCAATAAGAAACAGCAGAAATAATTTTGCCACGAAGAGAAAAAAAGAAAGTAAACTTACAAATATGCTTTCAATTCGCATAGGGGCCTCAAGGTAAAAAAAAAAAAAAAAACACAAATACTTTAAAATGACATGTTTCCAAATCTTGATTTCTCATGAAACACCATCCTTGATATTGCAACTTTTAATTGCTAAGTGGACACAGGAAGAAAAGTAACGTTAATTTTAATTTCAGTATACAAATTAATAAGCTTGTATGACCAAAAAGGGAGAAGGAGGAGAGAGAGAGAGAGAGAGAGAGAGAGAGAGAGAGAGAGAGGGGGGGGGGGGGGGGGGGGGGGGGGTAGGTTCAAGTACCTCGATGTGCATGGGTACGTAGCTGATGGTAGTATACAGGAAAGGAAAACAGCTGCAGTAAACAATGTAGTCCATGCCGCCCACGCATAAAGATGACCCAAAACTGCCTTCCATCATAACAATACTATATGTTCTGATCTCACGTAGACTCTCTTTCTCTATATACTCCGATCCCAATCATGTCAATACACTATAACATCGCTTCAATATAATACTGCATTACCATGTGAGTATTAGACCTATTAGCATGGCTGTTTTGAGGTTCTTGCAACTCCACATAAAATAACAGAATATTCGAGCAAGGAGTGAAAAGTCGCGTGCGTAAAGAACAATGAAATATTCGCTTAATTGCCCTCTTACAATCCTGGGGGTGTTTCACAAAGAGTTAAGTAGACTTAAAAATTGCACTTAAATGCCTAGTAGCATGCGGTATATTACGCTTCACTTCATTGGTCAGATCATGCCCAGGGGATGCACCCCATTGAGAAATCTATCTATTAAATTGCGCGTTGTAAAACAAAATACGCGTAGAAGTTAAGTGCGACTTTAAGTCTACTTAACTCTTTGTGAAACACCCCCCAGAACCTTTAAAAAAAATATTATATACATAAAAATTATGATTTATTGATTCCGTGATTTGTTTTAAACCCTGTACTTTGTTAAACGATCTGCAAAACTGATTTATGTACTATTTATTATTAAGTTAATAAAATTGGAATAGGAAAATATTCAAACTAACTGGTATTCGTATAGGATATGAGATGTCACATTCCCACTCTATCAGATAAGTCATGGAGAAATTTGGATTTTAATTTCTTTTCTCTTTTTAAAACTAATTTTTAATTTCAGTTTGATCGTGTTGATTATCAGAGAATTGTTTGCCAATTTGCACAATCCACTCCAACTTGCCATTAAAAATGGTCAAGCCACAACCTTGACTTACTGTGGTTTCCCTTTAAAACCATTATACGAATTTCACTCCCGTTTAGCCATAATCAGATACATTTGATTTCGCCATAAAATTCTACATAAAATATTCATAGACACTATAGTCTGAATGTATAGTAATTCAAGACCCTGTGCTATATCGTGGTTTGCACTGTAATGAATGGGCATTTTAATTGACACCTATAAATATTTTGACAGTCAATTGGACGATTCCATTCTAGGCAATGCGTAGAACCGTCAGCATTGCAGCCACAAAACCAGAGAAATGCGTGGTAAAAACACCTTTTGGCGAACTTCGCGACATTTCTCTCTCCCCGCACCAATAGGCAATTTTCTGCCCCACCGACCATCGCAAATTCAATATGTTCATGCGATGAGATTTGATGCGCTTTGCTAGATCCAATTCGGTGTTACGACCTAATCTAGAATAATAAGTGGAATTGAAGTCGTCTCATTGACATCAGTCATCATTTTACGTCAAGATTGACCGTTCTCAGATGATCAATGATTCCGCTTAAGACAGTGGTAAAGAGTATCCAACTCTGACTAATATCAAACTTCGATTGACTGAGAGATAATACAGAGGGAGAGAGAGAGAAAGAGAGAGAGAGAAGAGAGAGAGAGAAAAGGGGGGGGGGGTCATTGGGATGAAATTTATTATCTGTGCAGGGCGTGAAAAAAGTCTCTGGATAGGAATTACATTTTTAAAGCAATATGAACATACTTAGCGGATCCAGCATCAACTAAAAAAAGAATTGTATCGGCCCATTCCCAAACTTTAAATAGCCTCTTTCATCCCCAGACAGTTGGGCCTATAAAATCCTTTGTCCATGCCAACGATGGATCCGCGCCAGATGAATACATGTATTGTATTATTACCAAACCTGACCTATAACCATTGATGCCCTATTTATATATTTCTCTGTAAAATTGATAAAATTACACTTCTATATATACAATACACAGACCAGATGATTATCTATGGGGAAAAACCCTGAAGGGACTTCAAGGGAAATGTTTTTTAGGTTGCATAATTCTTTGAAACAAAAAGCGAGCAGTCGTTGGACAATTATTGAAATCCCAACGCAATTTCATTTCTCCTTCTGTAATAGATCACCCGCGAGGGGCACCCAGCGTGTCAAATCAATTCTCTTCTTTCAATGATTACTTCATTGCACGGCACAGCTATACGGCAGGTAGCTGTGATATTGACATCAACAGCTGAGATCTGATTCAAACCTCTGCCCTATTATCATTACATTCAAAATGACATACGATCACTTGAAATGATAATGATATTCAAGCGTTCCGATTATTGATGGATAGTGTCTCAATTACAACAATACTGCAGTTAGATCATAAATAAATATTTTGAGCATTGCTAACCATGATTTCATGCCTATTTTTTTTAATATATAAAATGATAGTCGTACCTTTCCCCCCTAACTTGTTTGTAAAAATAGGTCAACTCATATCGAATTACTTTACACTTTCTGGTGTGCACAGTTGCACCCTGCAACTTTGCTACCTTTTTTGCCCATAGTGGGCACAGGAAACCAAGCATTTGGCACCCTTATTATGCAGAGATATTTGTGTAAAATTAATAAGGGTTCAAAATGTAGCTTATTGTACATTATTTTTATGGGCAGGTAATAATGTTACTTTGGGCACACCGGTGCATCATTAAAAGGCCAAAAAGCTGTATTATTTAAAAATCAAAACATTGTAATAAAAGCAATATCATTTGTGATAAATTAGTACCATTGTACACCATCAGCTACAAGATAATATCACAGGAGATGCGTGCAGTCATTATAGTATATAGGTTTCTTACAAAAGAAAGAATATTTAGTTTCCACAAATAAAATTATGAAGAGAAGACTTACTGAAATAATGAAAGAGATATTAACGTCTAGTCACTTTACAGTCACTCATCAGAAGTCCTTTTGTCTTTTAGGTCATTACATTTCACAAAGAAGAAGATTTTGCGTCACAAATTTAATACATGCTATCATTATGATTAATAGCTATTAAATCCTTATGTCATATGTCTTGTTAGTATTGCAAAACTATTATCTTTATTAAATTAAAATTTTGCCTTCTAATGTTGTTTGACGATCCCCCTTTAAAACAGCCGCCATATTGGCGAACCATGCATGCGCTTTGACGTGTAACGTATGCGTTGTAGCGTCAAAGTCAATTAACTGATGACTTCGAAATAATACCATAAGGTTGGTATATGTATACCAGTACACTCACCTTAAACACAGCTAATGATATTAAAGAAGGACATATAAAGCCAAGGTCATGAATGAAAAGAATTGTGAAGCGTTCTACCCAGATATAATACATGTAGTATGATAATTCATAATATACTTTAAAACACGATATTGAGTAATATTTATGCGGGGAGAGTTCGAAGATTGTATAATGTCGCATTTTGCTTTTATTTTAATATTCTATGAATTAAATTAATTCATTAAATAAATCATTATCGTTAAAAACTAAACCCAACATTGAAAGCCTCACATTGAAATTGTGTAGCTAATATGACGTTAATGTCATTTTTTTTTTCATGTGAAAAAGTAACTCATATTCTACCTAGTGATAGCAAATTCATACCTGCCTGGACTTGGTATACAATGCAATTTTGATATTCAATTTTTAAAGCCAAAGTGCTCAGTCATCTGTCACAGCACAGGTTTAGGTCTGGTATCACTGGATAGAATATGAGTTACTCTTTTACATGAAATAAAAGTTAATGTCACACAAGTTATATAATTTTAATACGAGGCTCTTAAAGTTAGGTTTACCTTTTTCTGGGGCGCGCTGTATATAGCACATTATATACGGTATTCTGCAGAAGTAGGTACATAAAACAAACATGACAACTTATTTCTCATACTAACTTTGCATGGGTTTCATTCGAAATAATCTTTTCTTAGTCGCATCAATTATCTCCTTTTTGCAAGCTTAGACATAATCAGAATGGCTTCACCCGTCCCGTTTTGTTTGGAAGCAGAGATAAACTGAACAGATCTCTACGTCATAGGGGACTATTAGTTACACGGCAGACGGCTTTAAGGGTTGACAAGGAACTGTACAATCACCCACGGACCTGTTAAATTTAGATGTAAAAAGATACTTAACATGCACTGCTATAGCCATTTAGGCACCGGTGACTTGTGCGGTGCAGTTAAGTGAGATCCTTTTTTTTTCTCTCTCTCTCTCTCTTTTTTTCCCTTTCTGGTATAAAAATGGTAAATGGTATGTGCTTGGTTTGCTAATTTTTTTATTTTGCCATTTTCATTGAAGGGTGGAATATGAATTGTGATTATTATTCTCTGTGTGCCATCGGAATGTAATAGGATTAAACACAATTGGATTTATGGTTGGTTTGATTAGTCCCTGCCCTATGGCGGGTCCTCTGTGTGTATATGCGTGAGAGGGGTAGTGGGGTGCGTATGTGTGTGAGTGAGTGCGGGTGTATGTGTGGGTGAGGGTGTGTGTGTGTGTGTGTGTTGTGTGTGTGCGCAGTGTGATACGATGGTGAGTTTATTTATGTTCGTGTGTCGGTGGAATTATTTATATATAATATATATTATATTATATATAATATATATATATATTATATATTTATATATATATATATAATATATATATATATATATATATATATATATATATATATATAGTAAATAGTGGTAGTATTTAAGAGTTGTGATTGGTTTGAAATGATGTCAGTGTGTCATTCACGTTTTTGTTATAGTGAACGGTTTTTGTTTATATTGAACGGTTTTTTTGTTTATTGAACGGTTTTTACCTGTGTTAAAAATGAATGGTGAAATCGACTGCCTGTTGCGCTAGCGCGTAATAACAGTAAAATGGTGCGCACAACAATAGATACGCGGAGCAACAATATACGTCACAATAGCTTAATTAGAACCAAAAGTTTGGCAACATTGGCAAAGATGAAACCATTAGGCAAGGTCAAAGATTTAGGGGTCTATTTACTATAATAAATAGTGCATGATCTATTAATGCAACATTACTAACTATGTGAACTCCAAATACTAAATTATCCCTCGTGTACATCTGTTTCAACTCGGCCTACGCCTCGGTGAAATAAATGTGCCCTCGGATAATTTAGTATTTGTCGTGCACATAATCTAGTATGTTGCATTGTAGAGCATGCACTATTTTATAATATATATATCTTACTAAAACGGGCCTTAAGGGGAACTGAGAAGAATAGCTCTATTCAGTCAGGATTCCCCTTAGCGACTTTCTATAGGCGAAATCCCTTAACGCCAATTCATAGGGTTAGGGATAGGGTTAGTTTGGGGCGATATAAAAGGAGGAAACAAAGAAATTCGCCTAAGGACGAAATAGGAATGTAATTATATATTATTAAATAGTGTACAATCTATCGCGCAATATACTGGATTATAGGTACGACAAATACTAAATTATCCCGAGTGCAGATTCGTTTCTCCGAGGCCGCAGGCCGAGGTGAAATAGATCTGCACTCGGGATAATTAGTATTTGGAGTTCCATATAGTCCAGTAATGTTGCAAGATGGACCGTTCCTATTTATTATAGTAAAGACCCCTAGATCTTTGACCTTGCTTCATCTGGTTTTATCTTTGCCAAATTTTTGGTGGCAGATTTAGCTATTGTGACGTATTTTGTTGCTCCGCGTATCCATTGTTATAAGCTGTTGTGCGCAACATTTTACTGTTATTACGCGCTCTCGCATCAAGGCAATCGATAGAATCGATACTCTCCCCATTCCTACAAAAACCGAAAGTTATATTGTACATAATTATGTACAATATAACTTTTTGAAGGTAGGTCACGTGGTACTGATCTATCCAATGACGACGCGTATTTTTCTACCACTATTTACTATATATATATATATATATATTATATATATATATATATATATATATATATATATATATATATATATATATATATATATATATTATATATATATATATATATATATATATATAAATTTTGAATAATGGAGGAAACTGACCAGAAATATACAGTGGTGGCCAAAATTATTAGAACACCTGAACCTACACAAAGTCTATGGGATTATCAATGCCCTAGTTCATTTGCCGCAATCAGATTAAAGATATCTTTTGTGTGCCATGGGCTTTCATGACTTTTTAGCATAGGGCAATACGTATATGTTGATACCAAATTTATATAGCTTCGACCATCTGGTAATGCGCAGCATTAAAAACAGTTGCGCCATGCGCTTTTGGTTTCCCCATAAAATTGTGTATTAAACATGTAGTCCAAATGCAAAAAAGTAAAATGCCATTTACATATGCCAATTGCTCAAAAAGTATTTAAGGTAGAAGTATGAAACTTAGCAGGCTTATTTATTCTAATATACCTCAAATACATTCTAATATACCTCAAATACATTCTAAGTTCCAGCAAATTTAGTCTAATGGGGAGGGTGGATTCGCCCCCACCCTTGGTGGTTAGATGACCAAAATAACCATGCCCATTGAAGGTTAAGACTATTTTTTTTTATTTAATAAAGACACTTCTTGTAAATGTTTTTTTTTTTAAAGGAAATTTCATGAGCAATTCAAATATATAATGAGCAAAGAAAATGGGGCACCACCGGGATTCGAACCAGAGACCTCCTGGTTACTAGTCAGGCGCTCTACCATCTGAGCTATAGTAAGCCCCGGATGGGGTCGTCCCTAATACCCATTAACTCTTCAATGCTCGAGTGGTCAGAAGCTATTGAAACCTGGCATAAACCCGAAGAATATATATAAACATTTAATATAGGTTTTCCCGGCCAATTTCATTGCTTTGTCAATCAATTACATATTAGAGGCATTCATTTTCGGAAAAAACGCTGATGCATCGAAATTTTTCGAATCAAAATCGTACTCAATCATCAAATTTAACGATTGTTGTGATCGATTTCGTATTTGCGCATTCTACTTCACATAATAAGCATATACATTAGGCAATAACTATTCAAATTCGTCTTCACCTGGTCGACATTTCATACCGTATTCTCAAAATCGCACTAATTTGAATGCACATATAATGAAATTAAATGCCTACATCCGAATTTGAACTTTGCAACCATTACTTTGCGTGCCTATAAACGAATTTTAGAGCATGAACACGAAATTGTTTGACTAAAATCAGTCTATCGCATCAAACACACGAATTCAAATACACATTATATGAAAACGAATGATAAATGTATGAAATTGACCGGGAAAACCTATACAATTCCTGCTCAGGTCATTATAACAACATTACGATCATCATAAGATATGAACACATCATATAATATTCCATATATGGGTAGGCCTAAAGCAATGAATATGGGAGATATCTGAAATCGGAAAATGTCATCGAAAACGAAGATCTTCTTATATGCTATTGCTTTGTCTCAGTTATTTTTTATTCATCGCCAATTTAATGAATAATTCAGACTGATCTTCATGAAAGTGAATATGTTACCTTCAAAATATCCGTAATATTAACATATACTTGTAACATGTTCAACAGCAAAAACAAAAAACAAATAAGGAAATACACAATGTAAACAGCTTTAAAAAAAAAAAAAATTCTCAAATTTTTGCCCCTTTAAGTTCGTCTTCATTAGATGTGAATATACTATGTTTATGAAATCAATGCATCCTATTTGTTTCTGCATGCAAGAATCACTATATTTCTTATATACCATATTTTAAAATGAATTTATGCAAAATTCAAAGGTCGATATACACCTAAAAATAATGATTATCTGAAAAACGCATCAGGCCATTAAGCAGCTGATAAAATAAAAGTTTGAATGTGAGGATGCTACATAAGGAATTTTATTTAATCCTTCTTTAAAAATAGCTTAAGCCATGTTTGCCTGTAAACCAAGACATAAATAAATCAAGATATACTTTGCCTTATCAACAAAATCACGCAGGAGCGATCAAAATGTTTTAAAGGGGAATTATTCCCTCAGAGAAATTTAGCTTCAGTGAATGGAGACAAACCCCAAAACATATTGGGAAAGTTTCAGAAAAATCAGGCAATGAATAAGAGAGATATGAATTTTTAGATTTTGAGATCACTTATGATATGGAGATCCTCCAATTGGCAACGCGACCATGATGTGTGATGTAATGCAGGGAGATCTTTCCCATATCTATTGTACACATTGTACTAAAATCCTCTTTTTTCTTGATTCTAAGGAGAATAAAGAATCTTTTTATGGGATGACTTGTAAATATATGAAAGTCATAATATATCATGAAAAGAAAAGCTGTTCTATCATTAGAATGAAAATAAATAGTCATTATGAATAGTTTTTGTGCACACCATGTGGGGAGTTCTCCCTTCGTGACATCACAAATGGTGAACGCGTTGCCAATGTGAGATTTCCTATGTCATTAGAGATCTCAATATTCAAATACTCATAACTTTCTTATCATTTAACCGATTTTCACCAAATCTTCACTAATGTGCTTATTTTGATTTTTCTGCATCCACAGTAAGCCAACATCTACAAAAGAGCAATTCTCCTTTAACATATTTTGCAATTACCCTCCTCCAGAAATGCTGCTAACATCATCGGTTTTCGCTTATTTCAACTGTGCAGGTAAGATAATAGCCATAAATGCTTGACGCTGAAAAGGCATCAATAAACCATTTTTCCTTTCCCCCCCGCTTACTTAATTCTTTTCCGTCTTTTTGTGCATTTTGTGGTGTTTCTCTATTGATCATTCCCCCCCTCTTCTCTCCTCTCCTTTCTTTCTCTCTCTCTTCTCTCTCAACGCCTGTCTCCTTTCTCTCGTGTTTCTGTTATAGGCCATTTCTCTCTCGCCACCATCATCTCTCTTCTTTTACCTTTC
Organism: Paracentrotus lividus; assembly: GCA_940671915.1. Lineage (NCBI taxonomy): Eukaryota > Metazoa > Echinodermata > Echinoidea > Camarodonta > Echinidae > Paracentrotus > Paracentrotus lividus. Next base: position 48,032,273 of record CALNVZ010000174.1, on the reverse strand, counting down.
CTCTCTCCCTAATCTATTCTCCTTCCCCATCTCTTTTCACCTTTTGCACCGAACCGTCCCGTTCATTATGTCCATACTTACAGCACACTTCCCAATACGACGTTTGTTTGAGGTGAATTCTACTAGCGCTAACTCACGTGACTTAGACGAGGAATATCACCTCGAGCTGTAAGAGGATGTGGAACAAGGCCGTCTCTCATTTTGGCGGGAATGGAGCCAATTAGCATGGATAACAACAATATTTGTGATGTATGAATGGACAGAGTTTGAAATGTAAAAGGGTGGCCTGAGTTAGGGGATGGGGTTACTGGTTAAATAAAGATGGAAAGGGGCAGAAAGTGTTTATTTAGAGATGAAAGGGCATGATATATTACTTTAGACTCTGTTTTCAATCAATGGTTTAGGTAACTACGCATAGACCATTGCAGTCATAATGCTCGATATAGCCAATCAAAATGTAATAAAGTCTTACTCGAACATTCTTACTTGTAACAGTGTTGAAAAGAAAATCCAATGCCTTTGGATTTTCTAGTGTATTTTATAAAGTTTTTAATAATAATAAAAATTAAAAAAAAAACAGCAAACAAACAAACAATGATAAACAACGAAGATTGATTATAAACTAAATCCCGACTTTTCTTTTCTGTCAATCATTTTATCATTAGAACTAGATTGTAACTTGTGAGGAATTATACTTCAACCGTACAACGTAAACTGTCTTGGAAAGAGATATAATCGCATAAAAGAAACCCCTCTCTTGGCATATTCCACGGGTTATTTGCTTTTATATTCTCCAAATCTGCTTGTAAATACGCGTATTAAACGCTGATTAATTTGGATATAACACGTATGCATCTCTGAACTCTGATTTTTCCGGGCATTCTAAAAGGATGTTAGATGATAAAATACAAGCTTGAATGTCATTGTGCTTTGCGGATGCCTGGCTGAAATGGTCCTATATATAATTGCTGAAGGACCGAAAATTTTCTCGACGTTTCAAGCAAAAAAAAAAAAAAAAAAAAAAAA
>CALNVZ010000174.1:48008747-48028747 GCA_940671915.1 Paracentrotus lividus | reverse complement strand
TTCTTTTTATAGTAAACAAGTCGATAAAGAAGGAATACATTTCACGGGTTTGATTACGTAGTGTAGACAGACCCTAAAGAAATGTGTCGATTCGTAACATACATACATAGGGCTAACATCTTATTCTTTCAATGTTGCTTGAGAGGGTTTGAGATGATTAAAATCTTGTGGTGAATTATGCCTCCTTTGGATGCAATTTGAGGTAATAAAATATATAATTTGTCCGTAATATCACAAATTAAAGGTTTATTTGATAAATAACCATCTTTCGAAATAAAAATAAAAAATAAAACAAATTGCGTGTTTTCGATTGTGGCAATAGGGTACTCTTCTGATGAGGTACAAAGTTAAACATTCTATGTTTAGCAATAATATATTGCTTTCACCTACTTTTTGTTTACTTTACTTTTATTTATTTCTTTAATACTGTAATATATAACCTACTTTTTGTTTACTTTACTTTTATTTATTTCTTTAATACTGTAATATATAACAAGAATGAAAAGTTGGCCGATTTTTATTTATTTTTTATATTTCTATGACGTAGGCAATAATTCCTCGACTAACAACAATTTCCCTTCCTTATAATAGAAATTAAATCCTCACCGATCATCCTTCTCCAATACTTATCTTAAGAACGTAAAAGACACGTCAAGCCTCACTTTCAACTTCATGAGCTAATGTCGCTGTCAGACATGAACGGGGCAGAAAACGTACAAAAACGGGTGGTACTATTTTTATCTATTATTCGGCTGTAAACCGTTGGTGAACGTTCATTGTCTTGTGTTTTCCGTTAATTGCGACAAGAAATTTTGTGTATTCACAAAATGAAAGAAAGACAAAAATCTTGACATAAATGGATAGTGAGGTCCGTTAATTGTCCGATGGTTGTGCGTTTATGACTGTTTGTCATGCGTAGCACATGCGGTTTGATCGATAACCATCCTTAATGCGTCCTGATGATATGCGGTGTGTATGCGAGAACGCTTAGCTGACTTAAACGTGTGAAAACGATCAAGCAGGCCTATACAGTTCGCATGGAGGAATAATCGCACAACCAACGGACAAGGACAGGATCTTGTTATCCGTTTCTCATCCGGCCATGTCTGACAGCGGCAGAGAGCCAACCTCATCTCTGCGTTAATCCATTTTGGAAAATGATTATAGACGACCATGTTCCCTAGTCGAGATTATATTTGGTTGAAGTGATACGGGCGGTGGGTGTGATGTGCCCCATGAGGATGTATTTCATGGTCATGAATAAACGTACTGCGCGGTACTCTTTCACCCATGCACGTGTCTGTTTTAATTATTCCTGTTACGATTAAAAAGGGTTGCATCTCAACTTGGTCTTTTACACAACGCTTGAATGCTAGTAATGACCAGTTACACTGACGACATCGAAACCAAACTGGAAGACTTAAAACATTTCTGTTGGATGAAAAAGAATCTTTCGTCTCTCTTTGGTTTGTGATTATGAACGGGTGGGGGAAGAGGAAGTGGCATTTGACTAATAATCTTATGTAAATGCATTTGAAAAATCCGTCATTTAATCCAGAAGTTCGATTAATAACTTTCTTTTAAATATTTATATATATATATATATATAGTTTACATAGTATCCGCTTTATAAAGGGACATATCAAGTTGGAGATTCAGAAAGAGCATCATATTTATTGCCTATTAAAAACTTTGTCAGGATACATAAAAAAAAAACTATTGATAATAGTTTTGATAATATAATAATAATATTATCATCACACATTTCCTGGTTTCTTCAAATTTGATTAAAAAAAAGAAAAAAAAAAAAGAGAGAGAGAAAAAAGGTTTGTATTTCACAATGTACAAGGATATTTTATTTTAGTTTTCAGAGCTTAGCCACACATTGAGAGGGTTTAAACATATATGACATCCGTCATTACGAAAATTATATTTGCATATAATAAGTGATTAAGCTAAAAATATCATTAAGAAGGGTTTAATAAACTCAATTAAATTTCATTTATGCTGGTATATACCTCATTTTATAGGAACTATAATGTCCGACTCGATCTGACAGAAACATATTTTTGTGAAGTTGATGGCTGCCAATTTCATTACACTTAGGCAAGGTATGAAAAAATATATGTAATCAATAAAACACCATTGTAAATAAATATATGCAGATATATGGGAAGACCGAGAAGAAAAAGGAGAAGTATTAATAAATTGAAAGAAGAAAATTAAAATACAGAGGGTTGAAAGGGAAAGTAATGGTAATATTGGGAGATGAGAGGAAAAGAGAGTTATAACAAAGCATTATGTACTCCTTGGAAAGACTGAAAGGAAGAGAGAGAGAGAGAGAGAGAGAGAGAGAGAGAGAGAGAGAGAGAGAGAGAGGGAGGGAGGGAGGGAGAGAGTGGGGATACATTGGTTGAGAGAAAAGGAGAGTTACACGAAGAATTACGTATACTCCTTGGAAAGATTGAAAGGAAGAGAGAGAAAGAGAAAGAGAAAGAGAAAGAGAAAGAGAAAGAGAGAGAGAGGAATAGAGAGGGGTACATTGGTATGGGAGAAAAGGAGAGTTACACAGTACTCCTTGGAAAGATTCGATCAGGAAATTAAATTGTGATGATGGAGCTCGAGGCTTGTTAACCGTCCAACTTGCGAGGAAGAGAAAGATCGTTTTCTTCATTTCCTACATTTTATCTTTAAAACAGACATCTGACAAAGTGGTGAACGTGTTTGTTTCGAAATTACATAAAAGTTGGTTGTCCATTACTTCTGTTTCGAATCATAACATGAAGTATTGCAATTTTTTTCAGCTCCTAATGGCTTTGAGATAAAATTATTGAACAGATTTTATGCAAGCCAATATCGCTATGAACAATATCAAAGGAAATTTGATCATGCCTGGAGTGGAGAGGATATGACTTGCAACATCAAGATATGCCTACATTTTTGATAAAATAATATATGACATCAAATTTTAGACACTTTGTCATATTAAAGCGGATAAGCCTATACAGTGCGTCCCAAAAAGAACTATACAATTTTAAATTAAAATTAAAAATATATGATTCTGTATAGCATGACGATCAGTCAGAAAGCAAACACAATTTATTTTTTAAAAGGCAAAATAAAACCCTGATGTATTGGTTTAATTGCCAAGTTTGGATCTATAAAATCCATACCGCACATCTAAAAACAAGTTATTAAACTTGCATTAAACAAAGATTTTATTGATTTTGCAGAGTAAACGTTCATGTCCAAAGCATCTGCTTTCTGCAAACAAACTTGAGATCAAGAAATTAAATATTGTGGAATTGAGGAACAAACTAAAAGCATATAACGACGACATAGTCAACGTACGTCTGTTTAACCATGTTAACGTCATATTATTATCCATAATAAAAAGACTGAACAAACAGAACATCCCCAAAATATTGTATGTAAGTGTGAAAGAGAGAAACGCACTCACAATTCCACTCTACAAGAAGTTAAACTAGGAAAAACATTTATATACCCTATACGAAATAGGTTATGAATAGTGATATTGAGGCATTATGGGGACAACCACATAAAGATATACATAAGAAGATCGAAAACTTATCATGTATTATACTACCCAAAAATTGGCAACGAAAATCCTTTATCCCGATTAAATCGCTCAAATAAAGCTTATTATATGTATCAATTGTCAATCTGGGTGAAGAAAAATAACATTGTTATCATGACATTGGTTTTAATTAATGGTTCATAACAAAATATGAAAAATAATAATAAACATCAGGAAGATATGACTTACATTGCTGAACATAGATTCCGCCATAATTTTCTCTGAACTAATCGACGGTTCTGGTCTTAATCCTTGGTGTTGGCTCTCTAGAGATAAACTTTTCCTGCACTTAGTAATCCCTTCCGGAGGAAGAGGAGGAGGTGGAGGAGGACTTGGAGGAGGAGAAGAAGACATGATGGCAGACGACACAAAGATTCCAGTGTGTATAGTCCGATAAGTTTTCGCGGGAATGGCGAGATCCGGGGGAAAGAGATCCAACACTTGGTGTTAGTGGAAAGCATTCTCCTTCGTCGTTAGTGCATAAAGCACCCATGATGATGAGGTTGAAAGGAGGGAGGGGCCCCATCATGAACACAAGGGGTAGCTTTATCCGAGAAAAGTTATTTAAATCTTAAGCTGTACGCGCCAGACAACATGATGATGTTCTATTCGATGCACACTCCAATGCGGGGCCGTAGTGGCGGAAGGCAAACACAGCGCCACATTAATGCAAGAGAGACGGGTAGAGAGAAGCGTAGGGAAAGGGGGTAGGAGATGCTGACAACGAGCGCGCGCCGAAAATCCGAAATGAATTCCTCAGTTAGAATGAGCTGGCGTGTGTGTATAGCAACAACGTTTCTCCCTGATATGGAAGTATTTCTTTCCTAAATCTACCAACATCATCCGCTTAACTTTCGAATGATTTACATGGTTGCAGAACAAAATGTCATGATTTCCCTATATGATATAATCTCTCATGATTACAAACGACCTAAATGAATTAATGCACAAGCAAAAATTGCATTGTCGATCCCAGAGAAACCAGTTTTGATAAGACCGTACCGTGTGAATCGGATAGCTGGTGATGGAATAATACAGGTTGAGAAGAGGGGCTTTTCTCGCTATGGTTTGGTTGAACACCAGTATCGTGTCAACATAATTAAGTTGACATAGCTGGTTCATGGCAGATTCCGTATAGGATAGATGTCGACCTGTCAATTCCACTCTACTCAGTTAACGGGAGCTTGAAAGATATTTACTTAAGTTCCATGTACGAATATCGAAATGAGTTTTATTCAGTTGCATACATAATGCCATTTCCAGGAAAGAAGAAACATTGATACAAGGTCTTCTTTCATTATTAAGTATTCACTATTCACTATGCCTTTTGTCAGGATATTTTGAGGAACTTTGAGGAATGAAAGAAAAACTTCCATAGATGCTTGTATTGATTATTAAAATACAAAAAAAAAAAAAAAAAAAAAAAACAGCAAAAGAAAAAAAAAACCCACTTCGATTGTGCAAATGTAGTTTCTATATTAGAATAATTGTTGATTCTAAACCATTGCTGTTATACTCGGGCAAATCTTTTGTGTGCAATTTACTACCGGCCAAATCCTAAAAAAAGAATATACAAAAATAATACCTGTATAACTGCCTTCTAGCGGGGTGTTAGAGGTAATAATAACAACATATGCAGGATTCAATTGAGAGAACAATTAGAACTGACGTGAAATCATAGAATAATATTACTACTATTACATAACAAAGAATACTTAATGTCAAGCGCATTGACAGTGATTTACTACTGAAATAAGACATTCAAAATGACCACCACGACTATTATAATCACACTGGACATGTCAAATAAAACTAGTACTCGAGGTATTAAAATATGAACAATTAAATCACAGCACACTTTCACGCCACACTTGTGTGCGCCGTTTAATGAAGTCAATATTAGAAGCCGTCAAAGTTGATTAATTTATCATTATAGCAACCACAGCATGAGATGGAAAAGCAATGTGTTGATGATTTAATCGGATAGAAATCAAATTAACTAAATATATTCAATACGAAGGAGTAACTGTATTTTAAAAAAAAATCTGATTAGTACAAGGGCGCCACGTTAGTAAAAAGCAAGAGAACTAGAGACGGACATGGACACATACGAAAGTAACATGGACAATGGTAGGAAAGAAAATGAAGAGAAAGAATATTATGAATAAACTACAAATCAATGACAAACGGGGAATAAGACAGAACCTTCACTCCAAAATTTTGTTTATTTTCTTCGTTAGATGTGAAGTTATTATCTGACATTTACAGCGCAGCGAAGAAAAATTTTTATTAAGTGTAAGCAAACGATCAGAATGTTTTTTGTTTAATTTACTGATCATTTTCTTAAAAAAAAAAAAATAAATAAATAAAATAAAATGTCTACTCTCTTTATTAGATGTGAAGTTATTATTTGAAATTCACAGTGAAAAACATTTTTATTAACTGCATGCAAATGATTAATGGATTTGTTTACAAACAGATATATGCATAAATGAAATGATCTGAACACGAACAGTTTTGTTCTAAAGGGATTGAATCCACTTTTGATATTAAAATCGGAGAAAGAGGCATTTTTCAGGCATCTTTGGAAATGTGATATTTAAGGCCACTTTTTGTTATGGTTGCTCTCAAAATTTTGGTAAATACATTTATGCAAAAACAGGTACCTTCCTGAAAAAGATCAAACATAAAAAACTCAGGTTTTGTCAGAGGTGGATTTAGTCCCTTTTGAATGAAATTTATACTCTCTGTCCCCCCCCCCCCTCCCTCTCTTTCTCTCACGCTCGCTCGCTCTTTCTCTTGTTACTTCTCTTATATTACACAAAAGAGACACACTATGCCATTTTACTGTTAATGTGGTTAAAATTATGTAGTGTTGTCTCTATTCTAACTCCTAAATTATCCTAAAAATCAAAACGAAGAATTTGTTGCCTTGGCACTGAGGAACTGAAGATAGAATAAACATAAAAACATTATTCTTCATATTAATATTTTTTAATATTTGACAAAAGAAAGATTATTATGGATATTTCATATAGAAATTCAAAAAGATTTTAGCATATAATGAAAATATCATTTAGTTACATAAAATTTTATGATGAATGTCAATCAAGAGAATGTAACCTTGAACTGATAATAGTGTCCCTCTTATACATGTTCATATTTAGATTATTGTTTCTTTAAGCATTCAGTAGCAAATTAAGCTGTCTTAAGTTTTCATAATAAAATTTTTATAAATTAAACGGTGTCGGTATTTGACAATAATTAACATGAAGGGTTTTAACAGATCAAGATATCCACTCCATCTGGTGTGCAAATATAATCCCCCCCCCCCAAAAAAAAAATCTGATAACAAAAAGTAATAGTTTAACCTTTTACAAATTAAACTTAGCATTTCTATTATTAAGACAAATGGGAACATAGAGTATGCATTGTCAAATATCAAAAGAGGAACAACAGATATTATGTGCTGAAAGCCTGAAGAATATTACCTCTTTTTCTCTTTAACCCTTTAGCACCTAAAACGCCCGAGACCGCCCCTCAGCTTACTCACTAAACCGCCCCAAACTGCCCCTGTCTTAAGCACGCTTTATAAAGGTTGTATAAAAAATATGTGATGAAACATGCCCATACTTCTTATGGATTACCCATTGGATGTGTGCTGCCCGATTCTGCACAAGAAAATATTTTTTAAGCGCTATAAAAAACGCGATTGAAACACAGCATAACCCTTTCCGCTAGTGAGTAAACTGACACTTTTTCTCTAGGTGCTAAAGGGTTAAAAAGAGTAAAAGCCCTTACAGCTCACAGGCAGTGTAATGAAGATTTCTTGTATCATAGCATACTGTGTCTGGGGCTGAATCACCAAGTTGTTTGTAAAGTTATGAACAACATGACGAACGACTGGAACATGTTCTTGGGTGCTATACTAATCACATTCAATAATCATTTAGCACAAGAACTGATCACCAGTCGTTTGTAAAGTTGTTTGTAACTTATGAAAAATTTGGTGAAACCTCCCCCTCGACATGATACATTGTATACGTTGTAACATTGACACTGTCTTACCCTCAAAGATACCAATAGATGTCAAGAAAACATTTCTTCAGACTATGAAGAACAAAATAAATGTGCTTTTTCCATCACGAGCTTTCCTTAAAGAGCTCCTTTCCAATAACTTGTAACAGCTCAGAGCACTGTATAATATACTGCTGGATTCCCAAGTCAATGGATTCAGCTATAAATCTGCAATAAAGGTACATTCTCCATAAGGAGCATTTGAATCAGGCTCAAATATAAACCCCTCACAAAAAGTTTCGCAAATCGACTTTGGGCCATGATAACTTTTCAGGTACGCTTTAGTTATTCCTGATATTCATACCATTGGAAAGATAATTTATTCCCCTTTTTATTGATATCCTATTTGTAATGATTGTATCATGCTTCAATGCACAGAATATCAAAATATGGAGAAAAGTAAAAAGTCAAATGTTGTAAAATGCATTTTTATTGATCACATTGAAGTTCCGCAACTCGACTTTAGGTACTGATAACTTTGGGGATATTTTCTCATTTTGATTGAATTTTATACCATTGTCAAGTTAATTTATTCCTCTCTTGATTGATACCTTATTTGTCATGGTGATGTCATGCCTGGGTCCACAGAACCCCTGAATACCACCTGAATACATGACAAAGCAAAAGATAATTTTCAGTTTAAATTTCTGTAACACAACTCTGAACCTTGATACATTTTAATGTGGGGATTTAATCATTGTCAATTTTTATAGCATTAAAAAATTCATTTATTCTTCTTTTTATTGATACCCTATTTGCAATAGTAACATCACGTTTGAATGCACATAACTCACAAATATAATGCAAAGTTGCGAAATGCATTGTTATTACCCGCAACAGACAATAATACTCAGAATAGGCATTCAATTTGCAACATTTGACTTCTAACTTGTCCTAAGATTCAGGTGTTCTGTCCATGCAGGAACAACACTATCGTTACAATTAGGGTGTCATTGAAAAGAAGAATAAATTATCTAGACAATGGTCTAAAGTTCAATAAAAATTAGAAAATACCCCATAAGTTATCAGAGCCTAAATTCGAGTTGCGGAACTTTGCTTTGATAAATGCATTTTGCAACATTTGACTTTTTACTTTTCTCCATATTCTGATATTCTGTGCATTGAAGCATGACATAATCATTACAAGTAGGATATCAATAAAAAGAGGAATAAATTATCTTTCCAATGGTATGAATATCAGGAATAACTAAAGCGTACCTGAAAAGTTATCATGTTCCAAAGTCTATTTGCGAAACTTTTTGTGAGGTGTTTATTAAAGGGATGTGCAACTGGGAGATCAGGGAGATCATTGGAAAAGTGGAATCATAAGGAATTTGCAAAAGGTTTACTTATACATTGCCACTTAGTCTAAACCCATTATTACTAATGCCAATTTGGTCTTTTTGTCTTCAACCAGTTTGCCGAATTACCTTTTGGCCTAATTGCCATTTCTCCATTTTACCATTTTGTCTAATTCCTATTTCGTCTACTGTCCATTTGGTCGATTCCAGTAATAAACTATTAATATACCAAATATTCATTTAGAAATTAGATGAAAATGCAATTAGACGATTTAGCTATTAGACAAATTAGACCAAATCGGTCATTATACCAAGTAAGAATTAGACCAAGTATTATTAGACCAAGGGGAGATTAGACCAAATTATTAGTCGATTTAGCCTGTGTGGTATTAGACTATCAGAGAATTGGATGAAATGCTGTTAGACCAAGTGAAATAAATGCCTGGGTGAGGTGAAGCAATGATATACGTATTATACCAGAGATGAACCCAACAACCTTTGTATCTCAAGTCACATGATTAGAATATTCAACTAAGACATATCTACATGTGTCAACCTCACAATACAAACACCTGTTTTAGTCATGATCAAGCTTCCCCAGCCCTACTGGATCTGAGCTTCTTTCTTCCAGCTTGATTTTCTATACTTTGTGCTTCACTTGTCCCTTTGGTTTTCCTCCTTTTCTTCTCGCTCTTTGGATTTGCTTCCGTTATCGTTTTCATCTTCTTCCAGATTTCTTCGCTTTCTTCATCTTCATCCACCTTCTTTTTCTTTCCCTTCTTTGCAGCTTCAAGCATGTCATCATCCTATTCAAAGAAATGAAAGCAGAATTAAACAGTTGGTTTGTATGATCCTCTTAGAAACTAAAATAATGAACAATTATATCTTTTACATATTTCCTTCACTTCATCTACATGTATGCATAAAAGGAATGACATGAGATTGTCTCTCTTCTGTATGTTTTCCTTTAAAGAAGAAATACATGTTATAATGTACGCAACAATGAGGAAAAAGGTGAATTGCAATTTTAATCTACTTAAGGACGTTGCACAGCTGAAACGAAGTCCATGTCATTTTCACCAAATTTTGCACAGAGTTACATTGGTATCTATGTATGCCAAAAATGCAAAAAAAAAAATATAGGTTCATGAGCTTGATTTTTTGCTACGGGACTTTGAAGTTGCCATATTTGGATGGCATGTAAAATACGCATAATTTAAGAAATTGGCCTCTGTTAGACCTCGCGATTGCAACAAACGAGTTACAATCATCAATACTTTGTCAAAACGGTATCAAACTTTATCAAACCTTCCCAATTTGTTACGAAGTTTATACCAAAGATGGGGAAATTCTTTAAACTGGCACATTTGTACTTATTTTCGAGCCAGCAGCGCCCTCATGTGGCAAAAATGGTGCGTAAAATGGCAAAAACCACATCTTAAGGGCTTGGAATCTACAAGAAAATAAAAAAGTATAGTTTAAGGTGCACTTTTTTTAAAAACCATGACAGTCCCATAAAATTTTGCAAAGTTGTAGAGGGATTCATCATATACATGTAGAAACTTTTAAAAAGGGGGTCCATGTGCTCGTTTTCGAACTATCGGCGCCCGAATACTCTCAAATCGGCTTGAAAAGTCACAAATACGCGCCCAAAACGTCCAAAAAGCGTGAAAATCCACTCTAAATTACACTTGATTCAAAATTATGCTCCCAAACATTGAAAATCCATGTCATTTTCATAAAAATTTGCAAAGTTGTAGAGGAATACATACTCCATGGGTAGAAACATTAAAGAAAGGGGGTCCATGTGCTCGTTTTTAAGCTATCGGAGCCTGAATAGTTGCGAATTGGCTTGAAAACCACAAAAACGCGCCGCAAACGTCAAACGATTCTCAGAATCCAATTTATATTCCTCTTGATTCAAAATCATGCTCTCGAACATTCAAAATCCATGTCAATTTCATCAAAATTTGCCAAGTTGTAGAGGAATATAAACTAAAAAAATAGGAACATTAAGGAATGGGGGTCCATGTGCTCGTTTTCAAAATATCGGCGCTGTAATAGTGGCGAGTCGACTTGAAAACCACCGAAACGTGCAAAAATACTCAAAAATGTGGAAACTCTATCTAATTTTCGACTTATTCAAAATCCTGTTCCCAAACATTTACAATTCATTTCATATCCATCGCAATCTCTAGAATAAAACGAACATGCACCAACATAATATGCTTTACATATCTCTACAAGTAGGTAAATAATGAACAAAAAATAGGAATAAATAACAAATTTAGAAAGTTCATTTCTTTTAACTCTTTGAACGCTGGGTCGCCCATGAGCGCTGAATATTTTCCCATTGTGACGTAGTTAATAATGCGCGCCCAGGATGCGCGGTCAATATGCGCAGAAACATAACTGTGCAACGTCCTTAAAGGACATCACTTTTTTATTTTCAGGAGAATTGTTCAAAATTCTGAAAACAAATCTCCTGCCAAACCTAAACATATTTGGCCATAATAACAAAAAACAAAAAAACACCCACAACAAAAACAACTATGATGTCATATTACCTACTTGGACACCCTCCCCCCCCCCCCGAAAATAAAATTTATACCAAATAGACACTTTATAGGCTCCATCAAGCAACCTTATTCTACAATCAATACAATCAGACTATTTAAGAACCATACATTGGATTGACCTAACTGGTAGGTCAATTAGCTTCCGCAAAGTTACTCAATATAATATAAACCCAATCACTAACATTGAGAGGCAAATCTCCTTCTTCTACCGAATCAAACTAATTAATTGAATTAAGACTAATGACAAGACAATGTTCAGAATACTCATTACCCAATCTGTACAAGGATATATTTGATCAATGGATCTGGCAAAGACAGTCTCATTTACATATGTTTCATTAAGCTATCAGAAGCTGAGCTGAATGGCTGATTGGAAATGTATAAATCAACTTTGTAGATGAATCACAGTGAAGATCATGTAAGGAAATGAACTCAGCACATATTGCCGGTATCACTGAACAAAGATATATGATGAATGTTACAAAAATGTATTTGGAATAAAAATGGCACTATTTATTAGTCATTTTTCTTGTTTTTGTGTTTTGAACAGTATGAACCTGACTTGTGCTGGGTTAGTATCCAACAAAGAGTAAGTAATATTGAATATGATATATTCACCTGGGTGAAATCTCTGGATGAAAATAGCAAACAATTCAGTCTGGACTTGAGATAAACCTGTTACAACAAGAGGTATATAGGTTATTAATCATATTTACAGAAGAAGAACATAAAATTAACAATTAAATTAAATAACCCACGACAAGATAGCAGATAAGTAACCATTCACCAACAAAATAAGAAAAGAATAGTCATAGAAATAAAGAAAAAAATATTTACTAACAAGAATGTCAATTAATTATTATTAATTAACAAACTTTGAATTAACCAACGTAATTCATACGGCATGTCAAAGCACATGTCTTTGGGCATTTTAAAATAGAATTTTAGATGTTATATCAAATTTGTTTATTTGCGTGAAATCTGAAATTGTAAGCTTTCTTTAAAAATACTAAACTATTCAAACTTCCATTGGCTTGAACTCAGCCCAATAGAAGGGGACTAAATCATTTGCAAGACAATTTTCTCGCTCTTTACAATCTCAAGGTGCAAATACAGATATCAAGTGATGTAAATCACAGTGGAAGCGACAATCTTGCAAGATTGGACAGTTATTTATTGCCTAAACAGGATTTCAGTTAAAGTAATGTTTTGAACATGTGTAAACAGTGATAACATGTAAACACACATAAATCAAGGAGTAAATTGGCAGGAGATTAGTCTTTAACACAAACTTTTTTCTGTTTTTCAAGTTTAAACATAAATGGCTTCTTGTTTTTATCCTAATCAGCCCCAAGGGGGGGGGGGGGGGCATTTTTCATGATAATTTTTTTTTACAACAGAAGCCAACGCCACAGCGTTTTCCTGAGTTGAACATAATTAAGTACCTGTGCATGAGATCTAAAATTGCTCAAAAACATGATTAAATGTACAATGTCAATTCATACAAATTGTCTTTATTGTGCGGTCAGCGGCCGAGATCACAGGCAATTTTAAAATGAGCCTGGGCTGATAATGGCTTATTCAACATCTTATAATTACTTTTGTAATTAGAACATCCCCCTCATAATAAAATAATCATATTAACATTTGTTATGGCTTATTTAATTATCCCCCATAAAAATGAAAACTATTGCATTCATAAAAGAAAATTTTGTGTGTAGAAATATAAACACATTACAAATGCATTCTCCACATTTTTAAATGTTTTACACAAATAATGTCATAATAGATTTAAAAATTATGATTAATGAATACACTACAGTCCTTGGCTTAAGGCTAACATATAATTATGTGGCAGATGCACCTATCTTTGTGTGCCTATTTCTTTCAGTAATGATATATTGACAAGAGAATTTTGGATTACCAATGACATAAATCTGTTGGAAGCATTTACAAAAACTGTCACAATCTACATTCAAAGCAATCTCTTTATTCCTACACCATTTTTACTGCATTTTATTTCATAAATATTTAAAGACATTTCCTTTCTAAACGTTTTACGTCCATCAAACAAATCATAAATAACACAAGAGTAAAATGAAGGATTCCAAGCTTTTCGGGCGATACCATGGTAATAGGGAAATAACAATCAAGTTCAATGTTTATCAATTGAAGATGATTTATATTATCATTTTATCAGCATTGACTGCATGAGTGCTCGTTCATGACATTTGTTCTTGACAATGGATCCATGTAAAATGGATAAAAATCATTATCTCTAATTTTTTACATGAATCCTTTTTTTTTATTTGTAACATACTCAAATTTTGAGTAGACATGTTATGGTGCAGGTCTCTACAAAAACAAAAAAAAATCATTTGCCCTGTTGGGCAAGTGGATTTTTTTTTGCTTGCCCGAGAGGAAAAACCACTTGCCCAAATTTTCTTTTTCTGTTCTTTGTTTTTAATGACTTTTTATTTTTGTAGGAAATATAGGAGGTCTAATCTAATTGCGACTCAATAAAAAACATTTGAAGACAGTATTTATGTTAAACACAAATTTGTATTTTTTCCTCTTCTCTTTCGTCGCCGCGGCTGTTGGAGTAGGCCTTCGAGTGTTGCCTGCTCGCGGCCTTTTCTCTGCATTCGAGCTCGCTGGTATTGCTGGAGCAGCCGCTTGTCTTTTGTCCGTTGTCGGTGTTTTTTCTGTTGTCGGTGGTTGAGTGTCTTTCTCTCCCGCTCGTTGACGTTGCGCGAAAAAATCTCCTATCTTTCTTTGAGCCATGATCATCTTCCTCGAGTCGCAGTCATCAACAAAAACACACGAGACGACGCACACAGCACACGGACGCAAGCGCGCGCCCCTCGGATCCCAGGACAGCCCTCGCCCTGCACATGCACAAATATACAACAGCGATCTCCGCTGATGGGTTTTAATTTTGCAGCAATCTAGCGCCATCTATCGGCGAATTAGCGCTAATTGTTTATGTTTTCAATCAATATGGCAGCCTCCATGCAACGGAGTCCGTTGTGTAGAAATTTACTTCTTTTTAGTTGATTAACTAAACAAGAAATCATGGTAATCTTTTGATAGGTGTTTCTGTTTTTCGCCCGATTTGTGATTATTCGAAATACTGTGATTTTACCACCTCAGTACTGAGATAATGTCCCTTTTTACATTTTTATTGTGAAAATCACCGCTTGCCCGATCGGGCAAGTGTTATAAAATTTTGCTTGCCCGCCCGTGGTTTTCACTGGCCCCGGGCAAGCGGGCAAGCGGGTTTGTCGCGCCCTGTGGTGATTTACAACATATCAAAAACATGTGTGTTTTGCATATATAAATGAACTAGTCATTCATTATTAACTTAAACTTTATTTCATTTTCAGCTCCACCCATCTTTAGTCAAATTTACAATGAACATGATTAACACCATAAGAGCTATTATTGTCATGTTCTTCAAAGTCTATGTTCATATACAAATTTGTGTAGGACCCCTAAAAACCAAATCACTAGCTAAAAGCCCATATACAATTTTGGTTGGGCCCAAATAATAATTCAAAATCACTCAAAATATTTTGAGTTTTGTTAGTAGATAAACATAATTCATAACAATACATAAAAATATTAAGCTGATGTTATTTTTGGTCTCTATAGATAGACTATTTAAACAGGGCCTTAAAGAAAGTCAACATACATTGCTGGAAAGCTTAAGAAAATACGAAGTAAAAAACACAATTTAATTCTGTCAGACACTCTAGAATGAACATTATCAGATATTTATATTAAACTGAAATATGGCAACACCCCCTCCTCCATCCCCTACAAAAAACCTGACATTTTCTTTGTTTAAAGAATTATACCTATTATCTTTACTGACTTATTGATATGTCCAGTTTTAGAACTTTCTGTCACTCCAAGGCCAAGATGGTTCTTATGTACATTCAAGTTTTGAGAAGAAATTTTGCTTAGGGTGAACAAAATATGACAGTTCTTCCCTAAAATTAGGTTTTAACTGCATTTTACTGGAATGAATCTCGATGAAGAAGTGACTAACCTTGCTTCTGATGGAGCCATCATGTATGTCATGTACTCTGAGGAATCTATCTAGACCACAAGACACAACCAGAGGGAGGGTTGGATGACACTGCATGTCTCGAATACTCCCTGCAAAACCTTTATACATCCTTCCAACTAGACCTGTGGGTAGAAAGATATACTCAGCATTATTATCTATCTTTTGGGGGTTTAATGCAAAGGGAATTTGTAACATTGTAGAGGCATGCAAATATCTGAGCTGTGGGGATCTACATGCTGTCAGAGCATGTGATAATTTGTTAAGGTGAAACCATCAGAAATTCATTTTCCAAGCATCTTTACATGCTTCACATTAATCAACTAGCACATCAATGTTGGGGTGCTCATCCGGCGTCTCGCAAAGAAATAAATGCAATTTTTAAACATAAATAATTTTCTTCTCAAAATTTCAAAATTCTGTGTAGTTTGGTGAAACTCATACCAGATGGTAACAAAAAAAAAATAATAAAAAGAATAAAAATCAGTCAACAAATAAAAAAGTTCAGCATTTTCTGTTGAATTTTGAAAAATGCACATAAATTAGCATATTTAATGATTTTCAAAATTCTGTGTACCGTTAGAAGTTTTGTAATCCCCACCTAGTGCTATCATATAATGCAAACGGAATTGAAATTGAGCAACAAATGAAGGAGAAGAAGCATTTTTTGTGATTTATGAATAAATTTCTCATAAATTAGCATAAATAATTTTCTGGTAAAAATTTCAAAATTCTGTGTAGAAATTTGGTGAACCTCATGTAGCTCTACCAGATGGAGCAAAAAAAAAACACAAAAAAACAAAAAATAAAAATCGGTCAACAAATAAAGAAGAAGAAGCATTTTATGTGAATTTTGAAAAATGTGCTTAAATTAGCATATTTAATGAGTTTCAAAATTCTGTGTAGGGGTTTTGAATCCCCCACCTAGTGCTATCATATAAAGCAAACAGAATTGAAATCGGACTTCAAATGAGGAAGAAGAAGCATTTTGAACTTGTGGACAGACAACAGACGGCGGACGACGGACGCCAGGCAACGGCATAAGCTTAGCTTAGCAATTAGCTTCAAAATCTCAGGTGGTTCCTTTCTGATCTATTAAAAGGTTTGCAGTTATAATTATAGCATGAGCTGGAGGAGTAATATTTTTTTTCTTTTCTTTTCTTTCTTTTTTTAAAAGATCCTAAACGAAGTTAAACAATCCCTTTAATACTGTAACACATTACCCATACTTTTAGGGTATTTCTCTCAACCTATATTTACAAAAAGATCTTTTTTTTCTCACCTTTTCTGAGATCTATTTCTGCCATCTGGCCCTGCGTATTTCCAACTAGTACTGCACTGTAAAGAGAAAATATGTTAAAAAGGTGACTAGATCATCATATTATTTTTATATAAATTTATATTCCTTCTATACTAGGCTAATTCAAGAGGCAATTCTTTTAACGAAATAAAGAAATACTATAATTGGTAAACAGTCATTAAATTTTAATGAGAAACTTCTAATATACAGGATGTCATTAACATTCCTTGTTTTAACATAACTTAGTGAATTGCTTTGTTTGAAATTCAAAACAGAAGATTTCAAAATATGGAATCAATGAAGACCACAATCTATCACAAAAAATAAATAAATAAATAAATAAATAAATTTCCTTCAGTTTAGCAGAAATTTAAATAATTTTTAACACAATTTATTCTTTTTTTTTCATTTTCATTTAAAAAATGGTTTACTCTTTATTGAATATGTTTATTATCAAAAATTCCTCAAGCCTAGACAAATGAAAAAAGTTAAAGACAATAAATGCATAAAAACTCCAAATGATTTCTTCTCTACTCCACGGACACTAGATGGCGCTATGCATAAACCCAATAGGGGGCACACGAGTAAATAGACGCCCATAGGCTCACGTGTTAAATTAACGCTCTTCAAAAACAGACATTCCAAAATTCTGTCAGATGGAAATCGTTTTAATAATATCACAAGCAAAGTTTACAAATTTAAAGGACTCGTAATTAAGTGGAACTTATTAGAATTCTGTCAGCTCAACAAAAATCAGAATCCTTGAGCGAGACTATGCAAAAGAGATACGACTTTTTAGTTAGTGCGTGAATTTAAAGTAGATTTGTATCAAAATTTATTCGAAAAAGATTCTAAAAAATACGCTCAAATGGTTCTCTATGTTTTTCAAACTAAAAATGGTAAAAGTATTATGAAGAGGTAGGACTTAAGCCATATGTTAATTCATTAAATCAACCGGCGCAGCACATCGCGACCAATTAAATAATTTATAGTGAAGCATTTGTCCCTCAGATAAAATTAGCATATCTTTACTACGCCTTCCCCGGAAATACATTGACGTGCAATATCATTTACTCCGTCGTGTTTATTCCTAGTAGTGGGGTGTCTATACTTTAGAAATTTTGTATTGGGTTTGTGTTAGTGTATAATGTATTTTGTATGAACTGATAAATACGGTAGTTAAGAATTCATTGTAATATTTAGCCCAGGAATAAGTTGCAAACAGGAGTTGAACAAGACCCCGTGGTCCCGAACGCACCCATTTAGAAACGCGTCAATTAACTAGCAATCTTCGTTGGAAAAGATTAATACTTGCGGTCCGGGGCGCTTGATCCCGGATGCCAAGGGAATGCTGAAGACCTGGCAAAGCTAGGTTATTGGTTTTACAAGCAGGTCGATCGCAAAAAATCAGTGTTTTGTACAGTTTTTATAAAAAAGGAAAGGACCCCTCCCTTCCCCCTCGTGTCTATCTTTAATACCATAACCCTCCACTCCCCCCGATTAAAGCGGCAATGTGAGAACTGAAAACAAAACTACCCCCCGCCCACCCCCCCCCCCCCCCGTGCCTTGCCTCATTAATTTTGTACACATATCGATCGCTCACATAAATAAAAGAAATAACGGGCAGAGGTTATACCGAGAGGCTAAAGTTCTTATTTGTCTTCTTATTTGACGTTGATATACAAATGCGGCCGAAGTAATAATTAAACCAACTGTGTGTACGAATGTCCGAAGTTTCTACGTCTAATTAAAACGCGTCTCCGAGCACTGCCGAGTAAGTTTTGAACGATCCAGAGACATAAGCAGCCTCCCTCATAACGTTAATCTAGCTCCGCTTAAGGGGCACACAGAGTAAATAGACGCCCATGAGGCTGCACGTGTTTAAATTAACGCATCTTACAAACAGATTCCAAATTCTGTCGATTTTGAAAATCGTTTTAATTTCACAGCAATGTTATAATATTTAAAGGACTCGTAATTTAAGGGAACTATAAGAAAATTCTGTCAGTCAACAAAAACTCAGAAATACTTGAGCGGAGACTTATGACAAAAGAGACGACTATTTGTAGGCGTGATTTAGTAAGATGTAACAAAATTACGAAAAAGATTCCTAAAATACGAAGCCAAAGTTTCTAATTTTCACAAATGGTAAATTTTAATGTAAAGAGTAGGTACTTCATAGCACATATTGTATTCATTGTAAGCAGTTCAACAATCCGACATTAAATAATTTTTAATATGAGCATTTTCCCTCAATAAAAATTAGCATATCTTTACTACGCCTTCCCGAAATACATTGCGTGCATATCATTTACTCGTGTGTACCCAATACAGAGCCATCAATGAACAGTGTTTGGCCAACTTGTATATATCCCCATTCCACTGACCACCAGACTCTCATCTAGAGCTCATCTGATCCCTAAAATGTCAATTTTGATGAGTACCAATGAAATCTCACCCAAGGAGCTTGGTATCTGCCCGATATCTGTCCGCCGTATTCATCGGCTTGTCCAATCCATGCATTTGCTTTCGGAGGGTAATGTGTGGGCTACCTGACTCTAAACTGACACTTCCAACATCCATCTGACATGTGCCCAACTCTAATCAAATTAATCAGTCACTACTCGGAGTTCAATAGTACATTGACCCGATACTACGAACCTTCCACAGTCGGGTTGAAAACGACACTTCTTTTCACGAACTTGTTAAAAAACCGCTAATTGCAATAAGATCAGTACCTGATAATCTGGTTTTAATCAGATGTCGGCCAGAAGCGTCGGACAGCTGAAAACAATAAAATCTTATACACATCGGACTGACTGACACATATGCAATACTGATCCGAGGTCGAAACCGGAAAAGATGTCTGGTCAGTCCGATAGCGAACTAAGGCCTGAGCTTAGTTCCCTCACTGGACTATTTTGCCTCCTCGGATCGCGTCCATCACGTAGAACAAGTACCCGATAGTCGACAATCACACGTCGGACCATCAGAGTTTGATATGAGACCACTAGGAGGGTAACCAGAAGGACAAGTACCCGATAGTCGACAATCACACGTCGGACCATCAGAG
>CALNVZ010000174.1:47898476-48006982 GCA_940671915.1 Paracentrotus lividus | reverse complement strand
TGCCTCCAGTTGCTATACACTGCCTTCTATGGGGATTCTGCCTCATCCTACTCAGGTTAGACCCAGCTTTGATTTCAGCCTGTACACAGGGAGGAGGAAAGAGTGGTACAGAGGAAACAAACAATCAAATATATATATAAGTATTACTTATTCAATTATTATTATTATATTTCTGTATTCATTGATTTATTCAACAATGAAAGTACAATTATACTATTAAAGACATTTTTACAAAATACAATGATGGTTTGGTAACTCCTGAGAAAGCAGAACTTATAAAAGTGGACCAACAAATCACATTACACATAAAGATCACTAATGATTATACAGGATAAATTACTTTTAAAAAAGTTATTAAAGAACAAGGGGGAATTAACTAATGCAGCAGCGGGGAGGGAGAAAAAGTATACTGTTTTTAAATCAAGAGATTTATATTCATTATCAGATATGTGACCCATCATATCGAAATCGGACACAAGTCGCCAGAGAAGAATAAAAGATTGCAACAAAACAATCAATTTTTAAAGGATTTCCCTTAATCATTTCTACTCAATTTTTTTTAGAGAGCATACAAGAAACATTGACAATTCAGAAAATCAAAAAATATTTCCCCCCAAATAAGACAATTTTGATTATTTTGCCATTTCCTCAACACTGTGCTGAATTTGCTCGGCGGCTTGTGTCTGATTTTGGTGTGATGCGTCACATATATCATCAATGACAGTGCTATGCAATACCTACAATAAATCTTGATACAATAATCAACTGAGACACTAGGAAGAAAAAGAGATTATTGTATTGAAAAGAGGATAGATTGAAGCTGATAAAGAGTTCAAATGGAAGGTTAGAATAATAACAGATATGGGCAATTCCACAGAAATCTGGACATGATATAAAAAAAGAAGTGTGTGTCCTAAGTTATTTAAATCTTAATCCTAATGTCACGGTTGTTGTAAGATATATAAGATCTTTCAAATTCATTAAAAAAATATTCAATGTTTGTTGATTTCAATGAAATCTGTAACCCTCATTAAAAACGAATATGTGGGAAAGTACATAAGCAAAATTCACTCTTTTGCAGATTATGATGGTTTCTTTAATAATTTTTTCCTAATTTTTTTCCAAAGTGAAAAGGGTGAATACTTCGGTATATTCCAAAAGACATGGAATATTTAGTAAATTGCAAAGGGACAAAAAGCAGGGCAGATATACGGGTAACGTCAGTTACTGAGATCCCTTTAGTAAATTTGCTATAGCGTAAAAGATAAATATACAAATAATTTTCTTTTGTTTGCACATCTGTACTGAAGAGTATAGGTAGGATATCAAATCAAAGGTATCACTCTACCATGTTTCGGACATGAGATAATGTGATTGGAATCCACACTATCAAAATCCATGTCCGTTTTCTGTAACTTCAATTACCGACACATATTTGTTCGTCATTTCATAGGAAAAAAAGTTTGGTCAAATTTTTTTCGCCCAATCCCGTCAGTATCATGAGATTATTAAGCTGTATTGGTTGGAAGACCAATGTATTATTATCTACTGAGTTACAATGCAAACTATCAAGAAAATTCATGTTGTGTGTAACGTCAGTTACCCTGGAATCGCGAGAAACGAGAAAAACAATGGAGAAACTTACTGTATGTTCTGACTGGCCTTTCTGCCATACTCTAACCAATCCTGATTCTTGACAAGTGACCAGTCTTTCCTCATCAAGAGATGCTAGTCCTTTGAAGATACCTCCCTCAGTATCGCACTCAACAAAGTCTTCATCATAAACCATCTTCTTGGGATCAAACACTCGCACAGTACCATTCCTCAAACCAAGAAGTACCTGAAATAGACAATAAAATGGCAATTAATGTCTACTGATCCATTGTACTTTAGATTATCATTATTATGTTCTTTACAATTATAGATGTAGAATGCCTTCAAAAATTAAGTAGAAGTTAGATTGGGGAAGGGGAAGACAAAAAAATAAATGTGTTTTCTCATCTCTGCCATATTGCTTGAGTAGTATTATTCTGCTTTCATTTCCCCAAAAAACTTAGTGAATCATCTTAGGTTCTCCTCTGAAGTACTATTGAAAAACAAATATCCTTTCTTGACCAGGGATCTCTTTGTAATCTTCATTTTTTGAACTCATCAGAAGTAACTCTTGAAATATTTGTATTTTCATCAAATAGGAAAATAAGAAAAGACTAACAACTGAAATGGAGCGACATGAGATGCACATACCTGTCTTTCTTCAGCTCCAGACCAACATAGGGATGTAATTTCTTTACCCTTCTCTAAACTTGTGAGGTCAGTGAAATTGGATGCTGCATTCTTTTTCAAATCTATTCCTGCGAAGAGACAGCAGATCAAAATATAATAATGCATTGGATAAATAAAATAGGGCTTCCATTCAGGGCTGCTTCCATTACCAGTCAGAAAATTTTTAATTATAGCTTAGAATTTTACCCCCCCCCCAAAAAAAAAAAAAAAAATTAAGAAATAAACAATACCACTTGCACATTGAAATGCAATTAAATATAATTTCCATCATCACTTTTGCTTTCCGAAAAAGGAAAAGTTCATTGTTAGTGCTCGAGTACGACAATTTTGTATCAAGTATATCAAAGTATATTTCAAGCTGAAGCTATACAATTAAAAAGGAATGAGAGGAAGGATATAGGCATGATTATTTATATGGTATTTATATTTCACTTTGAAATTTTCAGGGCAGCAAATAAAACTTGCTGAAAACCATTGTTAATCAATTATTTTGACAGTTTTTTGCATCAAAATGGCTTAATTGTTGAAGTCACTTACACTAATGCATGGTCAATTCATAATTGACCTTGCACTGGGAAGTAAGTTACTGCAGCAGTTTTCTTCCAATGGAAAGTCAATGCAGAAAAGTGTCTAGAGCAACTCAGGCCAAGTCAAGGTGGCATATCCAAAAAAGGGTCTAAAAAATCCACTAAACAAAATTAAAATATGTAATGGAAGAATTATATAGCAATGAGACTATAGATTATCTTAATTTATTTTGAGGTAGGTTCACTCATGATACGATGTCAATACTTTAGTATTGGGTAGGTTTAAAGCTGGTTTCGCTAGTTATTATTGAGATTTGAGAAGTTTTCTCAGCAACCAAGAGGGCGACAGACAGGTATTTTTCAGTACTGACTGATGTTGGTTTGCAGCTGCATGTGGGTCAATTCATAATTGACATTCTTGCTCGCAAGTGATGTCAGAATCAAAACTTCAAATATTCATAACTTCGTTAGATCTGACCACGCGTGGAGTGGTGCCGTTATGAACTTACCGAGACTAGCATAGACGGGACTACGTACGAAACATCAACACAGTCGTACTCAAAAGACTCACCAAAAAGGCAATATGACAAAAACATGGAAAATTCACTTACCGAATTGTTGGCAATCGTCTTAACCTTATTTCCTTTCCTTGAGCACTGCTCCCTAATGTCCTCAAAGTAGTAGATTTTAGTATTCAACCGCTATATCGTACATCTTTGTCACTGATTCCACTGCACAAATGAAGCAAGTAATTTAATGGCGGGATAAATTGTGCCGCCCTCTTTTGTCGAAAGCTTGCATTTCTGACGATGTCTCTGTCACGAGCGAGTCGAATCGTACATGGCAAACAGTAGTTATCTTTGTTGTTTAACTTGTTGTTAGGATGAACTAGCTTTTGATTCACTCGCAAATATGAATGAAAAAATAAATAAACTAAATAAAACTAGTATGGCTTAATAATAATAAAATAATAATATAATATTAACAAAGTTTTTGTTATTGTTTTTAAAGCTATGAGGTAGAGAGCCTGAGTGATTTAATTTTTTTAAAAGTGAAGGGGCGGTCACAAGTGGGGGGGGGGGGATGGGGGGCTGAAACAAGCTAAAAAATCACGAATGTTAGAAACTTTGTGTTTTTGTATCATTTGCTGAGAAAAGTTGTCTGAACCTCCTCCCCCCACTTCATATAATACTATAAGATCTTTCTTCCTCTTTTTTTGTTGTTGTATTGATCTTTTTTTTTTTCTTTTTTTTTTTTTTTGCTTTTAGTTTTTTTCTTTTCAATGTTTGTTTATTTGTTTTTGTTTTGTTTTGTTTTGTTTGTTTTTTGTTTGTTTTTTTTTTTCTTTGGGGGGGGGAATAGTCAAATCTATCCAAGATTAACTAGGCAATTGTAGGCTAAATTTCCTGCTTCACCATTGGTCCCCTCCCCAATGAATGCTAGATTGTATGTACATTGTTTAAAAAGAAAAAATAATAAAACAGAGACAAGACAGTTAGATGTATTTCAATTCAAGTTAATTTATAATTACAAACACATGAAGAAATACAGATATAAGGAATTTAAAAGTAAAGACAAAGTAAAATACCATAGACTAAGCTCTCCTCCGGGCCCCATTACCTAAAATATCTCGTCACAACCCCAACCCGCCATCCCCGTCCATCCACCTCCTGAAAAAAAAAGAAAAAAAAAAGAAAAAAAGCCTAAGCTGCGGGCCCCATGACAAAATATTTCGTCCAGCCCCCCCCCCTCCAACCCCTAAAGAAAAACAAGGTAAAAGAAAAGAAGAAAAAGAAAAAAAAGAAAAAAAAAAGGCTAAGCTCCTCCGGGCCCCATGACAAATAATATCGGTCGCCAGCCCCCCCCACCATCTCCATCCCCAAAGAAAAAAAAGGAAAAAATAAAAAGAAAAGAAAAAAAAAAAGAAAAAAAAAGGCTAAGCTCTTTCCGCCCCATGCACAAAAATATCTCGTCCAGCCCCCCTCCCCCCCCCGCCAAAAAAAAGGGGGGGAATGACGGCAGCCCATTTAGGCACTCAACCCTACCCTATGGCCGATACACGATGACCTTGATGAAAAAAAAACATCCTTTCCATTTTTTTTTTTTTTTTTTATTTTTTTTTTTTTTTTTTAACACTCAGTGTGGAAGTAGGTTAAACACCTCATCGCAATAATCGTGATCGCGATCGCGAGGCACTATTCTGTTTTTCCATTTCATTTTTTTCTCAATAGCAACCATATACGAAAATCGGAGTGGCAGAAAAATCCGGAAGACTGCTGAAAAATCGTGATTTTTGCTCTCATTTCACCTTTTTAGATTCAGCTAAGCATTGTCACAGAATTAGTTATGGTTTAAAGAATAAAGATTGAAGTGCACATTAAAGTCACAAAATTTTAAAACGTTATAATGGATTGAAAGTGTAAATTTAGGTTAGAAATTATTTTTTGTAACCACGCCAGAGTGTTGTAGAGTCGGAGGCACGAGTTTGATATATCAAACGAGTGTAGTGCATGAGTGGATCTGACTGACTATTTAAACGTTCTAACTGTTACTAGTGTTAGTTTTCTTTTATTTTTCTACATTTTTTAAAACCAATTAAAATCCAGAGTGAACTTTCCCTTTAACAGTTTACTTTCTTCATAGGGTCTAGATTTCCTCTAACTGTTGCATTAAAAAAAAAAAAAAAAAAAATAAATAAATAAATAAACTAAAAACACACAAATTTCTCAGCACACGGGACTGCACACAACAAGCAAACTCGGTTGTTCCATCGCAGCGCATTAACACTACTAGTATTATAGTTGTTTAATCAAATGACAAAAAACTTGGTCCCTTCCATAATTTATTTGCTAGAAACAACTGACAATTGAAATAAAGACTTTACCCTTTAGAATGCCGGTTTGAGCTCCTACCCAAATTTGGCAAACTTGTGGAGAATCCATGTGGGCTGCCATCTTCCTAAAGTGTGAATGACGCAGATGGCGCTAGACATGGAATTAGGCAATGACTGCTCATTTATTTACAAAATAGACAGACGGGATCCGATCTGGATGGAAATAATTGACTCGTAAATACATTTATATGGCCTCCGATGTAGATGTCATGGGGAAAGATGATATAACTAGTGCCTCACACCTGGCGAATGTAAGTGATTTATCATACCTTCTTAGTAAAGTCATAAATGGAATAATATTTGGATAACTGACGAGTGACGTGATCATGAAAATTGAAATGAATGAACGAGTATGACTGAGCTGTGCAGTGTGCATTGTGAATGTGAGTGCATGAAAAATTGGAAGAGTGAGGCGAGCTGTGAGACTTGACTGCACTGGCTGGCATAAGGCCTATTGCCATTAATTTGAGCCATAGGCCTAAAGTTACAGCTCGTTGTTCTGAAGCTTCATTTGTCGGAAAGTAAAATAGAGTTTGTTGTTCTGAAGGTTCGTTTGTCCGAACTTGTCACATATGCGTGCAAACCTAACTTGGAACGGATCGAAGCATTTTTGCATCGGCGGCCACCGATTAAATGATTCATTATAAATTATAATTGATTTTACACTCACCTGATCTATAACATGAGATCTCTCTAATGAGTGGAGTAGAGGTACGGAACATTTCAAAATGATGAAATCTTGAAGTCTTTTATATCTCCTTTCAACCACATTGCTATGAGTGAGATCGGCTTCGAGTGCGCACCAGCTAAATATACGTTGAACGACGTTGAAGGCTTGCAGCCTAAAGAGCTTGAATAATAAGACAGGCCTTAAATTTCGTTACTTTTAGGGCAAGGCCATTTTTTCTCCAAAATTTAGGGCACTTTGTCCACTTCAAAGGGCATCCACGGCCAAATTTTTTTAATAAAAAGGGCCTCGAAGGCCACTTTCTCTTCATAAAAAGGGCATCGAAGGCCACTTTTTCCCCCTAAAATTTATTTAACCATTTTTAATTTATTTGATTTCCAGGCAACAAAAGTGAAACAATAGATCTACATTATAATAATATAAAGCAATCATGACAATGACAACAGCCTTAAACATGACAAAATATAGGGGGGAAAAGAAGAAGTCCAAAGATGCACCAGCCAGGTTGGCAGGTGATGATTTTCTGTTTAAAATATTGCCTTTTCTGTATGGGGAAAACAGACAATTCCTTTCCAAAGGGATTTGCAGATGAAAATTCTGTTTGGCCTGTCTATATCATTTAAAAACTACATTCTGTTTACATACTGACAGATTTGAGACTTTAATGTGACAAAATAGTGACATATTTATTTCCCTTTTATTGTAGGTATTAGAGTCAGTTTTTCAGGAAAGGGCATTAAGGCCAGCTGGAAAAAAGGCAAGGCCAGTTTGGCCGTGAATTAATCTGTTTTCCCTTGTGCACCACGGCCAAGGACATAGGCATCCACGGCATAGCCGTCGATGGCCTCCGTGAAATTTATGCCCTGATAAGAGGACAGAACCCAAATTCAATAAAGCATTAGAATGTTACGAGAATTATTTGTTATTGACTATCTTGTAATGGACAATGTTTGTTTACGAATAGTAAACAAGATTGACCCGCGGAACTCAATTGACCTCATTACAGGACCCAGCTTTCTTCCAGGCCCCACAGATGATTTTTTATTGAATAGATTTTATTCACGAAGTCCCCATGAAACAATATTTCTACTTAGATAGATTTTTCAAGATCCAGTTTTCAATGAGTGGGGGGGGGGGGGGGAGGGGGGGCAAAATTGGAATTCTAGATTTTGGTACACCCGATTTTTCCCCCCTGTCATGCATCAAATTTTTTTTTCACGGGAGGGGGATGGGGGAGGTAAGTGTTATTTCTTTTTTTGCCTTCATAAAGGTCCGGGGGAGGGGGGGGGGTGTAGGTGTAATTTTTTTTGGGGCCCATCATAAAGGTCATCAAGTATCAGTCATATGGGGTAACATTCATTTACGTAAATCGGGCCGGTCTCCTTCCCCCCCCCCATTTTTTTTTTTTTTTTTTTTTTTTTTGTGGGGGGGAGGGTAGGTGTTAATTTTTTTTTGCCCATCATTAATATAAAATCGAGCTGGTCTTTAATTTTCACCTTTATTTTTTTCTTTCTCTTTTTTTTTTTTTTTTTGGGGGGGGGGGTATGGTGTTAAATTTTTTATTTTGCCTTTTGTCCATCAGGTATTGGCTAGAGGTAAATCTGGCCGGTCGCCCATTGGCCTCTTTTTTTTTTTTTTTCTATTCCCCTTCTTGTTCTCTTTCAATTTTTTTTTCAGGGGGTGGGGGTGTATCCTAGGTGTTAATTTTTTCATTTTTTTTATTTTTTATTTGTCATTCATAATCTTAAATCGCCCAATCGCCTTTTTTTTTTTTTTTTTTTTTTTTGCAGGGGGCAGGGGGCAGGGGGGGGGGAGAGGCTGGCTGGCGGGGCACCCTGGATACGTGCCGACATCCATCTGCAAAGTTTTTCCCCCCAACCGTGTACAAAGTCCATCGGTTGCAGAAAAAAAAGTAACAGGAATAAAAGAGAAAGAGAAAGAGGAGAGAGGGGGGGGAGGAGAGAGGAGAGAAAAAGGAAAAGATTACGGTAACGACAGGAGAAAAAGTTGAAACTTCCAAGAGGGGGAGGGGAGGTGAGGTAAAATAAAAAAACTGTGCAGATCAATTTATCAAACAAATCTCGTATTGAACACAAATAAATTCATTGCTTGTTTAATCGCATGAGTGATAAAAATTAGACGCCTATATACGAGACTAATGCTCTCAAGAGAAAAATTCTCTTTCCTGCAAGATCCCACGGAGAGCAGATCCACGCAAAGCGGTGAGGTTTTCCCCAGTTATTTTATAATAGGTATCATGATTTTAGAGCTTAAAAATAGCATATAATGTACATATATAGGCTAAACTATCATTTTGTACCCATATTTAAATGTATAAATGTGTATTTTATTTTAAAAACACCCATAGGAAAGTTTGTGTGCCTGCCGCAGACTCTTGTGGTAGACTTCCCGCAGACTTGTGGCAGACTTGCGCAGATTTTCACATGCAAATTAGTATTGCTGCAGCCCTGCCGCAGACTCTTTCAGTATGAGAGAGGTCTGCGGCAGATCTGCTGCAGACTCTTTTTCATGAATATTCATTTTCTACTACCTTGTTTGCAGACTTGCCGGCATACTCTTTCAGCATGATGAAAAGTCTGCGGCAGGTCTGCGAAATACCCTTTATCATGAATATTCATATGCTACTTCCTTGTCGCAGACTTGCCGCATACTCTTTCAGCATGATAAAAAGTTTGTGACAGGTCTGCGGCTAACCCTTTATCATTTTGAAGCATAATATTATTTTCCCCCTTTACCCCAAGACTGTGCTCTGGCCCTGCCTGTCGCATCCCCTCCACCACTCTATCACAGAACACTCCCTGCTTATATACACCACCTAAATCTAAAACATTTTGGTCACAGTTAGTTAAAAAGTAACACCTATACTGATTTCTTTCTTATTTAATTTTTTTATTTGCATAATTACATACATATTCAGAAGCTCCTGCAAGTACAATTATAGACAGGTTCAAAAACATTTAAAGCTGACAGAATGAAAAAAATTCATCTTTTCTGGCCGCAGACTTGCCGCATACTAGTATGCCAGAAAACAGTCTGCTGCAGACTGTTTCTGTGCATACTAGTATGCGGCAAGTCTGCCGGAAACTCTATTTCTGCAGCATACTCCTGCATACTCTTTTGCCGCATACTTTTAGTATGCGGCAGGTCTGCAGCAGACCTGCCGCATACTTTTCATTTTCCTATGGGTTGATATGAAATTTTGTGCAGACCTGCCGCAGACTCTATAACTTTCCAATTTTCCACCGCAGACCTGCTGCAGGACTATAACTTTCCAATTTTCTGCCGCAGACCTGCTGCAGACTGTTCCTGCCGCAGACTGGTATGCGGTAAGTCTGCAGCAAAGATTCTTTCTGCCGCATACTTTCTGCATACTCTTTGCCGCAGACTTTTAGTCTGCCGCAGATCTGCCGCAGATCTGCGGCAGATCTGCGGCAGACTTTTCTATTTTCTATGGGCAGGCAGAAATCGTCGCGGTTCAACTGGAGTGAGCTTCCGCCGTATAGGGCCCCTCCGCGGTGCAAGGTCACTATAGTTGACCGATGCATAAGTGTAAGTGGAACTTGTAGATCTAAATTTATCCAGACACTGAGACAGATGCACAACGAAAGGTCTACGAGCTAGTATGAAGGTGGTTCATAAAGCTACGCACTTAGTTTTTGACGATTTAGAAGTCATAGAATTTAATATTTCATATTACTATTTTATACCATCTTTTGCTACATTTTGTGAGGATTAACTTGGTGCAAAAAACATGGAATAAAACTAACAGGAATTACGAAAATCACGGCGAGATCGAAACCCTCTCCTCCGTTGCCGTCAGAAAAGAACGGTTCATAAGTCTACCCACTCACTTTGAAGTTTGATTTAACACTTTTAATTATGTGTTTTCTTCCAAATTTTCATGATATATTATGAAATAGTTACCGCAATTTAATAATTTTTACCTTTTTAGCACCTTGCTTCTATGTTTAGCCGTAAAAGGTGGCATTTTGAACTTTGAAATGAAACACTATTTTGCTATGACGGCGCCTGTATTATGCGAGTGCATATTTTGGCCCCATTCACTTTTAGCGCGTATTTTGCAGTGCGTAGCTTTATGAACCGCGTAGCTTTATGAACCCCCACCATACGTACCGAGGACATTTTGGGTGCTCTGATTGGCTATCGCATGAAGCTCCTCCCAGTTGTGATGACTGATCTGCGTTGAACGTAACTGAACAACGCGATTCAGCTGTTTTCCGAAAAGAATGCTTTTATTGTCTACGCTAGTGTCAATCATAAACAATGTGGAGACCAAATTTACAATATCAAAACAGAAAAATTTGCTTTCAAAAATTGGGTGTCGTTACTATGCTGCAATAATGCCATATGCTTAGTCTACTTCAGAATGACACAGAAAGGGAACTTCAGCTAATCGAACCGTGCAATGCACAGATTTTGAAATATAACGGAATGAAAATAAGAACCTACCAAAGAGTGACGAGTCTGAATTTTTAGCACAAGTATCTTAGACTATTTTAGTATTGGAGACTATGATTGACTGAGACGTTCATATGCAAATAGTTTTCGTGCATAATTATGGACTTGACTTTTATCATGAGAGGCTTAGATCTAACAAGTTAGATCTAGATTTAGTTAGCGTAAAGTGCCCGAAATTCGACTCTTGCCCAGATTCGACAGGTTTGATAAAAAAAAATCAAAATAAGACTCCAAAACACACTCAAACACACTCCAATCTACTCATATCACACGCACACATCGTCACTGAAGACAACCCAAAAAAAAAAGAATCACAAAAAAAATCATTCTAATACCTTAATTTTGCTCCTAAAATCCTGGATTTTGACCAAAATTGTGAAGCCCCGGCGAACTTAGCGAAAAGTTAAAAAACGATCGGGAAAAATGTGTTTAAACTCCAAAAATCTGATGTTTGATGACGCAGTTTTTTTTGCCACACTCGAGCCCCGATCGTTACTAAAAGAAAAAACCCAGAAGTGACTCTACAGTGGTAGAGTTACAACACTGCAATCATGGGACTGGCGAAATTTTTTTCCCTACCCTAGTTTCGACATAGCATTCATGCAGCTGCAGTCCGATCTCTCGGCAGAGCACGATGTGCTACCAATGCGGCGAGTGAGCCAAGATTTCTGTGGCGTGCAGTGCGTGCTGACTTTTCACGCCGTGTCAAATTTATGCAATGGCATGTCGTATCTCGGCAAGCAGGTAGGAGTTACAAAGCTTCCCAATTTACTATCAAATAGTTTGTGATTCTTTTAAAATTATAACAATTATTTATTCTTATATCTGTTGGAAATGAAAGATGATATATTTTTCATTTTCAAACTAGAGCTGCAAAAAGCTTAAGGGGTTGAATTTCGGGCACTTTACTCCAGTCTAAGTTAGATTCTAGATCTAGACCCTAGACTTAGTTTAGATGTCTAATATTTTTAAAGATCTAACCATTAGATTCCCCAAGGGCAAAGTCGTTCATTTGTCGGTATATTTGATACAATAGTCCGAAAATGAAATAGGGTTCCCTTGAAAAGGAAATTGGGTTCATTTGAAAATGAAATCAGATATGTTTTTCAGAAGGTTTTGTTTTTCCAAAGGTCGTTCCTCCAAAGATAAACTACTGTTCTAGATCTAGAGGATATTTTAAGACTAAGTCGAAAAATGAAATACGGTTTGTAATCCCAAAGGTTCATTTGTCCAAAAATGAAATAGATCTAGATAATCTAACGTTAGAGTTGGTTCGTCTGAAAATGAAATCGGGTTCATTCGTCCGAAAATGAATTAGTCTAGGGTTTGTTTGTCTGAAAGCGAATTAATTAAGGTTCAAAGGTCTGAAAATGGATATGAAAGAGAATATTTCATTCATAGCGTATAAAACAAAAAGCATAGTCTTAGGTATGGTTGGTTTATAATAGAAGTCCCTAGAAGTATGCTGGCCACAGATAGAAACATACATGAAAATTAGAACATTCATAAAACATACATACATGTACATTATCACTCATACTACCAACTGGAAATTAAAATTTATGTAAATATTACTCTTAAAAATAAAAGATATAATAATTAAAAAATAATAGTTCAAGATGATGATAAACAGTGCTAATACATATCCTTAAGTAGAAATGCAAAACAAAACAGAGAGATGTTCATACATTGTGTAGTATCTAAAAAATTCTTAGAATTACTCCGTGCCATATTGAATGCTGCTACTCATCTTTCTGTGTTTACATTACAGAGGTAAGCATGATTTTCAAAATTTTCAAGGAAATTTAATTTACCCCATTTTTTTATGGTGTTATTTAATTTTTGAGGGTTTGATGACATCAAAGTCAAAATGCATACTGATTCATTCTACATGTATATCCGCAGGTCAGCTACATACACTGTAGGTGTTTTGAAATGGGCTTCAGGCAAAAATTGGATACTCTCCAAAATTGGTTAGAGCTACACACAATAACATGAGTGTTCTGTTTCCACATAAAACTGTTGACCTTCTCCTTTTAAAACAATTAAAGAAAATATTGAGTAGTCATGGCGATACAATTCTAAACAACATTTGAAACCATTGATGAAATATGAACATATTTGGTGTTGGTATATATGTTCATGGAACAATATGAATACAAAATTTAACAGATTCTTCCTGAATTATTTCGGCTGCAACAAATTGAGCTTTAATACAGATATATGACCTAGGTCTACATGTGCATTAAATTGGATGACCAATAAAGGGTGGAGAAAAATAATCCAATCAAAAGATGTGAAAATCTCATCGAATGTATACGCAGAACTTACTGCGGCAGCCCGTACACTTCGTGTACGGGCTGCGAGTTATTAACATCAAAACATGAGGTGCCTTCCCTTTTCCAGACAAGAATGTGAAAATTATGGAATAAAAGATGGACAAACTTATTTCATTTATTAGTTTATGTACTAACAATACCAGCCGGATGTCTATCCTCATTTTTTATGATGATATTAAAACGAAAAAATGTCATCAGAATTGCTGTTACAGTGTAGTTAAATGAGTCACATTCGCGGTGATTAGTTTGCAACACGCATGCGCGACATCGGCAGCAGCTATATTAGTACACGCTAGTATTTTGACAGAGATCGGAGGAGACTCTGAAATGAACTGGAAAATACAAGATTTCTTCAAGTGCACACAATTTTTTAGGTATATCTGATTTGCATCTAGTCTGTTTAGGTAAGTGACATTATATGAATTATATTTTTGCTATATTTTACCAATTCTTAGTGGTATTTTTAACCATTCCAAATCGCACTTTAAAAATTTTGAAAGGTTTCTTTCAGGACGCTGCCACTTCGTGGCAGCGTCCCGGGGCTAACGCAGAACATAATTTTATTATCTAAAGGATTATAAATAAACAGTACTTATAAACAAATTTTACATCCTTCCAATTTACAATTCTTGTGAGCATTTCAGTATTGATGTGAGTGAAAAAGTAAAATACAAATAATCCAAAAAAGTCAGTTACCATGTAATTGCCCACTTGGTCTTTTTTAAAGCTTCGTGATGAATGGATAGATCTATTTTTAGAGAGGCACATGGAAATATGGACTTGATGTCATATCAACATAGATGAATTAGCTATTATTCTTTTAAAACAATGGCAATTATGTATCTCCTCCATTATACTGTGCATTTATTCAATCTTCACAATGTCTAAAGCTCATGTAAAGCTAATGAGGTAATGATGAGATGACATGTCACCTGTTGAGAAGCAGAAAGTCATTAATGATGCATTAAAATAGAATGGGTTAATAACCATCTTGCTCTCAGAGAACAATTTGATAGGCGTTGCCGTTTACTTGAACTTTCAAAGTGCATCATCTTGCGTACAATGTAGGTGTGGATGACATGTCAAAGCAAGCATGCATGTACATCCAACCATGGAACACCCCATGGATGTGTTTTTGAAAACAACATCTTCATGTACTGCATAATGGATCCAGTTACAATACAGCGCGTCCCCCGAAAAATGTCTTGGTGATTGGACCCTAAATAACTTCAATAATAAAGAATTATTGCCAATTCATATGCATATTTTGAAAGCCCACATAATTCTGCAATTCTTGTGAAAATTTCAAAAGTTTCACTACATTGGTTTTGAATACACAGGCTCTTTTGTAAGAGTAGTCATTTTTGGCCCATTCCAAGTTTGATGAAAAGGAATACATTACAAAAATGCCATACATTTTTCTGTGCTTCACTTTAATTTCAGTTTAACAACTGTGATGTTCATGCTTTTGTTTTCAAGGAGCAATGCCATATCTTCTTGGCCATGAGTTGATTGGATAATGTAATTATATTTTAGGCATCTTCTTGCATATCAACTATATTTAGTATTAACCACTTTACAGCATAC
This sequence comes from Paracentrotus lividus, assembly GCA_940671915.1. Classification (NCBI taxonomy): domain Eukaryota; kingdom Metazoa; phylum Echinodermata; class Echinoidea; order Camarodonta; family Echinidae; genus Paracentrotus; species Paracentrotus lividus. Next base: position 47,992,165 of record CALNVZ010000174.1, on the reverse strand, counting down.
ATGTACATGATATTCAAGTATCAGTAAATGATTGAATATTTGAAGATGAATTGAAATATGTTCCATTTGAAAATCAATGTTTTCAATTGTTATAGAAGAAGTATATCCACAACTTTTTCATTTAGTACTAATGTCAATTGTTGTGAAGAATAAATGTTATATAGCGAACAATAAGGATTCATTATAGAGCAGCCTAAAGAGAGAAGCAAATTCATCGTGTAGATTGGAATTTTCGTTTGAATTGATTGTATCAGTTTTAATATCATGCTGAGTGTGCTATGTTGAGATGGAATGTTACATCCTTTTATCTTACATCGTCCACATCCCATGGGGTTTTCCTATAGTCATGTATGAATGACTACATGTAGCTAGGAAACCTTATGTATATTTTCCTTTCAAAGTCTTATACTGAAGAGAATCAATTTTCATTTTGATCAATAAATAAATGATTAAATATAATTGCTGCGCTTCCAAAAATGGGCCGTGACCATTAAAGGGCTCTGTATTTTAAAGTTGCAATGCCTAGGTTTTGAATCTGTGACCTTCCAATATTAAAGAAGTGGCTTGTAAACATTCTTTTTCTTTCAATTTTATTAAGCATCATTCATATTAGGTGTTCATTCATGGATGTAAATATATTTTTAGCAAATATATATAAATCAATGGAGAAGTGACTTTTAAGTAGGAAAGTTGCTGGTTTTGTGTTAATATTATGTACACATAACAATTTTTAATTCAATTTTTTTTTGTAGTGCTACGAAAAATGTGTGCACATTATGAGCAAGTGGGTAATTAATAAGAAAACTACATGTACTTTTACATCACAGTACCGCACTAATCAGTTTGGGAGACCAGGAGGGATGATGACAATTGCCTTTAAGTTTAGGCATGTTATCCCTTTGAATGCATGAATGCTAAGAATTGACCCAAGGGGAAAATAAGCTATTTTATTTCATCCTGCCTTTCCAATCAACACAAGTAGCGTTTCAATCTGACCCCAAACCAAATAGCAATGGGCAACAATATTCCCTATAGAATATAGCATCAAAGTCTGCATTCTACACATCTCCAAGGCATTTACATGTCAGGCAACCGGATTGATACTGTATGAGTAGTTATTTATATTGGATGGGATGTTGTGCCGTATCCTTGTCAAATTCTGTTCATTACACACAATTGGAAACCTGTACTAGTAATTGCTGTTGATGTTATTGTAAAATGAGTCCTTGATTTTACTTCCTCTCGCTAAAAATGGACATAAATACTGCCTTTGAAAATCATGCATGCATAATAAATTAACATTGTACTTTTGATTTTGTTACTTAAATGTTACCAAAGAAACGGTATTGATATATACCTATGTCAAAATGAGAAAAACAGAGAAGAAAAGACTTGAAATGAGACCACTTTATGGATGTGTGAAGCTTAAAAAGGAAGAAAGGAATCTTATTTCAGTTGACGTAACATTGATCTAATCAGAATAAGGATGATCACCTTTCAGTGGAAAATAGGGAAAGGTCATGGTCATTAGCCTTAATTACAGGCTAATGTCATTGTTGGTAGTCTTGCACCCAGATGGATCCACCGAGAAATAATAGTTTGTTGAATATAGACCAAACAATCACTGTGCATTACACAAAACATACATATACCACTTTGTCTTAAAAGTCTTGTGATATGTATTTTTTTAGTATGTAAATCATTAATACATTTGTACCATACGTAAATAATGAAATTTGATTAAAATTAATATACTGTATTATTTCTCCAAAATTTATACACTTTGGTTCCCTTAACAAGCATTGAGCTGGAAAGCTCCTCAGTCAAGGATTGAAGATTGTGCATTGTAAAGTTCAAGATCATAAATGAATCCAATGACTGGGGTAATAATATGTTTGTAAGTGTTTTGATCTTAACAGGTAAAGCGCTTATTTATCCAATTCAAGTTTAAGTTCGAGTTTAAAGTTTATTTTTACACTTTAATAAATAATTGCACCATTGTTTCTTTTATGTCTCTGTAGGTGTGGGGGAAATGTAATGACAGTAAATCTTTGAAGAAAGCCATCTTCTCCTTCCTAGCTGATGTCGTCCCAGAAATCTTCAAAGCTAATGAGATTCAACCTGAGGAGGAAGAGGAGTTTGCACGCAGGGTGAGTATACTTAACAAAATATGAAGAGCTTGTTTCCAAAAGGGACTAAATCCACTTTTGTAACTTCAGAGTAAATGGCATCTCTTTGCCGGATTTTGTACAGGCGTCTATGGAAAATTGAAATTAAAAGTTGCAATTTCTGGAAGTTGCCGTCAAAATTTGGGTAAGTTCTTTTGCTCACAGATGGGAACGTACCTGAACATTGTCCTGATATCAATAACTCAATTTTTTATCAAAAGTGGATTTAGTCCCTTTTGGAAACAAGCTCTTCATATATTTACTGTAAAACCAGAAACATTTGCGATATGAAACTTTAGCAAATTGGAGTCAACGGCCATTTTCGCGAAATGCCGACCATCAACTTACTTGTACAGTGTACAGTATTGTACTATCATTTGATGCATTGTGTAAAAATACACTTTTGCAGGCATTTTACTTTCGCGAATCTTGCCTTGCGAAATTCGCGAAAGTGTCATGCATGCAAAAAATGTCTGGTTTTGCAGGACCTTTTAGGACTCAGAGGCTATGTGCAACAGGTTAGTGTATTCCTCAGAGCCAAATTTATTTAAATATCAGACTGTTTGCGAAGTAAGCTGAAGGGCCGTTAGTGGGCGGTTTGATGGTTAGAGGGTTAAATATGAAGGGGTTCTGCTCTAACTGGAAAACATGGAAAATCTTGAAAACCTGGAAAAGTCAGGGAATTTGAGAAAAATGCCTCAAAAGTCAGAAAAATCAGGAAAATTTGAGAAAAATGCTTTAAAAGACAGGGAAAAGTCAAGGATTTTGATAAAAAGTTGATACATCAAAATAGGTTGAAAAAGGTTAATAATTTTGAGAAGGAACATTATTTGTTATATATTTTTATTTGTTTTGCATATCTTTTTTTAGAGATGTGACTATTCATGCTATTAACTGGTTTGATGTTGACATTTAACCCACAGGTGATGTTGACCCTTAAGTGGTACAAAATGTAGCCTATATGTTTGGTCCTTACACTGACAAGGTCAGGGTTGAACTGAAGGCTTTTGAGTGTCCTCCTCAGTTATGTGGACATGTCTTCAAGAATGGAGAATCGTCATGATATTAACTCATTTTAATATTGACCTTTAACCCCATGGTGGTGCTGACCCTTGAGTGTTATCTGTTTGGTCCTGACCCTGAAAAGGTCAGAGTTGAACTGAAGGCTTCTGAGTGTCCTCCTCAGCTCTGTGGACATGTCTTCAAGAATGGAGAAGCATCATGATATTAACTCATTTTAATATTGACCTTTAACCCCTAGGTGGTGCTGACCCTTGAGTGGTATCTGTTTGGTCCTAACCCTGAGAAGGTCAGGGTTGAACTGAAGGCTTCTGAGTGTCCTCATCAGTTATGTGGACATGTCTTCAAGAATGGAGAATCGTCATGATATTAAATCATTTTAATATTGACCTTTAACCCCTAGGTGGTGCTGACCCTTGAGTGGTATCTGTTTGGTCATGACCCTGAAAAGGTCAGAGTTGAACTGAAGGCTTCTGAGTGTCCTCATCAGTTATGTGGACATGTCTTCAAGAATGGAGAATCGTCATGATATTAACTCATTTTAATATTGACCTTTAACCCCTAGGTGGTGCTGACCCTTGAGTGGTATCTGTTTGGTCCTGACCCTGAAAAGGTCAGAGTTGAACTGAAGGCTTCTGAGTGTCCTCCTCAGCTCTGTGGACATGTCTTCAAGAATGGAGAACCAACATACTCATGCAGGTGAGCAGTATTCGATGTCTCTAAAATTTTATCCATATATGTGATTCATGGTATCAAACTGAGCCACGATTTGCCAGCAAAGAGCCAAAGATATCAGCAAAATAATCCATTTTGTAATTTTCCCCTTATTATTTTTACTCAATTTTTTTTTTACAGAACACACATGACACATTGAAGATTCAGAAAGTAAAACAAGAAATATTTTCCCAAAAATTCAAATTTTTATTATTATTTTGCTGATTTAATTGACCATTTGATGAGTTTGCTCTGCGACTTGTGTCTCACTTTAATATGATGAATCAAATAAATTAAATTAAATGAAATTGGAACCAAAACCAACAGTTTTTTAATATGTTTTGTCCACACATCTGTAGTCGGGGACACACGCCCATACAATCATGTGATGTACTCGTGCATTAGGCATGAGTTAGGCCTAAATCTTATCGCCAAATTGGCCATTTGTCTCTACAATCTTTGAACTGTGCCACACACAGACAGGAGCTCTGTTCAAAATGGTCAAGTCCAAGCCTTAAAGTTGAATACTTGCAGAGATTGTTCCTCTAGATATAACGTTTGTCGAGGGGAAATCCTTTACAAAAAAAAAAACCAAAAAAAAAAACTTTTGTACAAGATATTTGATATGTAATAAGGACCATGAGGTGGTACTGCACTGGTTTTAGCATGAAAAATTCAGCACTGCAAGATTGATGAGAAAAAAAACCCCCCAAAATCAGTCAAGCATGAACTTGATACATGTATTCCACCAGCATGAAAATCTTTACAATCTGACCTCTTACTGAGTCCACGATCAATCTCTGTTTCGGACAATAAAATTTGGAGCTTTTTTTTTAGCTGCACAAACAAGCCCAATATGTCAATGATAGGATCGGGCTGAGGTTTCAGGCTAAGGCAGCACCGCTCAATTAGCGCGCTGTTTTGAGGCAAAATTGCAAAAACACACTCAGTTTGGGAATAAGCCCAGGATGACTTGTGCTGAGATTTCGCCCCATTTAGCCTCATATTTTTTTTCATACGGCTTATTCGTTGGGTCGGAAATAGCACACTCTTTGTCTAGCTCAAGCTCGTGCAGCACCATCTATAGTCCAAATTTCCTTGCAGAAAGCAAAATGTTTAATACTCTTATGAAGTACATATATTTTAATCAAATTTATATGAAATACCTTGTTGGTTCCCCCAGGGATTGTGCGATGGATCCTACCTGTGTTCTCTGCATTGACTGCTTTCAAAAGAGTGCACATAAGTCTCATAGATACAAGGTATGTACTCATTTTATTAACCAATTTAATATTGAAGGAGAAGAATGTATTCTTAGGTATACATGTATCTAAGTACATCTAAGTATACATTTTATTCAGAGGATGGTGATGAACATGATATCTTATGATCCTCTCAGTGTAGATCAGGAGAAGAGTGCTACTTTGATTGCAATGATGATGTTATTGATGTTGATGATGGTGATGAGTAGGATGGTGATATGATTAAAGTTTAATAAGGAGGACAATGTTGGTGCTGATATCTATATTGTTGTTTCTGATATTTCTCTCATTTTACATGGATAAATCACAAGAAGGAGTGAATGTTTTTTTTGCGATGGTGTGATTATGGTTATAAATAATGATGATGGTAGAGTAAATAATATCTTGTTGTTATTCCTGTATTTCTCCCATTGTAGATGAATACATCAGGAGGAGGGGGCTACTGTGATTGTGGAGATGAAGAAGCCTGGAAACGAGAACCGTTTTGTGAGCTTCACTCGCGGGCTTCCAATGAGCCTCAACAGGTGATGCTTCTAATTCTTTGAATTTCTCTTAAATTTCATTTGAATCTCCCAAACAATTGCGTCATGCTATGTATTTCAAACTCCAAATGCTAATAGTAGGTTAGATGTTATGTTTTAAAAACTCTCCAAGTACATATTTTCTTTTCTGAAAATAATTAACGGTGTATAAGCCGCACCTTTTTGCCATCGGCAAAAAAGTCAAAAGTAGGGGGTGCGGTTAATACATAGAGATAGGATTGGCGAGGCTTAAATCTAACTTATTTTGTCCAAAAATAAATAGAGTCTAATGATATCAGACTATTTATACATTCTATCACCTTCAAAGGTATTTAAAATCCTGAAAGAGAAGTAAATTGAAAACTTACTTGTCATATTTTGACGCTGATTGACTGCGAGATGCATGTGAAACCCGCCAGGCCGAGTGTGTAAAAACACTCGCTGCTAGCGGCCTGGAGATTATCCATGTATGGTGCTTTGCCGATGTTCAAAACATTCACCTCAAATCCATAACAAAAAGTCAAAATACATCATCAAACATAACAATCACACAAAAAAACTTACCCCTAGATATCCTTCTTGAGAAACTAGTTTCAGACAGGTCCAATATGACCACAAAACTTCTGATAAGAAGAAGTTTCGCATGGCCGCAGTTCATCCAAATACTCACCTAGCCGATCTTATTATTCTGCATGCGTGGTTTTTGCATTGCGCAATATACAATGCACTAGTATGCGCATGCAGACCCTTTGCAGTTTAGGAAATATAAATGTCCCGGTCTATTTTCTCTTTTTATTCCTTTTGTTTATCTTCACTTCAGCTCTAATTGCCTTGTTGTTTCTCATAAATAAACAAGATTACGAGATTGAATTCCTTAATTCCTTAATTAATTTCCTAATTATTTTTTTTTTAAGTAATACATTTTTTTTTCAATTTGTTTTTTTTTTGTTTTGTTTTGTTTTTTTGTGTGCAAGGGTCCAAATTTGGGGGTGCGGTTTATACACGGGTGCGGCTTATACACCGTTAATTACAGTAATATATGAATAACAGACATCTATTCAACATCCACAGTATTTACATGGATGAGAAGGGGGCATTTCTCTTTAGAAGACAGTATGAGTACTTTTAATGTACTGTACAACATCTTGGACTCATCGGTGTCAAAATTTATTCCTGCATGATATTAGTATAAAAACAATGAATGGCAGTACTATCTTTTGAAATGAATATGATATATTTGTTCTATATCAGGATCCATTGGATAACCTACCTCAGGACATGAAGGCTAGAGCTGTGATATTGTTTCGTATACTCCTCAGGCATTGCTATCATATCTTGTTCCTCGATGAACCTAAAGAGATTCCAGAACATCTTCAAGGATTGTAAGTCTTCTGAAACTATGATATCCTTCTTTCTAAGTTAGATGGAACTTGTTTTTAGATTTATATTGTGGTAGATTGGGAGCCAGCCATAGTAAAAAAAGAATAAGAAAGAGAGGTAGGTTAAGAAAGCCATCAATTGTGCCATGATGATTTTGTTCTTGACTCTAGTAGTGAAAGGATTGAGCATTCAGAGCATAACGAGAGTGAACCGAAATTTAGTGTTTTACTGTATCCACTGTTTTTCACGTACATAGTTTTTCATGATTTTAATTCAAAACAGGGAATTCGCGAGAGTATTATTCCATGAAATTATTGTATTTGCATTCACTTTGTACAGAAATATCAAGAAGTGAAATTTTTTGCGTTCAGTAGGTCGCGAAAATAAAACCACTGCAAATTATTCAGTGTATACAGTATTTTGCTCTTTGTAATCTAATATTTGTTTAATGACTGCTCTTTCCATTACTTTATTGTTATGTTTTTTCACCCATGCAGGAAATTCAAACAAGATGTCTACTGCACAATGCTCTTCAATGATGAGGTTCATACGTATGAGCAGGTATACCAAAATCATTGTAATTGCCATTCTTTCTAGCCCTACAGAAACAATGGCCCGAATTCACAAAGGTGGATTCTGCAAATCCATGGTTTCAACCCTGGGTTCAACCTAGGGTTGGACCTAGGATTTTCAAAATGGTATTCACAAAGGTGGACGCGACTGAATCCACAGATCCACATCGTCATAAAACGTCATAATTTGGGTCAACTGTTGGTGAATCATAAACTGGTGGATCCGTGGAGCCGTCGACTAAAAAACCCACGGATCCATGGATCCATGGGTTTTGCAGAATCCTCCTTTGTGAATTCGGGCCAATATGATTCAGTGCGCTTTTTGTACTTTAGCATACCATATGAAGAGCTCCCAGAAATCAGTAATGGCCAATCAGACAAATACCAAGTAAGAAGTATTGAAATAAATATTTAATTATCAAGTTTAGTGAGCTTCAAAATGTTTTGAATGTTATTGTTGTGATTTACATGCTCTTCCTTTTATTTGCAGGTTATCAGCTCTCTGAAGAAAGCTGTAGAATGTTCACGCAAAGCAGCATTGGAGTTTGCAACCATTGTGGATAAAGATGTAAGTTTGTTGACAATATTACAATATTTTATCTAAACTCTTTTTCAAAAACAAAAAGTCTGAATTTCATGTTCATATATATCTACTGAATGACTTTGTCAAAAATATTTCAACCTTTTAAAAACATTTTTCAATTTTGTTGGTCAAACAATTTTTGGTTGGAGGTACAAAGATACCACTTTTCAGGAAATTTGTTACTCAAAATTTACACATTTTCATTCATTTTCAGCCCTCTTTAAGCTTTTCTTGCCCAAATTCACACGTTTTTCAGGATTTTTGTTCCAATTCCTGGATTTTTTAATGGTACTGAGTGGCATTTCTGTAGGTGTAAATTCAGTGATTGAGTCAATATATAATTTAACGTAATTATTTTATCAATGATATCATTTTGAATGAATAAATGAATGACCTTAGATTCGCACATTTAGTACATTTATTAATTGTCTGCTGATATCCAAAACGATGTACCTCTCAAGACCTTTAGCCTTCACCCTCCTAGCACTTGTTGAAGAACTCTGTAAAAACAATATTTTAAAGAGAATCTGTTGTACTGGTAAAATAAACAAAAAACTTGGGGGTTTTCCTATTATCTTAATGCTATTTAGGAAGAATATCATAGCAAAAAGTTTCACTGTAAAGGATTGCTCTTCAGTTGCCCTGATAATTATAATATGACCCAATACATACCTAAAACAGCTGAAGTGTTCAGGGTGAGTGTAGTCCCTTGCTCTCATTTCTGTGTGTAGTGCATGTGACCAAAAGCAGAATTGGGTTAATTTGTTATCATTTTGATGATTCTAAAACCTAACAGCACACAGTAATGCTTAGGTGAATTGTTATCAACCTTTCCAAAGCAATTTTGTACAGTGTCATCCATATTTCAATCTCATGACCAGAACAATAATTTCACTTTAATCCTAATACCATTTCAGGGTCGCAGTGCCGTGCGTAGGGGCCTGGAGAGGGACTGTGAGAGGGCAAAGAATGTGATTGAGAGGTCTACATCAAGGTTGAATAGTACCCCATTGAAGGTGTTAGTTATGAACATGGTAGTAGTAGCTCATCAAGCGTGTGCTCTGAAGCTACTCAACTGGCTTTCTACTGTTGCTGGCGGATCAGGTAATTACATGACAAAATGAGGAGATGCTAAGAGGTCCATAACACAAAGATTTGCGACCAATTGCAAATTCCAGAGAACAATTCTGATTGGCCGCTGGTCAGACTTTTGAACTAAAATCCCATGCAACAATGTTTTTTGAATTGCAAGTACCACTTTGCTGTTGATTGCAAACATTTGTGTTAAAGAGCCCTGAAGAAGGGTATAAATTTCTCATTAATGCCCAACTAGATTTAAACAGGATCTAACTCAATTTTTGCTTCCTTTTTATAGAAATTGACTGTGAATATTACATTAATTTTTGTGAGGGCATTTCAAATAACCTACATGTAAAACAGATACTATCCGTACTATGCTTTCTAGAAGTCTGGTATCAATTGGTTTGTACATGTACATGTTTAATCTGAATTATATCAAGCTTGGAATAGGGAAAATATGAAAAGGGCATGCTTGGAGAGGCATTATGCTGGAAAAAGTTGGAAATTGTACAGTACATCCAGTCTTCATAATAAATATAATTTGTAAGGAATTGTTTTATTAATTTCATAACACCAATATGTGAGCCAATACCTATTCGTGAAAATATTGTCTAATTTCTTGTATTTGTGTAGATGCTATGAGGATCCTATTATGTCAAGAGCTTCTAAGCATCAAAGAAGGCCAGGAAACAGCAGTCATAGAAGAGAGCATGCTCAATGACACACATCTATGGAAAGGTAAACGCCCCACAAGCTCTTAGTAATCTCACGTGTTCAAAGAATATTCTTTATTTGCTTAATTATTTGCTTCATTGCTCTCTAATGATTGAAATTACCAATGTTTTCATAGTTAATTATACAAACTTGATGCTATATATGTTGATGGTGGTGATTTGTGGATGGAATAATCAAATTTATTAATTTTTTTGTAAGTTGACCCATAGCAAGTTTAATAATTAGTTTGTAAAATGGATTGGTACAACATGTTTCATGATTAAAATGGTAGAGATGCTGGTCTAAATGTCACGACATGAAATAAAATGAGGATTTTTTTTTAAATATTTGCTATAATACCAAATATGTTCATTATTGCAGATTAACAACATGAGAGGGTATTCATCTGTCTTGAATTGTGCTGTGGTCAACAAGGAAGTTTGTGATAAGTCCTGCAAAAGGTGTTCACTAGCTTACAAGGAAATTCTTCGGCACTCTCTCAAAAAGTATTTAGTGGCTTACAGGTTAAATTTGGAAGCTTTTGAGTGCTGCTGCAACTCTTTGTCAAGTAACATAAACATCTACATTATTCTGTAAATACACTGTTTGCTTGATTGACCACAAATTTCCATGTTGACCACAGTACCTTGCAAGACAAAGAAATACCCTCTAGCGATCATATTTTCTATATGATATCTTTTGTTCAGCCTTTTACAATCAATGGTACCTTGCCATTTTAAAGAGACAAACAGTATTTTACTTCCACTTTGTATCAAAACTGAAATTGACAATATTTTTATCTTGTTCCACTGCAGTTGCTCGAGCCCAATGGCATCAGCTTTTCATGAGTACTCTCCTGATGGATGCAGAACACAAGAAACAGTTTGCTATTCTCTTCACAAAGGTCAGTTTTAATGCCATTTCACATAGTTTTGAATGCCCATCATTCAGTGAGTTAGCTCAGTGGATAGAGCGTGCGCCTCATAATTGTGAGGTCGTGGGTTCGATCCACGGCTGCGTCATATCAAAAGACGTCCAAAAATGGGAGTTGCTGTTACCCTATTTGGCGTTCAACAAGAAAGGCATAGAGCAACGTCAATCTGGTGCTGCCTAGTGGCTGGCAGGCCCACGATCAATTGGCCAAAAAGAATTACCGTTTCACCTTTGTTTTAAAAAAATTTTCTTGCAAGCAACAAGTGCCCAAATAAATCAAATAAGGAGACCCTGTGTGGAATATTATATCTTGCAGGTCAAGGAAAAGTTAGAAGCCATAGGAATAAAACGGTATTATCATTAAAAACGAAAGGTTTCTTCTGAGCCTGTGATGGAAATGGATAACTCTTTGATACTATTAAAGAATATTACCTAATATTTGCAATGATTTATTTAGGATAGATGATAACATTAAACATAATAAAGAAAAAATATCTTATATGATACAAGAAGCTGATCATTAAGCTGCAATTTTCTATATTCTGATTCTGATTAATATCATACATATGTATGTCTTCTTGTTTATTCTCCAGCACTACCCAACGATCCTTGTGGACTATTCTACCATAGATGACCATGACCATGCCCTCTCTATCTCATCACTCTCTGTACAAATCTTCACAGTACCTACAGTGGTGAGTTCAAATTTTGTTTGTTTATTTCCAGTTTTCAAGTTTTATTTTCATTTGGAATAATGAAGGAAACTGACCAGAAATATATATATTTCTGGTCAGTTTCCTTCATTATTTAAAATTTATATTAAAAAAGCTGCATCACTTAACCGTGATCCCTTGCATTTACTCCAAGTTGATTTCTATCCTTCGGGTTTATGCCAGGTTTCAATAGCTTCTGACCACTCGAGCATTGAAGAGTTAATGGGTATTAGGGACGACCCCATCCAGGGGCTTACTATAGCTCAGATGGTAGAGCACCTGACTAGTAACCAGGAGGTCTCTGGTTCGAATCCCGATGGTACCCCATTTTCTTTGCTCATTTTTCCAAGTTTTATTTTCCTCACACTTGAACATAATCATTTACAAATTGATTATAGAACATATTTTGATGAAATAACATTAACACATAGTCATAACAAATATACAACGTAATGTCATGTGAACTGTGAAAATCAGTAATAATATGAAAGGGGGTCTACTGAAAAGCTTTGCTTTCATTCATCAGGCAACATCTGGAAATCTGCAAGGGGATAGATCATTTGCTGTCTCTGCACCTTACTAGATTGTGGAACAGTTTCCCCATCTGTATCTTTACACTCATGATTTTGCGTAAACTTGTGTACTACAATGTTAAAATAAAGTGAAAATTTAGCAATCACTTTTGAAGAAAAATGTGTGTATAATTTACTGCAAATTCTTATTAGTGTTATCATGAAATACACTTTAAAAATGTTTACCAGCTTGAATATTACGAATATAATGGAGTGTTTTAATTTCTTGACAGTCTCGTATGCTTGTTGAGGATCACAATTTACTGCACGTTATCCTGAGAAGTTTTGTGGATCAGACAATCCAGTTCAGAGATGGTAAGACTTAATATTTTTATTCATGGTATTTTCCATTTGTAAATATATATATATTGATACACATGTAACTATATTCCATGGGGTCAGCTGTCTACATTCATGAATCATTTTTGAATTTCAAAGAGATAAATGTAAATAGTCTAGTCATATTTGATAAAAGATTAATATCTGAGTGAGAGACTGGGGGTTCATTACAAATGGCCAAGACGTCCTATAATTTTCTCTCTCAATGACATTTAGCCATATGAAAATTATATATGTAGTGATATTCAAAATGAAATATGATTTTTATAGGCTATGTACTTTGAGATTTACTATACTATTTTTTTTTTTTTTTTTGGGGGGGGGGGAGGTTAGGAATCCTGAGGTTTGATTGTTCTTTCATTAACATTTTTTTTTAACTCTCACATGCATTTCTCATCGTGATTCACTTCTTTTAATATAATTGTTCTTATGGTTCATTGTTTCTTATTGTTTAGGAAGGGGACATTTGCAATTTCGGAGGAATCCACCACCTAGTATACGAAGGGCGCTCTATGGACTACTTGATCTCAGGTAAGTCACAATTTACTAACTATTTTTCATTTAAAAAAGGTTTAAATGGACTTTACGACTTGAAGTGAATTACTGTATAAGCCAATATTTTTCGTTTACAGATATTTTCGAGATTTTGGACTAGTTGGGGAAATGCGCGAGAGCAAAATTTTCGCGATTTTGGTGATGATTTCATTACTATTAATAGCCTTGTATTGAAGTGGAAATTTTTGCGATGACTGACTCACGAAATTCGCGAAAATAAAGTCATCGTGAAAATAACCACTTATACAGTAGTAACTTTAAAAAAAAGTGACAAATAAAATAAAATAAAATTCAGATGGTCTGACCATAAAAACAAACTACTGAAATTTTACCACAGCTCTTTTGCGATGAAAGATATGCAATTTTAAGGTGTTACAGTAACGTTTTTCAGAATTTTGATATGAAATCATGGATATCTTCGAAGTAAAGCAAGCAATTGTCTTGTAATTTTCATTGGATTCCATACTGACCCATATCTTTATAACCATGTTGGCAAAACGAGCTTAATCAAATAAATTACCATTTGGATCTCATTAAATGTTACTGGATCCCTTTAAAACAACAGATTAATGCTACAACTTTGTACAGGTGTTCGAAGAACTACACAGCTGTGGCATAAATGCGAAAGTTCATGTAGTAGCTCTGTCGGTAGTTTGAATGTTCTTTTAATTAATATAGTATTTATTATATTCTACATATTAAAATTGTCTAACTAGGATTGGTCGAGAATGTCTCACGAGACTAAATTAGTTTCACCATAAAACAACAAAGAAGATTCATGACGTCAGCCTCAGAATAGTTTTTGCCCTGGCAAAATTCTGACGTCATTATTAAAAAACCCAGGATATTTAGCAATTGATATTCGATAATGAGAATCAGCGCATCGATATCAACCATAAACATCAACTTCATGGCTGCCTCCATTGCACGAGCTGAGAAAGTGATAAGAAGAAATTTAATCTTGTTAAAGACGGGGATTTAGAGGATTTTATTTGCTTGGAATGGTTCGGAGAATACAAAGAAACGGTATTTTCAAGGAATACTGCACCATTATCGATGTTAATTACGCAGATCTTAACTTCAAGTTCATGCTTATGTCTGACGGTTGCATCATTGTCGTTGCCGTTGCTTGTGACTGTTGACTAGATCGAGGCCTAGGGCTAGGGCAGCAAGCACAAAATGAGCAATTGCGGCACTGGCAAGTTGACTTTTTTAAAATCTATTTTTGTGTACATTTTCTCCCGTGTAGTAGAATATAAATCAAATACGCTGTGCACTCTTTTCAAATTTCCAGCTATAATTATGGATTCCTCGGTGACAGAAATGGCACTATATTTTTCGGGGCTGCGCCCCTCAAAAAATAGTGCCATTCCTGCCACCTTAGAATCCATAATAATTTCACCGGAAATCCTCAATGCATGGTATATTTGATTAATGTTTGCCACTTTCCCATCATGAGAAGTCATTTGTGCGATTGTTAGTGTAGTAACATTGATTGGTTACTTTCTCAGGTATGTGTTGTCCAACAAACCAGAATCCTGGACCAATGATCTGAGACACAGAGTTATGGATGGTGTTACTGTATTGGTTGAACTGCTCTCTAGTATGCATGTAAGTATGATAGATATATTCAGAAGTAAATATGTAATCATTCAAAGTTAAGGAATAACTACCTAAAATACGGCTTTACTTTTCAAACGAATGTTCTATGATCCATTCCATTAAAAACGGCTCCTCTTGTATAATGATGACGAGTTGGTGCTATATTACTATAAACTTAAACAAGATGTCTTATCTTTTGAAAGATTGATGAGCTTTTAGTTGAGATGTTACTGATGTATTTCCTTGAATTTGGATGCAGCATTTAAAGCAATTTGCATGTAGCAATAACATTATGTGGATGAGAGACTTCTAGTATCGCGTGACTAATATTAAAGCAATGATGATAAATTATTGATTAATGAATACTTCTTTTCATATGTGATGCCATGTTAATCTTCCCTATACTTCATCTCTTGCTTTTGTCAGGGTATGGACAGTGTGTTACGGCAGGTGGGTCACCACATAGAGTATGAACCAGAGTGGGAAATGGCCATCTCTATGCAGATGAAACTAGGTCCATGTCTGACTCTCCTCCTAGAATGGTGTGCAGCTGATGTAAGTACAATAATTTTGTGAAAAGTGATGATGATGATGATGATGATGATGATGATGATGATGATGACGATGGTGATGGTGATGATGATGATGATGATGATGATGGTGATGATGATGATGATGATAATGATGATGATGATGGTGGTGAGGATGATGATGATGATGATGATGATGATGATGATGATGGTGGTGAGAATGATGATGATGATGATGATGATGATGATGATAAATAATAATAACAATATGAACTTCTTATATTGCGCATAATACATTCAGATATGTCTCTTTACACTTAACGTGATGTATAGAAATAGTCATTTTTACGACTTTATGAAGAGTATGATGAAGATTATAAAGATGATGATGATAATGATGATGAAGATGGTGATGATAATGATGATGATGAAGATGATGATGCTTATGATGACAATAATGGTGATGATGAAGATGAGGATAATGATGATGATGAACATGGTGATGATTATGGGGATGAGGATGCTGCTGATGATGATTATAATGATGATGATAATGATGAAGAAGATGATTATTATAATGGTGATGATGATGATGACAAGGATGAGGATGATGAGGATGATGATGAACATGATGAGGAGGATGAGGATGTTGATGATTATAATGGTGATGGTAAAGATGATGAGGATGATAATGATGATGGTGTTGATGAAAATGATGGTGATCATGATGATGGTGATACGGGTGATGATAATGATGATGAAGATGATGATTGTAATTACGATAATGATGATGCTGATGATGAAGAAGATGATGATGAGGAGTATGATGATGATGATGATGAGGATGATGACGAGGATCATGATAATGATAAAG
Source organism: Paracentrotus lividus (assembly GCA_940671915.1). Taxonomy (NCBI): domain Eukaryota; kingdom Metazoa; phylum Echinodermata; class Echinoidea; order Camarodonta; family Echinidae; genus Paracentrotus; species Paracentrotus lividus. The sequence goes on along the minus strand of CALNVZ010000174.1, from coordinate 47,976,033 downwards.
ATGGTGATGATAATGAGGATGAGGATGCTGATGATGATAATGAGGATGAAGATGATGATGATGGTATTTATGTTTTGCTATTGTAATACTTGTAACATCAGGAGGAATTTGTTTGAGATGCTTTTGCGATGTATCTAAGCTTATGAAACTCTTAAATATAAATTTTTAATATAAATCTTTTCAATCAATCAAGCAATCAATCAATCTCAATGTAAGTTTATTAACCTAGTGGCAAATTAACAATATGCTTAACAAGTTATTCAATAAAGTCTACAACTACTATAAAGCTTAGTAGTAGGGATGTCCACTAAAATTTTAAGTTCTTTTTAAATTGCTTTCGCTAGGCTCGTTGGATAGAGCATGTTAAAAGAAATATTTTGGTATTTGAATTATCACAATTGGATGTTCCATTTCAAAGATATGACCCAAAGAGTGTCTCAGATTACCAATGAGCTGCTAGAACACTTTTGCAAGTTTCAGACAAAGCCAGAAAATGCAATAAAAGCTCAAGTTTATGGTCTTTTATTCTCTGATTTATTAAACCAAATCATACCAAACATTTTCTATGTGTGTATCAACATGAAATGAGATTATAGTAACACAATTGAGGCATACGAGTAGATTATACAAAAAGTTATAGCTTTACAAAACTGATAGTTTGACATGTAGGTTACCGTTATTTTGATCCAATATGGCCACCGTGGAAAAATACTCCATAGGGCATGTTTCAATAGGAACACCCTAGACAATAGGCTACTTCATGGTGGTGTGGCTCAGAGCTGAGTGTTTAAGCGGGTAAAGTAATTTTAAAACTTATTTGGCCAGTGGTAAACATCATTCTTTGTTTTTCACCCCAATACATTTTTTGTTAAAAAATATTTCAATTTTATAGATACCCACTTCTGCTTATCTGAATCTATTCCAATTATTAGAAATTCCAGTCATAACACACATCACACAGAAGCATCACTTTGAACATGCTGTAGTTTCCTTCATATCAATTTTGTCAACAGGAAAAGTTGATCACCTGCTGAGGTATTTTCTAAGGAAGAAACTGACCAATTAGGAATGAAAATGGTTGATATTTACCACTGGCCAAAAGACAATTTCGAAAGCTGTTTTTTATTGAAAGTTTTGCTTTTTCTCCGCCTGTGTAGTAGGCAGAACACTTAGTGCATGGGCTATTGTTTGCATAGTAAATGCATGGGTGACTACATCCATACAGTGAAGTGGAAACTGTTCTAGTGGCTTTTTGCTTTTGTGTGGCCATCCCTATTAGTAGTCAATTGATAATGTTATTTTCTTAATTGTGTAAACTTGTAGAGCGCACACACCGTCTCAGGACGCTTATGGCAATATCAATGATAATGGTGTCAATGATTACTGAAATTATAAAAGATTTTGATGCCTTTGATGGCATTGGTAATGATTTTGAGGATCATAGTAATATTTGTCTACAAGGTAATATCTATTTATGAAAATGAAGCTCTACCACTAGAGTCAGATCCTAACACTATAGCTATTGTCATCATCTTTAATATCACAGTGAATATTTTCTTATAACACAATCACAAATTTTGTATTTTTTGTATATCCTTTTCAGGAGCAATTACTCATCAAGGCATACAGAGCAACCATGATAGCACTCAAGAAGCTTTCTAAAGATCACCAGAGAGAAAATGTAGAAGGTATGTTGTCATGAACTGTATTCAACTTTAATGTGTTTTGTAGTAATTTGAATGTACTTGTAAATTAACCCAGAAATTTTTTTGAAATTCATAAAATATTTTATACAATATGACCCCCCAAAATATTATTTTCTGTTCTTTCTGCCTCAGTGGATGATAAGACGTATAGTTGCATCAAGTACTCTGTGAGTTCCATGTCAGTCAGCATACACTATGCACTAGTCAGATTCCTTGCAGGTAAGTGCAATTGGTTTCAAACTTAACCCTATTCTGACTGGGCTTTTCAAGAGGAGATTTTGACTGGGGGGGGGGGGGGGGGGAGGTCAATTTGACCCCCCCTGAGATCTCGGCCGCGCTTGGTCCGAACGTTGTACGAACGTCGCTGCACATGTAAAGGGTATCGCTGATATATTTTTTTTGAAAAAAAATTCACATATTTAATTTATGCTAATTTATGCATACTCATGTATGCAAATTAGATGCCTTTTTATTAAAATCGTTAATATTTCATTAATAAACATTGTTATGAAGCTCAAATTTTTTCTAAAAGCTGCTGAGTAGCAAAGTCAACAGTATTGAATTGACAAATTCAGAAATTTCAAATTAATTCTTTTGTATTCTATTGTTTGTGAATTTCTTATATATTCTATTGTTTTTATTTTTTATGTATTTCTTTGTTTTTGTAATTTTTTATGCTTGAGAAATGTTTCTTGATCAATATAAAAAACAAATTTAATCAATCAAAAGGCTCAGAAGGCACAATTATCAGTGTTATAAAGCAATTTGGGAAATCAGTTTTTTGTACACAAACGCATGCAAAATGACGATTTTCTTTCAATTTTTGCCTGACATGCGATTACATAATGTTGTATAACGCGACAACGGGGTGTCCAATTTTTTAAAACTTGGTGTCAAAAGTTGCGGGACACTTGAAAGAAAAATGTCATAGAGCGCTGGGTCGTGACTTGCAGCAGTTGCACGGCAGTCGCGGATTTTGTACAAGGGGGGTCAAATTGACCCCCCCCCCCCCCCCCCCCAGTTAGAATAGGGTTAAAGCTCAAATTGAGTTGTTGTAGCCAAAATAAGTTAGAGTGAATCAGTTTTCGAATACATAATGAAATACCAAGATCAAATCTGTTTATATTCCACAAAATTTTTTGGATGAAATTTTGAGAAAATAACAGAACAGTCAGTCAAATTGAGATTAGGAGTAATCCGCTATCTTGCCAGCAGTCTTGGTCAAGCTCACACACTCAGATCTGGTGCAAAATACATGCACATGATTAAAATGACATAAGACGTAGCTGTGCGAGAATAGCATGTGCAAGGTGCATGCTAATTGGGACATCAGCTATCAAAATTGATGCTTATTTTGCTTTGTAATACAGTGTACTCCTGTTGTAACAAGATTATCGGGACCAAGTCAATTACCTCATAACAAAATACTGAACAAATGGGTACCCATGTGTATCTGCATATGTTTGAGTTTGAACCGAAAGAATTGTCTCACATTAAAGGGATTTAGTAACTTTCAAGAACAAGAGCAATTAGATCAAGATTAAAATTATATTTTTCCAACAGTAAAAACAAACTACTGAAAGTTTCAGATCAAATGGAAGTCATTTACTACAGAAAAACAGTGTAACAAACAATGCCAAGCATAAAGCTGAACACCAGTATAACGCTGCTGCTAGCTAATCAGGCCGCTAGGGACCGGGGACTATACAACAGGAAATGGGTGTGTGTTGTGCTGTGTGGAAAAGCACATGGTTTTATAAACCATCCGGTGTTGGTTTATAAAATTTGAGTATGAAATCATTGATATCTCGAAGGTAAAGCAAGCAATTAGCTTGCAATTTTGAAGAGATACCAGACTGACCTAAGTATTTATAATTATGTGGGCCAAATAAGCTAACGCGATAAAATGTGATTTGAATATCATTCAATTTTACTACATCCCTTTAAACAAAATCCTGTATCCTTGCTTTAAATGGAAATGGACTGTATTGGAATTTTGAAATCAGTTATAGTAATACATTCTAACCAGTTGAAGACTGAGCCCTAGTATATTCGGGCTGAGGTCTATGGGAAATGTGTGTTATAGTCAATTCAGCTCGTCTCCAAAAGGTTAAAACCTCAACGATGGTTATTATTACACTACCCAAACATGTCCACTCCGTTCGAGAAATCCTAGTAGAAATGAGTATATTTATACATGTACATGTAAATAAGGTGCAGAAGAATATCATTGTTTACAAAAACATTGATTAATTTGTGTTTTATCTATTTTATTTTTTCAGGGCTTCATCTTCATCTTGGTCAGTATAGGCTAGGCTTCTACAATGATCGTCTTATGGAAGGGGTAAGTTTTCATTCATGTTACACATATTAATCTATCTGCATGATGGCTAATTACATAAGTGTTGTAGTCTAGTGATAGGGTTGGGCAAATAATGGCTTTTTTCTGAGAAGTTGTTTCAAACAAGTTGCTTCTACAGTCAAATTTTATGTAGAATCCAAAAATGACAATCATTTTTGTGTACGATGATGTCTGACGACACTAAAGTGCAAAAAAAAACCAAAATAGTGTATGTTTCCCATTCATCACACACTTTATAGGTATAAACCGGTTTTATTTTGTTTCTATATGTTTTTTGATGGTCTAGAAACTCAAATCTGACAAGTTAATCATGACGTAATGTACCTAGTATGTGTTATAGGTGTTATTTTTAATAGTGATTTTGATATGAGGTGATTTTTGCTCACTATTGACTGAAACGTAACTACCAAACTACACTAACAGTCAACTTAGGTAGGATTAATCATGTTGAAGAGGTCATACTTGGGTTTCCAGACACCCCAAAACCCATATAAAAACATAATTAAAGTGGTTTATTTCTAAAAAGAGTGTAATAATTGGGCAAAATACGCCATTTTGGTTTTTTGCACTTTAGCGACGTCAGACGTCATCGTATGCAAAAATAATTGTCATTTGATGCACCACGCCGTACCCCGGGTTCCCTCGTTGTGTAGCACCACCTCGTGCCCATTATTATGTAGTCTTCTAGATTCGTCGCCGATATCGCGATAGCGCTAACGTTGTAGCCCCATCTCGTGCCCATTATTAGTATAGTCTTTTCGAGCGTATACGAATGCCACGCGTCCCCACTCACTTGATTTCGCGTCGGTGATTGTTCTACCGTTCGCGTCGGTTGCTCTACTCGATGGCGTCGAAGTCCCGCAAAACGGGAGGATATAGAAATCTAATCAACTCAACTTATTGTTATTTTAACCCTGCTTTAACAAGATTACTGATTATAATAAGGTAATTTTGTTGGCCCCAATCACCTCGTTATACTGAGTTTCCACTGTATTTATTATCACTGTCATGCACAATGCTGTTTCGGGTTTGATGAATTTACTTCATAATAACAATGCTTTAATTCTAAATAATTCAGTAACATGATTGTGTTTCTTCCTTGAATGTAAGATTTGTTTGTGCTATTACCAAACACACTATCATTCATTCACTCCATACAAGAACATTAAAGAAAAAAATATAAGCCTGACACTGTCTTGGATTATGAAAAATTTAATTTCAAATCTCATTCAATATTAACAACTTTAACAGAGTACAAAAGATTGATAAATTGCATGCATTTAACAAACAAGAATTATTTTTTATTTTGTTTTTACTCAAATTTAATTTTTTTTTAAATTTTGGGAAACCAGGGTACAGAGCTAAAAAAAAAAATAATAATAATTCAACAGAACGGTGATTTATTTTTTGTTCCCCCAGGGTACCAAAAAGTGCATCATTTTTTGTTTCTACATCAAATTTTGCAAAAGAAACAACTTGTTTCAAAAAAAAAGTTGTGATTCGCCCAACCCTACCAGTGGTCGTATCACTTGACTGGGAATGCAAAGGTCGTGAGTTCGATTCTCAGCACCGGCACTTATATCCTTGAGCAAGGTATTCTATCTACATTTGCTTCACTCCACCCAGGTGTAAATATGTACCTGATATGCTTGAACTCTACACACTTGGCCGCTTAGCTATGACTGGGGTAATAATGTGTAAAACATTCTTTGTATTAAAGCGCCATGAATGTCATGTCTGACACACCTGAGCACTATATAAGAAGCCACCATAATTATAAGTAGTAGTAGTACGAGCATATATTTACTCTTGAAGATATAATGTAGGCCTTAAGAAGACAAATCTTGGTCAGTATAGATTAGGTTTTTACAATGATCGCCTTATGGATTGGGTGAGTTACATTCGTTTTTACAAATATCTACCAAATGGCTAACACTAGCATATATTTGCTCAAGAGATCCAATATAGGAATTCATAGGATAAATCTTGGTCAATATATACTGTGCTACTGTGCTGTGGTTGTTATGAATAGGGCAATATTAATCTCTCAATATTAATCTCTCAAAATATAATCTTTAAAAATTTACAATGCAAAATACTAGTGTAGGATACCGATGTGTTGGCTCAGTGGATAGAGCGTCCGCCTCATAATCGGGAGGTTGTGGGTTCGATCCCCGGCCGCGTCATACCAAAGATGTTAAAAATGGTAGTTGTTGCTTCCCTGTTTGGCGTTCAACAAGAGGGGGATAGAGCAAAGTCCATCTGGCGCTGCTCAGCGGCTGCCAAGCCCGCGGGACAAGGGCAAAAAATGTATCTGATTCGGACAATAAAATTTGGAGCATAATCTTTATCTTTCTAAATGGAAATGGAAATGATATAAAAACAATGAACAGTATGGTTGAAACCACACATTTGCTTGCCCTGTAACTTCATATATTTAGAAAACAAAACTAAATCTTGATCACAACATATCAACTTCTTAAAATCGATTTTCTGTCTGACATGTCTGAAATCTGAGCAGTAGCAAACCAATTTGATTGGCTTACTTGGGACACTCCCTCTGAGTTTGCAGGCTTGCCAAGCTGTCAATAATTAATTGTTGATACCCGAGGTGGCTATTATTTGCTTGCGATTTCATATGTTATACAAAAAAAAAAATAAATAAATAAATGAATAAATGAGTAATGATTAATACCTCTTTTCTCATGCCAATTCAGCCAAGTCTTCTTCCTGCGGAATTGATTGAAGACCCACTGAGGACCCAAGTACTCATCGCTCAGGTGCATGCTGGAATGTGGCGGAGGAATGGCTATTCTCTTCTGAACCAGGTGATAAACCTCTTGTGAAACAAACCTCTGATCATTATGTTATCAGTAAAATGTGAATGTTTTATCTTTTAGAGACATGAAGTATGCAAGATGGTGAAAGTATCACTGTTGCCTCTTTTATATAATGGGGATGGTGGTATTTGGAAAGTAGAAGGATGATAAAATAATGAAGTTAGTGATGATGCCGGAGAGGATGATCATGATGATGTTGACAGTGATGACGATGAGGATGATGATGATGGTGATGATGATGATGATGATGGTGATAATGATGATGATGATGATGATGATGATGATGGTGATGATGATGAGGATGATGATGATGATGATGATGATGATGATGATGATAAAAAGATGACAGAGATAATATCATTGGGAAAATAATTAGATTATAGCAAAGAGTACAAAGAGGAAGAAATTTACACCTCTTCATGAGTAAAAAGTAATGACTATTGCAAGCAGAACAAAATTTATATAAGTTATATGTATACCTTCTTTATTTACTAATGCTATTTCTTGTACTTTCCTTTTCCCCCAGATCTACTACTATCAGAATGTGAAATGCCAAACAGAGATGTATGACAAAGATATCATCATGTTACAGGTTAGAAATAATACTCTCATTTCTTAAAACTTTCTTAAAATTTCATGAAATTTTACTTCATTTAAAATAACATTGACTGCAGTTGGTTTAATTGCTCAGAAGTACATAACAATCAAGGGGGGGGGGGGTGGGAAATGATGATCAGCTGTATCGATAATGGCACAGTCACATGTACGACGCGTGGCCAACACACAGTATGCGCTGGGTGTGCGTTACTCATTCGTCAAGTGCGCCAAGCCAACGATGTGCATTCGTTGCCTATCTTAATATGTGTTGTCTATGTATACACCTCGTGTGCACGTTGTTGGCAATTTTCACAAATTTCAGTGAGCTGGTCTTGCATTGTGTACATGTGACTGCTGCAATGTCATTCTTTTTTTATGTATCAAAATTCCTTGACTCAACTATTGTATACCGATACATTTTGTCATTCGTCTATTAATTGTGGACCCATGGCCCGTATTCTAAACCGAAGACTAATTTTCCATGAGTCAGATTTTTGTACGGTGCTATGGATGCGATCCTTTTGACTGATGCTCATACAGAAGGATAGCACAAACACCTGACTAATAAAAATTCAGTCTACGGTTTAGAAAACGGGCCTATTTGTCTGCTATGTTAAATTTGATCATGAGATAGTAATTGAAAATTGTTTATCTTGATCTAGGTTGGCGGTAGCCTGATGGATCCTAATGACTTCATGGCATCACTGATCACTCGTTTTGACCTGGTCAGGTGCTGGACAAAGGACTTTGAGGAGAGCAAAGCACCAGAGGTAAACCTCCAGATGGTTCTCTGACAACTAACCCCTAAACAACTGCCCTCACCAGAGAGCTACATCTGACCCTCCACCCTACCCTCATCCTATTTCTGGGCCCCGCAACACAAAAGTTTGCGATTAATTACAAATTTGAAAGAACAATTCTAATTGGTTTCTGATCAATCTGTTGAACAAAATGTGTGGGTAACAATGATTTTGTTTGGTCATTGCCATTTTGCAAATGATTGCAAACCTTTGTGTTAAGGTGCCCTGGAGTTTTGAAGTGATCTGCTTTTATTTTGGTGACTGGAAAGCTGTGGAGCAGATGACGGAGTTCTTTCTAACAGAAAGGATAATGTGCCTTCATGAATTACCTTCTTGATAAGATTTTATTTAATTGTGCAAATAAAAGCCACTTGACAAGTTTTATCATAATCATCCTTTATTTATTAGGCCATGTAAATATTAATATGATAATTGCATATATAATTGCTTTGATCACTATGCTTTCTTCAAAAGTATGTGTCCTGAAGGTAGGACTTTCCCTTTCTCATTTAAAAAATATAGCTAGGTAATCGAACGAGCAGTACTTGCGATCTTTAACTTTCACATTTCTTACAAATACCTTTTGTTTTTATTTATTCCAGGACTGCGGTGCTCATCTTCCCATCATCACTGAAGAGTTTCTTGGATTACTTATTGTGATATTCTGTAAGTTTTTAAATTTTAATCAAATGCTTAGATTTATTGCACCTCCGTGAGACAGGTATCCAATACGTTTAGACAACATAAGGTCTTCTTTTTACTTCAAGATACTTGCATTGCAAAACTTAATATTAATAATGTTAAAGATGTGTTTCTACCAAGATAAGCAGAAGGAATATAGAAAGTGCAATAATATACATACTTGTAAACAAGCTATATTTAAGGGATAATAGTTGACTACATCGTGGGAAAATTGTAATTATACCAAACTCTTTTTCATATTGAAGGTTTCTTCTCTCTTGTCATTGCAGTCCCTTCTTTAAAGTCTTTAAGCCCAGCGCACACATTGCGATGCGATTGCACTAAGATCCGATTGCAACAAATTGCCAATCGCATCGCAGTGCAATCGCATCGCAGGCCAACGCACACATTGCAACAGGCGCTGCATATCACCATGGTACCCCTCTTTTACGCGCAGACGCGCAGTAATACAACCTCCATCTCTAGCCAATCTGATTGGCTGAAATTATCAAAATCGCAGGAAGATTTGACATGTCAAATGTCTGAAATTTGGTCTGCGATTTTTCTGCAACACATTGCATCGCAGTCGCAGCGTGTTGCAGGTTGGCGCACACACTGCAATTTTGTTGCAATCGGATCTTAGTGCAATCGCATCGCAATGTGTGCGCTGGGCTTTAAAGAGTTCTCTCTTGTTGACTGGCTTGTGTTCCAGCATTCAATCTTTGATTTCATCCCAAAGATTCATAACACTTAAACCCTTGAAAAAGATCTTGGTCTAACGATTTTTGCTTGAATTCTTCTCATTTCTTCTGTTGAAAAAGATCTTGGTCTAACGATTTTTGCCTGAATTGTGTTTCTCTATCAGCCATGAAAAAATGATGATGAAAATATGATGTGGGCATCTTCCTGATTATGTCACAATGAGAGAATAATCTTTATCCTAGGTTTTAAATCATTTCTGCTTGTAAAAAATTCCCTTTCTTGTAATGGACCAGACATGGTGGCTCAATTCGTTAGTGCACCTGTTGGTAGCTCACCTTGCCTCAAGAACAGGAGGTCGAGGGTTCGATTTTCCGCCTAGTCTTACCAAAGACATACAAAAATGGTTGCCCTCTAGCAAAGCGCTTGGAATAAAGATAAAATATCATGTTGTGCAGGGCCCACTGGTATCAAAGTTGTTAGAACTGAAGCGGCTACCTTGGGTAAATAAAACAATATTAATATTATTATTACCATTATCATTGTTATGTTGTAGGTGAGAGGTATGTGAAAGGAGTAGGCGATGTATCTGATGAGGCTAGAGTAAGAAGAGAAGTACTGCATCATCTCTGTATCAGTCCTATGGCACACAGTGAACTTACGAGAGCACTACCTGAAGATGTAAGTCCACAACAGGATCAGCAATAGTACCACTTCCATTATAACTGTTACTCCTCTTCCACCTTCAACTCTTCAACCATTATTAAATGGATTATTATTATTATTATTTGTTTTTTGAGGGGGCTTCTTATTGTTTAAAGCATCAAACGTGCTACGAACATGCCATATCAATTTTCATTTTTCATTTTCATTTATTTTCATATCTCTCATGTTACATCGGTATATTCAATGAACAAAATAATACATATGTAAAATGACATAAAGGTATAAATGGCCAATATGAAGTAGAAATTACATTAAGAGAAACATGATGGGACCTATATGAAAGCAAGCTTGTAAGGCTGTAGGCCGCAATGATATGATATGTGGTAATGAATAGAGAACGGATATGAATATTTAATCATATGATTAATTGCTTATGATGACTAGGATACTCAATTTGTTGCAGACTGTGATGGTGCTATTTGCTAGTTGAGAATTAATAAGCAAGGAAAACTATCCTGGCAAACTTTCCTGGAGATTGATTTATTATTGTTTGTCTTTTCCAGCACTGTCATGAAACAGGCATGGAGACTGTCATCAATGACATTGCTGACTTCAAGTAAGTTTGTAATTGATGTTTGTGTTTATAAATATTTATTAGATTATTTTTGCTGTTAATTTTTTTTTTCTCTTTGTAACCTTTGGAAATAACTTGATCCTCCTGGATCTCTAGTATCAACTGCATAAGTTTTTTTAATTTTTGTTTGGTACAGTTGAATTGTACATCATAAAGAATAACCATTGTGAAACGATAACCATACTTGTATGCAATGAACAAGTGTTAAAATTATACAATTTACAAAATAGAGATGATTTTGAAAATGTATACAATATACATGTATTTGATCACAATGTGAGATAGAACTATGAACTGTGCAATCAAATATTGTATAAATGCACAATTATACTACTATAAGCATGATCATTTACAAGAAAATAATTCATTTATCTTTAATTGCAATGTTACAGGAAACCCGCTGGTGGAGTAGGGAAAGGAATGTATGAACTGAAAGCATCATGTCTGGATGAATACTCACCTTACTTCTATCACTACTCTAAAGTAGACCAAACAAAGGTATGTTGAATTCGCTCCCTGCTTGTCATGGGAAAATGATGCTATATCCTTCTAGACATGTTTCAAAATTTAGTAAATATTCCAGGGGGGTGTTTCACAAAGATTTAAGTAGACTTAAAAATCGCACTTAAATGCCTAGTTGCGTGCGGTATATTACGCATCACTTCATTGGTCAGAACATGCCCAGGGGATGAGCGCCATGGAGAAGTCTATCAATTAGATTACGCGTTCTAAAACAGGATGTGCATAGAAGTTAAGTGTGACTTTTAGTCTTCTTAACTCTTTGTGAAACACCCCCCAGGTCACGAGGTAATTTGATGAAAGCTCATTGAAATTAAGCCGCAACTAATTTAAGCCAGTTGAAATATCCTGTCAAAACTTATGTTTTGTTATCATGTTATCTACAAATTTAATGATTGAACAGATATTTCAAATTAATCACCTGAACAGTGTGAAGCTGTAGTTTATAAAATCAGGCTGAAGCGGACTTCCATCAACCATTTTCTATATGTTTTTTTGTTTTTGCAACAACAGTCAGAAGAACAGATCAGACAGAGGAGGAAACAGGAAGACAAAGCACAATGTAAGATTAATATAATTTCCCCTCTCTCCCTCTCGCTCTTTCTCTCTATCTATTTCTCTACATCTCAATTTGTTTCTTTCTCTCTCAATGTCTATTTCTCTTCTTTTTTTTTTTTTTTAATGTTATGTTAGTCTGTCTCTATTATTTCTTCATTTTTATTTATTTTTATTTATTTATACTGTCCTCTTTTTTCTTTTCTTTTTTTTTTTTGGGGGGGGGGAGGGGAGAAATCTATTACTCATTTGTACAATTATATTTACTTGTTTATTTGCTTTGTGTCACATATATCAACATGCATATTTTCCTTCAAAACATATGTAATTTATTTTTCTGAATCCTTTCTGATTATCATTCTATCTCTAAGTGATTGTTGCCATGAGTTGTATCTGAAGGATTTCTATGTCTTTGTATATGACATTATATGATACTGATTGTTCCCTTTGTGATGCCAAAGTTAATGCCCAAACTCCAATGAATTGAATGTGAACTGTTTCTATCTCTTGACAGTGATCGTTCCCTTTGCGATGCCAAAGTTGATGCCTAGTTTCCAGCCTCTCCTGAGGGTTCTATATAGTGATACTTTCATGTTCATCATCAAGACACTACTCATCAGGATCAGAAAACCAAAGGGAATCCACCTCACTGATAACATCATACACAGGGTAAAAAAATTGTAAAATAATAGAATGGTGTAAGGATGACTGTATGTTGGGATGATTGTATCGGTATATAAATGCATCTTATGAATTTTAGAATATGCCAATATAAGAATATGTGTCATTATGTATGCATAAACTGTTAATAAATTAGGCATATGGGTTTGGGATTTGAAGGGGAAGATCAAATTGATGTTGCACATACATGTATAACACCTTCTGCATGCTGGTGGCATATTTATTTCCGTTTAACCCGTTGTATACTAAGCCCGCATATATGCTGGCTGAAGAAACATAGAACATCCCTCTTGTCGAACGTTTATTTCACTCATGATTGCATAAACTTATAAAGACCTTATATAAATTAAATTATCTGACATTGATCTATTTAAAGATGTCTTTGTTTCACCTTTAAATAAAAAGAATTACTTGACAATCACGATTCATTCAGCTTTGTTAAAAGTTCTCAGTATACAATGGGTTAATCATTGAGCTTGAGAATTTGGGGGACGTCCTATGGTCCAATAAGCCAGGTGTGTGTTGCTATGTCAGCGCGTACATCTTCTTTTGTTACACATACTTGAAGCCCCCATGATAGAAATTACCATAAAAAACAACACCCGAACTAAATGGGTCTATACATAACTGTTGACCTTTATTTTCTGAATCTGCAGACACTGTATCTTGTAGATGTAGCACTGTTAGAAGCAGAAACCAGTCACAAAGAAGGCAACCCAATGACTTTCATCATTAAAGGATCACAAGGTAGGTTTCTTCCTTTCAACTCAAGTGTGCATTCTAGTTATGAGTAAATTTATTATGCAAGAAACCTCCCCCATTTAATAATGAATGCCGATACATCTTTAAACATTGCGACGGTGTGTTGATTAACTGTAAATTACTTAATCAAAATGAATTTCAGTAAAAAGGTTTACCGTATTTGCCGGCGATAAGGCCGCAGCGCCGTATAGGCCGCACCCCCTTTTTGACAACTTTTTTTTGGAAAAAAAAAAAAAAAAAAAAAAAAAAAAAAAAAAAAAAAAAAAAAAAAAAAAAAAAATGGAAAAAAAAAAATTCTGAAAAAAAAAATATCCCAACAAACAATGTATACTAAGAAAAGTAAGAAATAAGCCCTGAAAAGAGCAGCCAATGATTTATTTTTATAAGTACTCAAAAGATAATGACAAGTCAGAATCTAGACTTGAGTCTAATTCACTCAGATTCTTAGCAAACTTCAACCCTCAGCTGCAGCTTCATCACATGCACACAGCACAAAATCACAACAAACACACACACCAGCACAGCAGGCAGCATGTGTGTGCTTTGCGATAAGCCAACAAATATTCCGATTTTGCTGCTAAAATCACATCTTTGGAACTAGTTTCCAACATGTGGTAGTAATGGCATATGAAATATTTACATAGGCTCTTATATCCTACCTTTATTCTTGAATATAATACTAAAATTAAAGCTGAAAATCTAGATCTAAAAGATGAAAAAGATCGTAACATTTTCAGCTGTTTTGTAGCTGTTCATAACATGAACTACAGAGGGCGGCAGATCACCAAAAATCATATTTTGCAACTGGCAGCAGCTGCGCGATCCTATTTTTATTTTTATTTTTTTTGGACATGTATTTTGCTCAGAAATGACTCATTATCGGCAGCAATTAAAAAAAACCCAGAGTGCTGAGGTTTATTCATGAGAAAAACAATTTTTCATCTCCACAATGTAGCTCAAACATGTTGGTAAGATCTTCTATTCCTGTGGTTCCTATTGCAATGTTTTACCAGTCCCATGTGTGCAAAAACATGTGTTTTCAAGGGGTTGAAAATACCCGATTTTGTTGTTGTCGTGTATAAGCCGCACCCCGACTTTGCGACATTATTTTATCCAAAAATACTGCGGCCTTTACGCCGGCAAATACGGTAATTGATGTGTAACATTTGTAAAATATTTGAGGCACTAAATGGTACACTGGGGTACTAAATAAAAATCTGCCATTTTGTTGAAATATAAATTTTTTAGGGCCTTTTACCCTGGCTGACCAATAAGTGAGAAATTATTTTCTGTGTCAAAATGCTATTCTTGTGCTCTTGTTGTAAAACTTGTGTTTATATTCATAATACTAGTACATGTGGTGTCCGTATTGCTCTACGGTACACTTGTACTTCAGGTGAATACGAGATAGAAAACAAAGTGGTACCCTAGGGGGCGTTTCACGAAACCATGGACAGGTTAGTCATATCTTTATCCGCCAACCACAGAGTTCACTCCATTCTTACTAAGTCAGTTACACGAAGATCTTCCAAGCTAGACAACTTGTGATATCGATATTATCGGAGATGATGTCATCGAACAATAGCCTTAATCACGGTTTCGCTGATATTTAGAAATTATGTTTTAGCAAAATTTTCAATATCGAAAATTGACGTAATAAAATCGGTCAAAAACAGTATGAAAACTCATAAAATCATGTACAATATATGAAATGTGTATTAAAATGCACACTGTGACTTACTACGTATATTTAAAAGGTTTTGATCATGAAATTAATAAGACCACGTCGTAACATGAGAAGGGTACCCCGCATGTGCTGATTTGATAGTTTCGTAAAACAGACTGGGAAAAATTATACTAGCCGAAAATGGAGCTCGATTGAGGTATTTTTCTATATTTTCTGTTTGCTGACAAAAAGAAATCAAGAATACATTGCAATTTAAAAAAATATATATTCAAAATCACTTATTAAAATAATTTGGGACTGATAAAATGATTTTACTATCAACGTAGTCTATACGGGTCTCTTTATGTAGCTTTATGGTAGGCTACATGATGCTAATAAAATTTACTCAATATCATTTCTTGATTGGATATATTTACTACATGATATTTCTTGATTGGATTTAAAAAGCACTCAATCGTTAACAACCATTAATTTTCTGCATATTAGACCAAAATCTTGGGGTTGTCACATTTTAATTTGAACAGAAATGAGAAAATCCTAAGTGCCATGGCAAATAGAATTCGCCTAAACCGATTGCTTGCCATAAATTGCGTTTGATTGACGTGTAGGCGCTTTCCAAGAGATATGACAGGTCCGGAGCCGTCATAAGTATTTAGTCAGCTTGTTGTCCTCGATCTTGTCAGAGAGGGCTTTGTGAAACCCGCTTGTGGACAAGTTGTTCACTATCTCCAATTTAGTAAAGAAGTAAGACTTATGACGGTTTCGTGAAACGCCCCCCTAGTGAACAGTGGTACTTCAGAGTACTGCGCCATGCATCATTTATTGGATTGAACTCCACATATCTCTCATTACAGTGTTACTAATTTATGCATACTTTTTTTGTCTCGCCTGAACGAAGTTCGGCAGAGACCTAGTAATCACTTTTTTGTCTTGCCTGAACAAAGTTCGGCAGAGATCTACAGTTTGTGTAATAATCACTTTTCCTGTTAGTCTGTTTGTCTATTGGTCTGTTGGTCTGTTAGTCTTTAGCGAAAATGTTAAAGTTTTTATTTTTTTCGTTTAACTTGCTCTCATTTCTTCATCATTTGTGTTCATACTTGGTACAAATGATATACCGGTACTTGGGTAATACCAAATTGGGTTAACGGTCATCTAGGGGTCAAAAAGTCAAATGATATCTGTTACAAAATGTTAAAGTTTTTGTTTAACTTGCTTTCATTTCTTTATTTCTCCATCAATTGTGTTCACCCTTGGTACAAATGATTCTTGGGTAATACCACGTGTGTGTTGATAAGGATGATGAGATCAAAGGTCATATAGGGTAAAAAAGGTCAACTTAAAGGTCATCTTTTCTTAAACTGTTTGTTTTCTTATTTCTCTATCAATTGTGTTCACACTTGGTACAAATGATTCTTTGGTAATATCACATGTTTGTTGATGAGGATGATGAGATCAGAGGTCATATAGGGGTCAAAGGGTCGACTTAAAGGTCAACTTTTCTGTCCTGATTTCTTTATTTTTGCTTAAATTTTGTTTAAACTTCAAACAAATGTTCATTAGGTATTGTCACATATATGATACTTACAAAGGTTACATCAAAGGCCATCTTGGGGTCAAAAGGTCATATTGCGTGTTTTATTGATAGCGAAATCAGGCGAGACTCATGGTTCGCGAACCACCTTTTTGTTAATACTAAAAATGTGCTGTAAAATGTCACATGTTAAATAGCAATCAAATACCATAAATGGAGAACTACTTGCTTTCTTTTCCAGGATCACCTAACATGTTTGAGGCACTACAAAGCTTAGTTGGACATCAGAGAATTGAATCAAACAAGGAGTTCTTGGAATATCTCATCAAGGTTAGATCATTTGTTCTTTATGTTGAGAGCCAGAAGGTTCTTGTGTTAAATCACTGGCTGTTATGACTCTTGGCGAATGCTTTCATTCAAGAAGTCTATCACCTTTATATCATGGATTATTCTGTTGTAACAGCTTACATATTTTTTGATACCTTAATCAATTTAACTTGGGATGAAGAGCTCAGCAAACTCTTAACTTTATGAATGAATTGTATAACCATTACATATATTTACATGTATGATGTACTTGAACAACAGTATCCAATAACATGATAATTGTATCATGAATGCTGCATAATGAGAGCAGCTCTGGGTTTGCATATTCTAGAGATGAAGCAGAAGGGGCTAGAGAAATCATTGAATACTCTATTTGTGGAAATATTCGCGGTACATTAAGTTTCGCGGATTTCGCGAAATTAAAAACCCGCGAATATATAGGCATGATTTCCTATGCATGTATTGAATGGGTTCAATTGTGAGCTTACGAACATGCAGCACGAATTTAAGAACCTGAAAATATGTTTCGAGGCCGCTCAGCGCAAAGAATTAATCGCGCGAAAATAACAGCGAATACGTATGCTGTTACTTTATTCTTTGATTTAAGGCACTAAAGATTAAGAGTAGGCATTTTTTTTTCGATATACAGCTCAGAAAAATAATTATTAGACCAAGCTCCTTTTCATAAATGTTTCAGTATTTTAAATCTTTGGAATGAAATCAAAGACAGGATGCAGGAATACAAGCTTGTCAACAAGAGAGAACTCTTTGAATTCTTGAAGCAAGAATGGGCTGCAATGACATGAGAGAAAATACCCTTATGAAAAAGAGCTTGGTCTAATAATTTTTGCCTAAGCTGTATAACCACACAAGATGGTTCATTCAATTGCAGAAATATGAGTCAATCCTGAAGCTAGCCGGCCACTCCACTGCCTCCACGCAGATGAGGCCTCCTCCAGCCCCAGCCGATGCCCGGTCAGAAGAGGAGATGGATAAGGAGGCGGAGGATAAGAAGAGGAGACAAGAGATGGCCAGGAAACGAAGGGAGCATCTAATGCAACAGATGTCAGCCATGCAGAAGAACTTCATCAGGGAGAACCCAGAGTTCTTTGATGCTACCAACGAGGGCAGTTCGCCTCGTCATCGTACCGCATCGACGTGTAGCATGGAGACAGGGTGTGTAAATGCGTGGAAGCTTGCTAAAAGCGAAGAGATCTTCCCATTACCAGTTTCCTGAAATCTCAGATATTCTGTCTCTTTTGAACAGCTGATGCTTTGATGATCCCAAAGCAGTCATTTTTTAATCCAAATCAACAGTTTAAAAAGAAATTGGGCAATGGACAAAGTCATAAGGAAAGAACATAGCATAGTATTAATACCTGATACTTTTGTTGATGTTGCTTTACAAGAAACTGATATTATTTATATAATGATAATAACATGTTCTGTATTTTAATGGTGCCTGGTTGGAATGCTCCTCAGGGAGCCTCAGGGAGTGGCAAATGTGCACACATTATGTGCGGCCAAGTCTGAATCCGAGGACCTGGGTAATAATAATAATATGTCTGTAAAGTGCTAGTAGAGATGTAGTCTAGCTTTGTTTTAGGCGCTATATAAATCCAGAATATTATGGTCATTATTTTAATGTTTCACCAGTGATGTAGCAGCTACTAACTACCCATGCTGTCTTGGGTCTCATCAGAGTCCATCCGTTATGGCTGAATCATCTACTGCAACCTGTATACTATGTCAGGAGGAGGAAGATATCATGTTTGATGGCAAAGCCATGGTCCTCGCAGCTTTCATTCAAAGGTAATGAAATTAATAGTTTGAGCAGGGGGCATTTCATCAAAGGACTTGTCGGACGTTTTATCCGACAAACTGTTATAAGCTACTGAAATGCTTGCATCTGATTGGCTAAGAGCAAAATTGTCGGATAAAATATCCGACAAGCCCTTTGATGAAATGCCCCCCTGGAGTCTTGGGCTTTCCTGGGAAGTGAATCATAATGTACTGACCCCAAAATTTGCACAGGAAGCACAGGAAACTTCTGGACCACAGCAAAACAAGCTGTTCCATTAGAAACATTCTTGGGCCTGCTTCCGGCATCATCAGGCTAGGGCCAAGTGAGATAATGTGTTTACTAAATGGTGCAATAGGTGGAATACACAAGGCATTACATAACATCTGGCAGCAGTGATAAAACTCGAGGTGATGGAAAACACCTGTTACTAGGTAATCCATGGTGTCAAATTACTCATGGAAGCCCATGATTCACTGTCTTTATAGTACTTTTGAAGTGAATATTTTCAAGTGGACCTGGTGGATTTTGCGTTAGTGTACAAATAATATTACATCTGTCATCTATGTACATGTATTCAATGGTCTGTTTTCTGTTTTTGATTTATCTGATGATTTAGATTATCAAAAATGGATCATTATTGCATAAACAAATATCATATAATGATTACCTCTCAAAGCCGATGTAAAAGATGATAAATTTTCTGTTTTTGTTTAGATCCACAGTTCTTTCAAAAGCAAGACAGAAGACAATAGATGATGGAGGTGAGATACCCATGAATTTTTATGAAAGCATGCCTAAACAATATTGTAAATATTTTAGTTAGCGAAATGGATATTTCTCTCATTCTGGTCTTTAGCTGCAACATAGATATGTCTTTGCCCAGTAGATGTACTTGTCTATATTTCAATATTATGTACATGTACCTTAGGAGAAAAGTTTGACATTAATATTTGTAGGAAATTCATATTCCAGTATTATCGTTTGGTATTTTATGCATCTCTTTTGTAATTATTAAAGATTTGCAATAACCAAAGAGTGCTACATGTATATCCCTGCTAATATGGTAGAACTTTATTTCCTCCCCTGCATGGAACAGACAAATTTGACCCACTGTTTGCCAATGCGGACTTGTATTGGGGTACCAATGTGAGTACATGTGGCCATATCATGCATTCAACCTGTTGGCAAGGGTAAGTATATCTATATCATCAATGAAATTAATATTGTACTGTAATTATATCACTTGTAATCCACAAATATATTATCCCCTCAAACAAACAAAAAACAAAACAAACCAAAACAAACACATACATACATGTACATTGTAGATGCATATTAAAAGCTGGTTTGATACTTGGAGGACAGCATAGCCTTTTTCTTGTTTTCACACAAATTTGAGGGAAACAAAAACGACACTTTTTTTGCTATTTGGGCAAGTATGTCCATCCAATTCCCTATATAGGGGACCTTCCTGAAATGATTTGCCTTTTCTTTTCAGTTATACAAGGTTTAATGCTCTCATAATATCATGCCATGATTAGCTCATGAAGTGAAGTACAGAGGGTGAAAATTTGGGGTCTGATGTACAAAATGGTTGACTATTTTATTGAATTTCCCATTAATATTTAATTCACTAGTATGTAAAATATGCTTAGAATTAAATGAATTGAAATTTTTTGTAGTGTTGTAGCAACTTTTAAATATTTTGTCATACCTTTGTGTTCATATGACTAATATCATGTTATAGTAAATAGTGGTAGTATTTTAAGAGTTGTGATTGGTTGAAATGATGTCACGTGTCATTCACGTTTTTGTTATAGTGAACGGTTTTTGTTATATTGAACTTTTTTTTTTTTTTTTGTTATATTGAACGGTTTTTACCTGTGTTGAAATGAATGGTGAAATGGATTGCCTTGTTGCGCAAGCGCGTAATAACAGTAAAATGGTGCGCACAACAATAGATACGCGGAGCGACAATATACGTCACAATAGCTTAATTAGCACCAAAAGTTTGACAAACATTTGCAAAGATAAAACCAGTTTAGGCAAGGTCAAAGATCTAGGGGTCTATTTACTATAATAAATAGTGCATGGATCTATTAATGCAACATTACTGACTATGTGAACTCCAAATACTAAATTATCCCTCGGGCACATCTGTTTCAACTTGGCCTACGGCCTCGGTGAAATAAATATGCCCTTGGGATAATTTAGTATTTGTCGTGCACATAATCTAATATGTTGCATGGTAGAGCATGCACTATTTATATAATATTTTAAATTCTATTTCCATGATTTAGGTTCTTTGAATCGCTGCTTGCCAAAGAGCAGAGACGGAACCTCAGGATGAGAGGTATCTTGAACTATGACATCAGCCAGCATCAATTCCTATGTCCACTGTGTGAGACGCTTAGTAATACAGTTATACCTCTACTGCCCTCTGTGGTTGGATTACAGAATGCAACCCAAGAAAGTGCAGTTGAGGAAAGGTGAGTACTTGTTTATTTATTTTGCTTTATTTATCCAGGGTAACCCCATCAGTCAGTGGATTAAACACTGTTTTACTTGGGGGCCCTGCAAAAGAAGATATATACATATGAAAATTACAAATCGAGGGCTTAAAGCCAGAACAGTTTATGTCCATTTTTGGCAAAATTCAGTTATGTCCACCACATTCCTATATATGCATGTGTTTGTGTGTCAGAATGTCTATGTCCTCAAGAGGACATAGACAGTTCTGGCAATCAATATCCTGTGAGGATACATGTATATGCAGTTATTACAGACAAATGTACATTGATATGCAGAAATTTGGTGGACTTAAAAAATGGACATAGACCGTTCTGGCTTTAAGCTCTCGAAATGAACATTACAAAAAAAATAACAATATTCATCATGACAACAGGCCTGCAATAATACAATGCCTACCTCCTTTCTCATATGTTTTGTATGTTTGCATGAAGGAATGGTTAAAACATCATGCCACCCTGAATATACCATTTCATTTTACAGCAAAAGGAGTTGTTAGTTACTTTGTTCATCTCTGTTATCAATATTCTTTTCCTACCCCTTCTAATTCTCAAGAACAGTGTTACGAATGCTCCGTTGGGGCAAAGGGGGAAATTTGAGTAAAGCCAATTGGATGCCATCAGTCATAACACCAAAACAAAGCATTTCATTGTTTTACTCTGTAATGTAATGGGACATTACCACGCAAATTATTGAATCCACTTTGTAATGAAAAGAGGCTATTGCGGGTCTTCAAGTGTTTTTTTGTTATGGCATCAATTTGGTATCTTAACAGAATCTCCAACACACTGTTGTCTCATTTGATACATTCGTGGATGCAGAAGGTGACAGACTATTACCTTTTGGTCTAATTGCTTTTTCATGTAATTCCAAAATGAATAATTGGTCTATTACCAGTTTGTTACAGGAATTGACTAAGTGATGTTAGACCAAGAGGACATTAAACGAAATGGACATGAGACAAAATAGGAATAAAACCATAGAGTTACATACCCCAAACACTAGAGGGCTCACTTAGAAAATTCAACGTTCCCGAGTGAACGGACCGCCGCCATTTTATATCAGGGCAACGTACGTAGCTAGCGACCACATACGTATACGTTCTTTCTCTCTTCTAATCTCATGCATATTCATTCACTCCTGAGCAACTGTCGAATAAAATTATCGTGTTTACGATTGTACCTCTAGATTCAGTTAGCCCAAGGCTCGTTCCAAAATATAAGTTAGTGTCCCTGATATTTTTATATAAAAGTATTCACAATTCGCTCAAAAATGACCTTGTTTTTCACATATTTTCAGGCCATAAAAATAAGCTTTTTAGTTTGTTGCATGGTAAAATTATTTGTATTTTGTAGGTACCCCCATCCACTTATATGTCTTGATCTATCTATTTGATTCTATCTTCCCTTCCATTCTAGTTGCATGGTCTTATCCTAGCTTATGCGGTATTTTTTTATTGTTTCATTTTTAAAGGTTGGTATTCATCTGGAGGCCGATTGGTTGTATTCACTCCTTTCACTGTACATTGATATAATACACAAATGGGTTTGCTATAAGACATACTCTGATCTGTGCCTCTCTTATAAATGATTTTTAAACAACAATGACGTCATCCTTTAGTGCATATTTTTTTATCGACTAGTTCATTATTCATAGGTGTGCAACCTTAAAATGCCAATACGACCGACCATCTCCAATGTTCTCAACTACTCAATTTGCGCCCGATTCTGACCTATGCAACATCTGGCAGTGTAGTCCTTTGTCACAGGTCATTGAATGATACACTGCTAAATCATATAAAACATTTAATACTAATTAATAATGTTAACAAAGTTGAAGCAAGTTTTTCTTCACTCTTGTTTCTGTTTTATGGATTTTGTTTCTTAATACTTGGGTATATTTTAGCCTAGCTAATATCTAAACACGTTATGAGAAGTGTTCTCCAGTCGGGTAGCGTTCGAACTTGTCTAAGTCAATTAGTAAAAAGGGTTATGAGTGCAAATAAGTGAGTTATTGACATTTCTTAAGATACTTGATTCATTCTTGATAAAGAAATCTAAAGTGAGTAGGGATGTGGCCCAAGAAAGGATTTGTCAATGAAATGGGAAACACCTCTGTTTAGAATCTGCGGTGAACTGTTTGCCGTGGCTCATCCGTCTAATCTTTATCCCTCGAACTATTAGGACGAGTCTATCTATTTTAGTATAAGTATTTTATATCTCCGGTCCGTTTGACTGATTAAGGCGTGAGATTTTTTGATAGAGGTTGTAGCACTAAGTCATTCGCATACCTACACACTACTGCCACATAGACCAGAATTCCTGAGATGTCTTGTTGTTATGTTTTCTAAAACGAAGTAACTGTTATGAGTGAGCTGTGATGAGGTACCTTCAGTATCTGTCCTTCTGATAGTTGAGCCGCATCGGACCAGCTGACTCCACCTGGGCTCTAGCATATGATACTTGTCTCATGCGATCTGCTATGACAGACCACGTCCGTGTTTCATGCTATTTCACCTAGAATTCATAAAAACACGTCAACGTCATTTCAAATCAATAATAAAAGTTCATTCAGTTCGTGGTGAATTAACTGTTACGTATTCCGTCTCCTAAATATATGGTGATTTAGTTTAGAAAATATCTTCAATCTGTTTTCCAAGAACTTTGAAAAATAAGGAATTTTGTAAATTTTTTACTTTTGCCAACGTCACGTTTCTCGCCCCATACATAATACACGGACAAGCAATAGACAAGGTCTCCGTCATACAACTTGCTCTAAAATCCTTATTTATTAAAATTCATAGAATATCAGATCAGAAATATCATATAAATAAAATAAGTGTATATTAAGGAGACGGAATATGTGACAGTTAAGTCACCATGAATTCAAATGAATTGTTATTATTGATTTGGAAATGATGTTGACGGTGTTTTATGACTTCTAGGCGAAAACCAGCATGAAACACGAGACGCGCTACAGTGTTGAGCAGTGATGCTGCCCGGCTGGGCGCGGTCCACGGCACCGTTGAGTCTCGTATAAAGCTGTAGACTGCTGCTTTTACTATGATTGCAAACTCTTCGAAATCAATTGCAACCAGTCAGAATCTATGAAATAATATTATTTAATAGTCGATAATATCCTATTGATTAAAAAATAATCATACATAAAGTGACTGACCTCCTCGATGTACAATTTCAGCCAATTTTTCGGACCGATGTCAGCAAAATACTAAAATCGTGTCAAACTCCCTGAACTTTGAGTGTTGAAAGTATTGCTTTTATTTTCATTCATAAACTGTTTGTTAATATTTGATGTAAAGAGATAGCACTATCAAATGTTGCTCTTTATCCTTACCCTACTCTTCCTGTCATATCCAGCTTTTTTCTATTGAATTTTTCCTCTTCTAAATGCCCTGACCCTCGCAGGTCGTCCCAATGCATTCACACATTGTAGCTTACCCAATTTCCGGGTTAGTTGCCCTGAATCGCGCGTGCGAGCCATCTTCAATTAGGAACCTTTCGTTTGTACACGCACTATGGGTAGCGCGCACTCTAGTTTAGTGCGTATTTAACTCTGTGAATAAAACAAAATGGTAAATAGGAAAAATGGCAATTAGACCAAAAGGTAATTAGTCAAACTGGTTATAGATGAAATAGAATTAAACCATGTGGGATGAGACCAAGTGTACATTAGTCACATGGGGTCAGACCAATTGGCAATGTACATATACCCCTTATACGTGGCAGAAAATCTGGAGATACAGCCATCAACCTTCAGGAGTGGTTGGAAGGCATCCAGAAGACACTACAGGCCTCCGCCCAACAGAAGGAGTTTGAGAAAGAGCAGGAGGAGGCTGGAGTGGTCCCCATGGAGGCTGGAGCAAACAGCGCAGCTGCATCCGATGAGGATATTGAGGAGAGGGAGGATAGAGAGGAACTGATAGGCAGAGAGATGGAGCTGGGAGCAATGGGAGGAGATGATGGAGGAGCACAGGGTGGAGATGTTTTGGGTGAAGGAGATGGAGGGATGGAAGCAAAGGAGCTGGCAGATGCGGGCAAGATAGAGGGAGCAACAGCAATGCCAGGAGCTATGGAAGCAGGAGAGATTGGAGTTGGTAGTAAGTATAAGCTTTGAAGCAAATCATCATATTTTCTTGTACTATTTTATTATATGCTAAATGAAATTATTTGGTATAAAATATTTCTTGAACATGGAGGAATACCAGTAACAGCATTTGAGAAATACATATTGTAGAAGTGTCATAGTTAAGTGGTCTTATCACTTGACTGGGGATGAAAATGTTGTGTGTGGTGGATCCCTGACACTGGCAATTTTATCCTCGAGCAGGGTATTTTATCTACATTGCTCCTTCCCATCCAGGTGTGAATGGTCGATGACCATTACTTTTTTTGGATAAGCAGTGCACCAAATTGTGTGCACCAGCCTGGAAAGCTCGCTAGGGGGTGGAGATGGTGCACTTAATGCGCTGAATGCAATTGAATTCAATTACGAAGGTAGTAATATACTATAGGGCATTTTGAACAGTTACTAGTAACGGGGAAAGCACTACTAGTATATAAAAACCAGATATTATATTTATCATTATTTGACTTACATGTGGTATTTATCGATATAGTTTACATGTGTTTGTCTCATTATGAATGTATCTTATTTGCTCATCCAGGTTTTATTCAGATATCACCTATCCCATCCCTCAAGAGACTTCTAGCTGAGACAGTCTCCCAGAAGTTTCAGCAACTTTTCCAGTTCATCCAGGTTTCATGGTGAGTTTTTAATAAATCAAATTTAGTAATCAGGAGATTTTGGTTCAAATCCAATGGATTCCCCCCTTTTTTTTTTTTTTTTTTTCCAGCTCACTTTTTCATAATCAAATATGTGCTAAAGTAATAGCTTTCAAGTTCACTGCATACCAAAGTATGACATGTTACTGTGTCAACACATCCAACTACAAGAAGAGAAGTTCTTTATAAATTATATTGGAGTATTTATGTCATGGGACTGACATTTGTCTGAAAAAGGTACCACAGGATACAAGCGGTTGACATGGGCAAATCAAACGGGCATCCATTAGAGTATCTGCTGAGATACCTCAATGCTACATGTATTACATTTTGGTCAATAATTCTTTTTCCCCTCTCTCCAAATCTTTTAGCTTGCCAATATCAGAGAATGTCAAAGAGATGATCCGGCATTTTTCAAGATCTGCCTACACTGTAAGTTTCAATTTTTTTTTTTTCTTATATAAACATTTATTTTCATATTCAAAGAAAAGGAGGCAAAATTCCAGAGAAACAACATGCCTGTGTTGGGTTCTCATATATACAGTGATACAGTACAAGAAATAAAGGCCCGAATTCACAAAAGTGGTTTCAAAACCGTGGACTGAAACCATGGATTATGTAGATTTTGTGTAATAATTACACTTAATTTGGCGTACATGTACTGTGAGAAAGGTCCAATATGAATGCGCGATTTTGTCACAGAGTGCTAAATTTATGTTTGTCGCTATGGTTAAGTCTGCTGTTTATTTAAATTAATTTTAGTAAACCGTTGACTCAACAGTGGACTCATTAATTCAAAACACTGGGCTCATTATGTTAAAACCATAGCAACTGGCGTAAATTTAGCGCGTTATGACAGAATCACGCATTGATATTGGACCTTTCTCAATGTCCGCGCTAAAATTAAGCGTAATTATTATACAAAATCTACATAATCCATGGTTTCAGTCCACAGTTTTGAAACCACCTTTCGGGCCAATGACATTATAGCCAGTTCAAATACACTGGTTATAATAATATTGTGTGACAATAAATTTCACTCTGCTCGTTTTTGAAATATTGTCTTAGGCATTGCTTTGTGATTTTCAAATTGAAAAAACAACAACATGTATTTACTTCATACATTTTAGAGTCAAGGAATATTAGTTGTTCTATTGTTTGAGAAAAATGTTTCTCCTTTTTCTTGGGGGGGGGGGAGGGGGGCAGTTGATAAAAGTATGGACATAAATAATGTTTTGTTGGTTTGATGATATCCTTTCCTTTTCTTTTCTTATTTGAGCAAAGCCAAAGTCACATCAAGTGATTAGCTATAATCAGTCATTTGAAGAAAATCTTGTTTATTGACAGAAAACCCTGATTTACAACAAACACCAAAATACATGACGTACACGTAGGGGATGGAAATTTATTTGCGTGTTTACAAATTAAATCAATACTTTAAAATTCCATGAAATTAATCAATGGAACGTCTTTATTATTACAGGTTGGATTAGGTGTAATGCCTCATGATGATGATAGTAGAATGGCTATCCTAGCCTGGAATACATGTGCCTATACAGTACAAGTTACAGGTAAGCTTGAACACTATGGTTATAAATGGATTTGTATTTGGAGATCTCTTATGATGCTTAAAGAGAACGAGACCCACAGAACATTTTGAAAATTTTGATCAATCATTTTGAAAGTTGAATGTGAGAATTGTTATAGGTGACATGACATAGGCTCCAGCAACAATTGCTCTGGGCGTTATTTCATCAAAGGACTTGTCGGACATTTTATCCGACAAATTTGCTCTCAGCCTATCAGATGCAAGCATTTCAGTAGCTTATAACAGTTTGTCTGATAAAACGTCAGACAAGTCCTTTGAAGAAATGCCCCCCAGCGCTTTATTTCATCAAAGATTGGCTAAGGTTGCAATAGGGTTTTATGTTAGATTTAGGGTTAGATTTAGGTTAGGGTATAGGGCAAGTCCAAGCTATTTGTTCCTGTGGTGGTGATTTTTCAACTTTTCGACCATTTTTGTGTCAAGTGAAGGGGGGGGGGGGGGGGGGGGGTCATTCGAACCGGGCCTGATGAAATAATTGTCCCATGTGTTACATATCATATTTTATAAAACTTGACCTTGCCAGAAAACGTGAGGCTGTATTGACATAAAAATATGTATTTACAAAGTTTAAGAGGATGTGACTATGCAAGTTCTTATCTGCTTTTTAAATTCCTAGTATCAATGTGAACAAATTCAAAAATTAAAAACACCATTTTTTTTCTCCCATGTGTTATGAACGAATAAATTAATTAATAAATAAATATAAATTGAGTTATTTCAATTGTTGTTTATGATTTTGTTGAAGGTTCTTAGTACCTTCAAAAATGTACCTAAGGATTGGGATTTCAATTTAAGATTTATCAAAAAAGCCTATTTTTATCTCTGAATGTCCCATTTTTTACATCACAAAATAGCGTGCTCTTGCCCTATAGTGTTAAGTTGAGGGTTGAAGTTAGCCGTTCACTTAGTGTTTGGTATTTATCACAAAGCAATTGTCGCTCAAGCAAATGGAATCCTTTTGAAATTGATGAAGTTTTTGATATGACAGCAATGTTACATATTTCTATCATACTGTGAGTTAGGTTCATACAAAAAAAAATGCTGAAGATATTATATTCTAATCTTGAGTTTTGTGACTTGTTTTCACCAGAAACCCAGTTAAGGAATGAAGGCAAACCACTGTTTGGAGCATTATCACAGAGACAGGTAAGACATTCATGAGGCTTGTTAGGGGAACTCTAATTTGGGTAGCAAGAAGGCTCACTGACTTGACTTTGATTTAAACTTGTTTTATGATCGGAGAAGTATTACAAACATGATTGGTGTACTATAGTGAGATGGAAGGGGCAAAACAGTCAACAGTGTTAAAGATTTTTTTTTTTCTCCAAAATATGAGCAAATGAATGAATAAAAAAGACTTTGGTCATAATGCGGGCAATATTTTAGTGGAATTCTGGATTCCATAATGTTCAACATCTTCATGCACTCTTTAGAGTATGTAGAGTTAAAACAAAATTGAAATATTTATAAAGAATAATTTTTTGCTTTGATTCTGTTTGATGTTTTTAGATGGACTGCCTACGTTGCCTGATCAGATACTCTGTAGTGAACAGCTGCCTGTGTAACTATGCCCATGTACAGAAGCATGCAATCAGACTACTATCAGGTAAATCTCTTATTACTTTCCTGAAAAACATATCGATTGTACTGTAAGACATTAATTTACTGTTTGACCTCACTCACGAGATAATTCACGTCTGTAGCTTTGTGATTTAAAAAAAGGTTGGAAGTTTCTGATTGTTTTTTTTTATTTCATAAGCGGATATTGTTGAAATGTATTCATATGCTTCTTTAAGCCTTTTTGAAAATAAATTATTAAGAGGTCTTTATTTTTCTCTTTTTTTTTAAATTCATTTTTATTTTATTTTGTTGTTGTTGCAAACAGCCCTTTATCCTCAGGAATCCAGTAGAAGACCATCTGATCCTTGCATTCTTGATATTGATGTCTTTACATTACTGGTAAGCATATCTGTATCATGATTTATTACTGACAGCTACATGTAGTGTTTCTGCTTTGTGAAACCATACATTGCTGCACAAGTGATATATGACAGAAACTCATGAGCAATACCAAGTAGGCCACAAATAACAGTTACAAATTCGTGAAATATTATTGTAATTTAGTAAAACTACTTCCCTATGATCAGTAAAATCTGATGAGATGGTATATTTTATAAAACACACTGAATAACTTGAAGCCTGTCACCCCTTTAAATGAAATCATTGTCATCTAACAAACTAACTTAAAGTTCTTGTACAACTGTATAATCCTGTTTTAGGTTTTCTTTCCTTTTAAATAATTAAATGTAGGTATGAAAACTTACTGACGTGGATTTTTTCTTTGATGCACAATATCTTTCCTGTCATATGATATGATGTGTAGAAAAATATTTTTGAAAAAAGTACATGTATGTGTATTTGAATCATAGAAGCTTAACTGGACATAGCTGCATGATTAGAAAAAAAAAAAAGTTTGCTGAACTCTTATTACAGCATCATTGAGCTGTAAGAGAAAAGTAGGTCATAGAAGTACTATTACTTTTGATTGACAGGGGTGTGTATATTACAGGAAATACCAGTATGGAATTCACACAATCAGTGTGCACAACAATAGCAAACTTGGGATATTGACACACCTGGAATGAAACAAACCCTTCAGATATCTTTGATTGACAGATTGTACATTACACAGGAAATAGTTGTATGAAATTTACATTAACAGGTGAATAACAATGGCATTGCATAGGAATTTACATTGATGGAATGAAGAAATCTACGATAAATCAATGAGAAGTAATTCCTGGGTCAAAATTTGTAAACAAGGAGGAATGTAATTTATGACCGATCTGAACTTTTATAATGAAGTTCAAAAGTTCATGTTGAAATACTGCAACATGTAAGTTGGAGATGTTATGGATTAACAACTATACAACACTGTCCCAAATTGATTTCAGATATCTGTAACATGCATTTATATGTTATAAAGTTCAGAATTAAGTTTTTATTACTCATTAAAAGTAGTCTTTTAGTTTGAGGGTATTTATACACGCTATTCTGATATAATTTAAGTGAAAGATTAATTATAATTTTTTAATGAATGCCTTTATGTAATGAACTGTACCATGAGATACCTAACTTTCAAATGTGATGAGTGATAAATCAGTTGCTCTAATAGTCCTTTATGTAAAAGATTCATCCCAAGTGACTCTCTTTGAACTCATTCTATTTGTTATTCCTAACCCATTACTAGGTAAGCGTATGCATGTCACTACCAAGGCTGTACAATAACAATGAGAGAGTATCGATGAGTTTGCTTGGGGGTCCGATCAGCGATCATCACCTACTGAGGGTAGCACTAGCAGCTCATCTAGTCCAGGTCCTCATCTGTGCACCAAGAGATATCCAATGTAAGTGAATTTCAAGTTGTGTTTCAAGTGCGTATAGTTGCTACTTTATGTAGTGTATGAGTACACTGAAGTAGCAAATTATACGGTTACAATGTGTCATGTATAAAACCTATGATATATGTTCTTTGACGGTAGAGACTTACATGGTGGTTTTGGATAATGTGATGAGGTTTATGGCTCGCCATGTGGTAAGTCCCAAAAAGGACTGTCTGAGAGAGCAGAAGAGGAAATGAAGAATTGGTAAAGGTAAAAATGGATAGGCGAGACAGAGAGTTGAAAACTACATAAGAAGAAATCTTTCTTGATTGGAAAGGATTGGAAACCAGATGAGAAGGCGAGAGGCGAGGAAGACTTGCAGTAGTAGTAGACAGGTCGACTGTGGTAGATTCACAGAAATATGTGGAGTAACATGATTTTTAAATCTAAAATCTATAGATAGAGCACCTATAAAGACAGTGAGAGAAGGACATAGTACTGACATACCATAACTAATGCATCATAATTCCAATTCACAAATCACTCCTTAGACGTGTAAACCAGAGTTGTGACATAATTTTTGCTAATTTAAAACATGAAACATTATTTTTGTATTTTTGGTATATCACAAATTTTAATTTTAATTTTTAATTTTGTAGTTCACCTAACTCTTGATCCTGCGCCACCCCCTAACTCTTAATGTGTTTTAATAGCTTGTATTTTTGTTCTCATTTTAAAGAGATTTTCGTACTGATTTTTGAAATGTTTATTTTCTTTTCAGTTGAAGAAATGATGGATGAAGAAGGTAGTAGTGTTGATGTTAGCAAAGAAGGACATGATCTTCTACAGGCTTGTTCAATGCTCAGGCAATATGCAGGGTAGGTGGAATTTACTTATGATTCAGTAAACTAGGATGTATACTCACAATTATCTCTTTTTGAGGTCAATACCTCACATATGTTTAACATGAAATCATATTATATTTGATAAACATTCATTGTGTACTGGAATGTGTATATGTATGTTTATTAGGTCATTTCATTGTCAAAGATAATGATGACAATCAATTTTAGATATGGCAGCTTCAAAGATAAACCATAATTTGATACTTGTGTAAGTTAAGAATATGACATGATTATCACACTTTTCAATTAAGCAATCTTCTTCTACTAAATAGGTTTTTTTTTTTAATCACTCCTTTACAAAGGATTGGCCAAAATCTAATGATGATGACTGAAAAGTTTTCTTGAGCGCTATACTAATCAAATCCTCAATCATTTAGCCCAAGAATTGATCTCCAGTCGTTCGGAAAATTGTTTGTAAGTTATGAACGACTTGGTGAAACACCACCCTGGGGGGCATTTCATCAAAGGACTTGTCAGACATTTTATCCGACAAATTTGCTCTCAGCCAATCAGATGCAAGCATTTCAGTAGCTTATAACAGTTTGTCGGATAAGACGTCCGACAAGTCCTTTGATGAAACACCACCCTGATGGCTCAAAATCCTATCAAGATTCCTTGTCTCCCTTCAGATTGGACACTTCCTCTCTCCCGCCTGGCTGGCAGCTTTTGAATCATGTCCAGGTATCGTGCTTGCCGTTCCTCCGGTCTGCTGCCCTCTTCTTCCACTTCCTGACTAGTGTGCCATGTCCGGCAGAACTTCAGAGTGAGTTAGAAACCGAAAGTCAAGTTTCAGAGTATACACAGGGTAGGGTAATTCTATATATTCATACTTGCTTGAAGGCATGGTGTGGTGTTGATTTTGACTTGCTTTTATAGAGAGAGGTAAGTGTGATATGCAACTAAAATTAGGGGTACAGAGTATTTTATTTGCTCTTATTTTCTTGGGATTAACTTTATGGTGCGATGCTTGAACGTGAGCTCGCAATTGAACCCATTAAAAACATGCATACAAAACCTCCTCATATATTCTTGTGTTTTTAAATTCGCGCCTGCCAACTCCCACACGAAATCTGCAAAAATTAATGTACCGCAAATATTTCCACGAGTACAGTAGTTTGCAGGCTCAAAACCCTGGTCAGTTAAAACACATGAAACAAAATAGTCTGAACTTTAGAGATTATCGACAGTATCTTGTAAACCCTATATGTGATGCATCACATCGAAATCAGACACAAGTTGCCGAGCAAATTCAGCACAGTGTCGAAGAAATCAGCAAAATAATAAAAATTGTCTTATTTGGGGGGAAATTTTTGTGATTTTCTAAATTTTCAGTGTTTCTTGTATGCTCTGTTAAAAAAAAAAAAAATAATAATAATTTAGTAGAAATGAATAGGGAAAAGCCTTTAAAATGGATTGTTTTGTTGGAATCTTTGACTATTTTCTGGCAACTTGTGTTTGATTTTGATATGATGAGTCACATATGCATATTGTAGGTGTTCCTAACAGAGCCAGGGAACTTGGTTTACGGTTAAGGTTTAAGGATAGGGTTAGTGTCAAATTAGGGGTCTTTACTTGCACACTAGGTCCAATATTTTTTCTGGAAAAAAATCATTTAAATTAGCATGAAGTTGATCAGCTTGATAGAATATTGTTGGAGTTGCTAGTCTGTCATTAAATTCTTGTTTATCCTGAGTGATTTCATCCATATTCCCATTGTAGTGTCAACCAGCATAACGTTTTTACCTATCATGTTTTTCTTCCCCCCCCCCCCATTTTATTTCTTAATAAAGAAGGTTAACAAGAATAATAGTACACATTTTTTTCCTTTTGCATTATTCAAATAACAAGAAATAAATTGAATTCCCTAATCTTTTTTGTTTTCTCTGTAATAAAAATCAAATTCCACATTCAGATTGTTTGTATCTACCCTTTCACTAGACATTGATTGATGTGGAGTCCTCTTCTTGAGATAATGAATCAGATTTTGAATAAATCCAATATTTGTTAAATAGAGAATTCTCCCTTTTTCGATTGAAGCTTGCTGTGTCTTTTTGATTAAACTGTTATTTAAAAAAAATCTGTATATCTATGTTAAATAATGTACACTATTTAACATGTATACTATTCTGTATGTCCCATGGTATTGTCTTAACTGTTATCTCAAGAATGACCTATGACAAGACATTAATCTGAATGCCCATACTTTGTCAGTTAAGCCAGGCTTTAGGAAATAATGTAACAGAAACATGTACACATGTATATGGGGTCATTATATCATGTGATATGTGCAATACAATAATTAAATTTTAATGTATTTTACGTCATCATTGATTGAATATTATTAATTGTAATTATATTGATTTCATTGTGTCTATAGATGCAGGCATAGATGAGTTTGAACCACTTTGTAAGTACCTTGGTATGCCTACCAACCTAGCTACCCTTCTAGACTGTTCAGCCACTCCCATCATGGAAGATATGATTAAGAGATGGTGTTCTCATCCATCTATTAGGAGCAAGCTGACTGAACAAGAGCCTGATCTTGTTAGGTGAGTCTTTAAGGGGGTTTGAACCACTTTGTAAGTACCTTGGTATGCCTACCAACCTAGCTACCCTCCTAGACTGTTCAGCCACTCCCATCATGGAAGATATGATTAAGAGATGGTGTTCTCATCCATCTAGTAGGAGCAAGCTGACTGAACCAGAGCCTGATCTTGTTAAGTGAGTCTTGAGTACATGTATGTCTAAATGCTACCAAGTGTAACAAGCAGACGTTGAACATATAAACATGGGGCTAGGTGCTTTATAATATCTTTATACCTTAAATGAAAGACATTATCAAGAGGATATATATTAGGCATGACTGAATTTTTGTAAGGTGAGTGATGTAATGTTGAATTGTATAGATCATATCCTGGAAGAAGGTGTAGACAAAGAGTACATGAGTGTATCCCTATTTGTGAGAGACTTTATAAGTATGTATTCCAGATAATATCAGTATTGTCGATCTCTGTGTACGATGAAAATTTATCTTTGCATCCATTAAGATAATCCTATTTTCATTTTAAGATTGATTAATTTCCTCTACATTAATGATGATTCTAATATCTAATGTTTGCTCTTTTCTATATTTGTGTAGGTATCCCATTGAGATTAACCAGCTAATTGACTTGCCTCGAGACTACAGTGATCTCATGAATGACAGATCATTGTTCGCGTAAGTATTCCAATTACTCTTGAAATGTATTAAAGTTTTATGTAATCACCATCTCAATACTTAATATTAGAAAGGCAATAATTCTATTTCAAATTATTTGATTTGGATCTGACCTAATGAGCTTACAGCTTTTATACAGGCTATTTACTTCAAGATACAATTTTTTTGATTTGTTGCTATTTTACTTGGCTCCTAAGATACAAAGTATGTAGATACCAAATATATATTTGTAAAGAACCATGGGACTTAAGAATTGTTAAATGATGGACTAGCATATTGGTTTGATTTTGGACCCAAAACTTCATGTTACAAGACTACTCCTCTACTATTGAGCAATCACAAATAGTTATAAGTATAGTTGAAAATAAAAAGCATTCTAAAACCTTGCAATTTCTTACCTCTGGATTTAGGTGCCCACGTGGAAACAGTACAACCCAGAGTGACAGTAGAGCTCCAGCAATGTGTCTAGTATGCGGGACTGTAGTGTGTTCTCAGAGTTACTGCTGTCAGAGAGAGATAAATGGAGAATCAGTTGGAGCCTGTACAGCACATGCTATCATGTGTGGAGCGGGATCAGGTGTCTTCCTAAGGTATACTAACATTGCACATTTAAAATAATAATAAAATAGGATTTTATTGAAATAAAATACATAAAAAAAAAAAACAAACAATAATGGAAGGCTGTACAGCACAAGCTATCATGTGTGGGGCAGGATCAGGTGTCTTCCTAAGGTATACTAACATTGCACATTAGTTCAGTTTTATGGTTAATGAAGACTGTAGATTATTAAATAAAAACAAAAACAGAATACAGAGAGAAAGAGGGAGAAAGAGATGTCGGGAAGAGGCAGAGCTTAAAATTGAAATATATATCGAGAGAGGAGAAATAGTAATCTTTGATGGATATAACCAATGTCCATATGGGCATCATTGTAATACTTTCTTCCTGTTTACTGTTATTGTATGATTATATTGTTTTATGATTATTGAGGGGAAATGTGATCTATTGGTGCTAGTGTGTCCACATTGATATCATTATAGTATTTTCCTGATTCTTATTTCTTTGTATGGTTTTACTTTGATTATTGAGATTAGATGTAATCTTCTATTAATATCTGTCTGTCCACATTGCTATCATTACTTTGCTATTGATTCATGTTTTTCTTCCTTTATTCTTGGTATAGAGTAAGAGAGTGTAACCTGCTATTGATGTCAGGAAAGAGTCAAGGGTGTTCTTACACTCCACCCTATCTAGATGAGTATGGTGAACCCGATCCTGGTCTAAGGTAACTCTAACATTGCATTCATGTGTAAATGATGTTTGTAGCTTAATCACAAGCAATACAAATTTTTTAAAATATGAATCCATGTATTATTTATCTATTTATTTGTATTTTAACTCATCTAATATCTATTGTTAGATTTAAAATCTGTGCACTTTTGGCAAGAGATTTTGATTCAACAAGGCTAGTGCTACTGCTGCTCTTGAAATTTAGGACGTTAACCTCTGAATATCTAAATCTTTGTTATTTCTCAAGACGTGGCAACCCTCTACACCTGAGTAAGGAGTGCTACAGTGAGCTTCATAAACTCTGGCTATCACATGGTATCCAAGCAACGGTCAGTCGAAAGCTGGAAGGGGCCTCTCCTCTTATCAACTGGCAAAACATGTAGCTACCATGAAAGCAACCTCCTATGGAATATATATATATATATATATATATATATATATATATATATATATATATATATATCTTACTAAAACGGGCCTTAAGGGGAACTGAGAAGAATAGCTCTATTCAGTCACGATTCCCCTTAGCGACTTTCTATAGGCGAAAAATTCCCCTTAACGCCAATTCAATAGGGTTAGGGATAGGGTTCGGTGGGGCGATATAAAAGGAGGAAACAAAGAAATTCGCCTTAAGGACGAAAATAGGTATATATATATATATATATATATATATATATATATATATATATATATATATATATATATATCTTCTGAATCCAATAATCCACATTAGAGATACATTTTGTGCAAGAGGATAGAAAGTTTATTTTCATCAAAATGTAAAACCCATTGGGACAAATAAGATAGGATAAGATAAAGATAAATCATTTATTGTCCAGAAAACAGAAATTCTTCTTCCACTGGTTTTTTTCAATTTACAATATTTACTTACACACAGAATGAATGAAAACATATAAATGATAGAATACAATGTGCAAAGTTTAACATATCCATGGTTTCAAAGGCATCTTAACAGATTCTGAACGGCAACAAATTAATAATAATCATTATCATCGTTATTAAGTTTACCAAGAGTGCATTCAGAAATAAACACACTGGCGAAGAGCTGGACACACTTTCTTTTGTACCTGAGGGGGGGGGGGGATGATGAATGGACATCCTGCCCCAACTAACAAATTTAATTTGCCTATGCCAGTGGATATACAGATGGAGGAAGTAGATGTTCATTATAACATGATAGCATTCAGCACCTCAATCTCTTAGGGCTGTTTTTTTTTTTTTAATGGCTCATAGGGAGAACTATCCTAATTTGAAACATGCTATTAAAACTTTGAATTGGTACACAAGTGTAGCATGATCTTGAAAGATCTGAAAACCATATGAAAGCACTCATGAAGTCATCTTGGTCTCCGCAGTGGATGATGATAATGAAACATCATTCAAAATCAAGGCTGGTATTCTCGAAGGGTGACCAAAGTTAGGAGGCCTACTACCTTAGTCACCCTTAGAGAATACCGGCCAAAATGTCTCCAAATTTTACACAGTAACATTTTATGTGGCATTAAAGATATTTAAGTATTAGTTGATTGCATGTGTATGATTTAGTCACCATAATGAATTGCATTAAATCCAATCTTTCACGTTCTCGAGAATCAGTATTAACACTGAATGTAGGAAAGAAACTTACATGTATGCAATTATCATGGGATGTAATTTATGAATGAAATATATAAATGGAGGCATGATAGAAATAAGTAAATGCATATAAGCAAATAAGGAATAAAGACATTCATGCATAGCTTGTAATTTCTAGAGAAAATTTATTAACCATGTAGGTCTAATGATAATATCAGATAATGTGAGAGAGAATAGTTTTCACACCAAAGCAACTTCTGGGTGACGTCTTTCTTTTTGGTTCACAGCATGATGTTTTTATTGGTTTATTTTCATCTCATGCTACTCTTTAGCCCTGCATAAAGGTAGGCTCACACGATGCGACTTGCTGCCATGCGATTTTTTAAACAAATGGTAGTTTGCGTTATTAATGCGACATTAGAAACATGCAAAGTTATCTTATGAGAGGAAAAAAAATGTCAAGGAACAATGTAATCAAGATTTTGTTCCAATGTGAGCCTTTAATTAGGAGTAAAGGTCAAATTACCATAAGATCACTGTGACGTCACTGCGAGACGGAAACAATTTTATGTTATACAGAGAAGGGGGTTCGCAGTCACCTTGAATTTCAGTTTTGGTATTCATAGGAATACCCAAAACTTGGGACAGTATGAATTTCCTTGTTTGAAGGTTTTTATCAAATAATATTAAAGTTTCCTGAAAAATCGCACCGCAGCAAGTCGCATCGTGTGAGCCCGCCTTCATGGATACATGTGTTCATATGCAAGATGATTATGACTTGAAGTGTGTGCTTAAAGAAGCTGGCTTTCATATGTGTTTAAAATCAAGTTAGTCTGTTTTAGAAAATGGAGGAAATTATGAAACTATCATCTTTTTTTGCTAACTTCACTGCATGGTTTTAGAAACTACTTCTTAATATACCTGATAAGTTATGACTTGATAATCAGAAAGAGCAAAATAGATACGCAATTGTGAAGTTTAATATTGTAGAGAATGGACTCACAAATATTTATTTTCTGCTTACAATAGATATACTTAACATTGATCACTATTATATCCCTCTCCTCATAAGTGACAAAAATATGTATATATCTGTTTATTTCATCTCTTAAATATGGTTGATGAAAATCAAGAAAATATCCTTGGATCATTATTATTCAGAGTTTCAAGTATTTGAGGATTCTATCTATTTGAAAACGGACGTTTACTTTACATGCGTTTATTATCAACAGGGTACGAATGCACAGTCTTTATAAATTTCAAAAAGTTCAAAATGATGAATCTCTGGGAATTATATCCAATTTTTGTATTGATAGAGAAAAATTGGCTGCTTTATTAGGGCTAGAAGATAGCCTCTGGCTCTCAGCAAAGGAAATATAAACATCTTTCGTTAATAATTCATAGCTATACATGTTTTCATTATTATGGACATGCAGCAGCCTTCAAGACATTGAATATCATCTACAAGATACAAGAAATTTAGCCATCTCAGTAGTAGCGATTATTTGATAGAGTTCAAGTGCCAATATTGAAAGGACAATGAAAAAAAGAAGCTATATATTTTTGCTAAATTAAGTACCCCTAGATAAGATGTATATTATGTTTATAATAGAAACCCTGTTTGAAAAGTAAATATTTGCTTGTAAGATAGAGGCAGAGATATTTAATTTGCTAGTTTGAAAAGAATGAAAGAAACCGTCCCTCTCGGCATGCAAACTATGATTTTGTATAAATATGTGAAATATCATTATTTTGAGGATTGTTTGTTTTTGATGTTGTAAAAATGGAGGTCATTCTAAATGATTCACTTCTTTGAATCACTGCTTGTATACAGGTTTCTGTTATTGATCACTCGTTTTCTTGTTGTTGATTTAAATTGAATGATTATTGCTTTCATTACTACTTCAGGTCATTGGTTATCACTATATTACTTTTATTACCTTTTTGTAATCATTAAAATTTGTATGATATTATGCAAATTAACTGCAATTTAACATGATTTGTTAACTTTTCTTGTAGCTTCTAGCAAAGTTGTTCATTTTCAGCCGAACTATGATTTGTTTCTTCTTTTTTTCTTTTTTTTCTCTTTTGTGGGGAGGGAAGGTTTATGAAAATATTGCATGTAAGTATGGGAGCAAACTCTTGCTTTGAATGATATAACTTGTTAATGGGAATATAAAGATTCAAAGGGCTATATACCACTTGTAATGTCATAATTTTTTTAAACATATGGCAAAACCACAGTGCAATTACAAGTTTTGGAAAATGTTATTCATGTTTAACAGAAGCAAATTAGAGCTTGTCTGTGATTAGATCTCGATTATATATTTTTTTTTCCCAGGACTGTTGTAATAATTATGTGTAATGGTAGTGTTTGCTATGTTTATGTTTATAAGCCATGAAATCATTCACAGTATTATATCCATTCTAATCAGCTCTTAGCTCTTCTAAACTTACTTCTTTATTTTTGCTGCTTTTGTTTTTGTGGACATCATTAAAACATTTTATGAAACGTTTATTTTCAATAGTTATATCCATACAAAGGTTATGTTTAAATTTATGGGAAATGTTTCACGATCTCTAAAGTTTAATTGTGTGACAGTTATATCCATTGCAAGATGTATTTTGATTCATACAACATTTACAAGTTCCTTTCAAATTTGATCAAAAGAAAGCATATTTTGATTGTGTTACAGTATGCAACACTAATGTACACATGCCACACTCGACCCAGGTGAGGTGAGTGGGTACTGGTAGGAAGAAATTCCTTGAATGATGTGTGCGCCCTAGCTAAGCTGGGTAATATTGATATGATGCGCCTTGAGCATTCTCTAGAGTGGATCTGGCGCAATACATATGGCATTATTATTATATATGTATCTTCTTTATTTAGTGGCATGTACAAAGGTAATAAAGTGTAAGTCTACTAAGTAATTATTAAGTGTACTTGAATAGAAATTGGCATCATGGACTGAAATAAAGAAATTGATTTTTTTTTTTTTTAGTATCTGTTGAAGCAGTGAGCTGAATGATGGGTCAACATAAATGTCTGACAATAAAATACAATGGGCGATATGCATAAAAAAATTTAACTCCTGTTACTAATAATGTTACTTTTCAATTCCATACAATTTGTTCAAGACTCATTTATTGTTTCCAAATGATAAAATAAACACTTGAAATCGTATAATAATAAATCAAAATATCACAATATCATAATATTTAGAAAATGCATACATGTGCAAAATCCTAGTACAAGCAATTACAGCTTTTATGCATACTTGTTACTCGGGTATTTGTATAGATTTTAATGTAAAGCGCTTAGAGAAATTTTTGATAGGCGCTGTATAAATACTGACTTATTATTATTATTATTATTATTATTATTATACGGTCCCATTCTTGAGATGCAAGTCATGATAACAATAAGTTGAATGACCGCTGAATCTATTGTTAAGTCAGAGATAATACCATCCAATTGGGCATAGAGCAGAACATAACTTTACACTGGTTTTCTTTTTAAGCTAAGTTAAATCTTCCAAATCTTATCTTGACATCAGCAAATGAAAATTGAATCCAAGAAACCTATTTTGATTTTTGAAGCAACATCAATAGTGACAGAGCATATATGGATGAAATTATTAATGTTAAGAATTCATTGATTTATGAATTGTAACTTATGATTTTGACATTCAGTAGTCAATGTCATAAGCTGTCATGTGTACTTACAGAGAAAGTCTATGGGAAAATGTGAAGACTTTGTACAGCTTTAGGTAGAGGAGTCGTGGTTTTTCACATTTTCCTATCTTAAAGGTTCCTTTAAAATACAATTGTTTTACAAGAATGTATGGCAAAGATGACTATCGGTCATTAGTCTTGCATAGTAAGAGGTTGAATGATGTACATGTACATGAGCTCAAAACAACATGTATGGTTATGAAAACAGCAGCATTTATCTATGTCATGTCTTATCTTAATGCGCCATTTTGCATGTATTTATCATCTTTGAGTGTGTTGATTATTTGTTCATATTATATATAGCAAATTAAACTTTACCAATGTGTTTTGGTAAATGGTATACATCACTTTCAATGAAGACAACCAAAGCCTATGTTGTGTTATTTGCTTACTTGTGTCGCTTTAAATTATGTAATGTAAAGGTCAAAGAATTTGAAAACCATTTGGTATTTCACTTTGCTTTGATTTGATCAATTATTTAATAGAACACAGAATAGAAGTTTATATTCCAGTTTTCAATTGAGAGGAAAAAAAGAGCAACGTGCATTTACATTTCCTTCATCGCAATGCATGATGGGGCAATCAGCTCATTTGACATCACCACATCATATAACAACTTTATTATAATACACACAAAAAAGAAGACACCCAACAATGGAGACGATTCTGCTTGTAAACAAAAAAATGTGTTTAATCTGAAAAAATAAATTTGTTTATATTTTGTTTAACTTTCTATTTGCTAAAAGGCAATCTATACTTGCAATCACCTATCAGGAAAAAGGAGGGATATCTCATCCCATCTTAAGTATGTTTATTTAATCATACAAAAAACAAGAACAAAATACATCAATGGGGCGATTCCATACTGTTGTTGTTTTTGTCTCTTTGTTTTCTCTGTTATTTTTGTGTCCCGTACGAAACACTACTATTTTCCATTTCAATCGTAAATGATGTGTAATCGAGTCAAGTTAAGTGTTGGTTCTTGTGCCCCTTTTTGTACTACTTGAGGATCACCATCATTCAAGAAAATATTCTTTTATTTTCATACAAAAAAGATGTAAAATGTTGTCAAAATGTCCCGTACGACACAGCATGGAATCGCCCAATGGCAATCATGGAGAAAAATAATCCTGATTCGTATTTAAATAACATCTTTTTTTCAAAAATACTGTATCTTGTTGCAGTTAAAATACACTAATATTTGATTGCCATTTGGTGAAATATGTCAAAGTGTTATACAAAGTAGGCTTTAAAATACATGTAACACCTCAAAGTGAATAGTAATACTTAAGGTACAACTACCTTACATTACTATTAATCTTTCATGAGGAATTTTCTCTAATCCTCATTTCACATAAAATCTTTTTCTTATCTTTTCCTGTTTCTATGGTGATATATTTTACCTTTTTACTTCCTCCTATTTTCAATGCTTCGTATCCTTTTAAATCGTTCTTTCATCTATTTTTCTGGACACATAAATCCCTTGAGTGTTTAAACAAAATGATGATTATGTCAAATTGTATAATGCTATCACTTTCAATCAACAGACTTAAGAAAAAAAGAATAAATAGTAAGAAAAAAACAGCTGGAAATGTGCGCATTTTCCAAGTTGTATCAAATCTTCTACAAGATGAAATCCATCTCTAATACGATAAAGAAATATGTCCCACTTCAAGTAAAATAAAACATTTTTTACATGTTTAAATTCAAATCCTGTGTCAACTAACACAGTATTAAACTGAAACAAGATGGAACTTAAAGAGATCATAACTAGTAACATTTCTTTCTCCATATCATCTGCACATTTAGGTAAAATTATTTTTTTTTTTCATAAAGCTTAAGATTTGCTTCACAATTTTTTTTAGAAAGAGAGACCTGTAAATCTGTTAAAGGAGAATTGTCCATTTATAGAAAGTTGGTTTACAGTTGATGAAGAAAAATCAAATAAGCACATTGAGTGAAGATTTGGTAAAAATTGGATAAATAATGAAGAAGTTATGAGGATTTGAAAGTTGCGATCTCTAATGATATAGGAAATTTCCCATACAGGGAGACCTCCCATATAGTGTCATTGGTCTTTACAAAAAGTCTTCAAAATTTCACTTTATTCCCTTTGAAAATAATAGAATTGATTTTGTGTGCATGATATATTATGTGTTTAACATATTTACATGTAATCACATAGAAAGATTCTCTATTCAACCTTTAGAATTGAGAAAAGAGATGATTTTTAGTAATATGTGTACAATAGAAACAGGAAAGTTCTCCCTGCATTACATCACACATAATGGTTGCGTTGCCAAATGGAGGATCTCCATATCATACGTGATCTCAAATTCTAAAAACTTATATATCTCTTATTCCTTGCCTGATTTTTCTGAATCTTTTGCCAATATGTTTCTTTGGTTTGTCTCCAAGCAATAAAG
Source organism: Paracentrotus lividus (assembly GCA_940671915.1). Taxonomy (NCBI): domain Eukaryota; kingdom Metazoa; phylum Echinodermata; class Echinoidea; order Camarodonta; family Echinidae; genus Paracentrotus; species Paracentrotus lividus. Next base: position 47,931,689 of record CALNVZ010000174.1, on the reverse strand, counting down.
CCAGATTTCTCTGAGGGGATAATTCCCCTTTAATGCTATGATCTTTATGTAACAATCAGATCATAATGGAGCCATGTGCATCCCCCCAAAAAGGGGGAGTTTAATTTCAATGCTAGCAACGCAGCAATCTTTGCAAATATAAATATCTATAGAACTTTAGCCATGTTGATAAATATCAGTTCGTTCTTGGCCTTGTTACTGTATCTATCAAAAAAAAAAAAATCAAATCAGTTATACAGGTATTGTCAAAATGTTGGAATATTGATTTTTTCCCCCATTATTATATATTTTTTAGCAATAGCAAGCATTATACCACAATAAATAAATAATGAGAGAGCTATATATCATACCAAAAATAAGTTTTTAGAGAACCTTAGTTCTTTGAGAAACATGATGACCAGCATAAGAAAACATGAATAAAAATGTCAATACTATTGTCCTTTGACATTATTCTGTGCATAAATAGATTATATAACAATCATAAAATCTGAAATGATAAGCTTTCTGAACTCCTGAATGCCATTGCATTTGGAATGATTTATACTCACATGTATTGCTGAGAAAATATAAATAATGATGTGATAATATTACCTTACCTACATTAGAATGGTATTGCCCCATGAGCAATCTGATTCAATCTTTTTGTTCAAATAAACTTTTTTTAATGCAAGTCAAACCAAAATGGGACAAGCCTTTATGTCCCCTTAAAATACTTCAATTTTCATTAAGCAAAACTCTGAACAGGAATACTGTGATGCTTTTTCATTAATACAATCACAATTCAACATTCCTTTCACCAAAAGATTGGAAAACAATAATACTATAATTTTTATTCTCAGAGTGGCCTAATAACAAACATTTTCAAATCCAAACATGTAACAATATCATCTCCCCACTCATTGGATGCTGGTAAACCTTTCTGATACCTGTCAAATCCAAAGGCCCGTATTCTCAAAAGCCGCCTAACTTTAAGCCTAGCCTAAATCTGTGGTTCAAATATGGCCTGCTAAAAGGGAATCAATCCCGAAAAGTGGATGTTCAATTCATCATAATTTTTGGTAGTGAAACTATTAAAAACTGCTTGGTAATGATAAGTAGGAAAGTTTCCGTTTTAATTAAACCACGATTCCAGAATTTCGTGAAGGTAATAGGAACATGCAACAAAGACAGACTGATTCCCTTTTAGCGAGCCATAGTTAAACCACAGATTTAAGCTAGGCTTAAAGTTAGGCTGCCTTTTTGGCTTATTTAAGCTACATGGCAGCCAGTAAGGCCTCGCTCAAAGAACAATCACGAATACATTATACATGCATAACAAACATGGTATCTACTGTAAATCAAAGCTCAAACATGTCCAACATGGTGATTTTTATGGTCATTGTATGCTAACCATTGACCAAAGTTCCCCAATAGAGAATTAAACTTATTTAAGGGGATAAACAAACAAAATGCCACGTCTAGACAAGTTGTTAAATGTTTACTACACAGTTTTTACCTTGTGATTGTAACGAAATAAGTCACACCAATTGTTGAAGTTATCTAAAAAGATATAGGCCCACAAGTAGGCTACAGGTCGACCTCGATTATATGGCCATCATTTAACGGCCTTCTGTATCATCCGACAATAGACTTTGGCCAGATTCCCTTTATATTCCTTTTTAAATGCCTCACTTTTCTCCAGTTTTTCAAATGATTTACATCTCCTTACACTCAGAAATATATTAGATTATTTACTATCATCCACCCCAGAAATCCTTCCCCTCAATGCTATTAAGGGATGTTTTATGATCAGGGTACACCCTTTTGTCTCACTGGATCAAAAAAAAAGTTGTAATGTTTTTTCCTCAAGTTTTGTGTATGTGTTCTAGACATGTAAAATGATATTGCTTTTAAATTTTGAGGCATGAGGTCACCAACTTATTTTTTTATAGGGATTCAAATTTTTTGTTACATGTAAAGTCAATTGCTTCATTTTTCAGAGAGGATGCTTTTTGACGAAACGTGATTTGACAACATTGTAACGGGAACTGTCTGAAAAATAAGTAGATGTGGGCGAAGTAAACACAAGTTTGTTGCATATATACAAGTGTTCTTACAGACAAAATTATTGTTCATCAAGTGATGTCTAATTATAAGTAAAAACGCCAAATTTGGAGAGGACATTTTTTGACGGATTTGGCACCCCATTTTTGGTTAATGGTTAAAAAAAAATCAAATTAAATGTAGCTTCTGGGGTTTTCAGTTTTCAAACAATTGCATTTCAGTATTCAATTCTGATTGGAAAAAAAACATGCTTAATGATTGCTAATAATAAAGATGCGTAGGCTCAAAATTTAAAAAAAATTAAATTGAGACAGTAATTTTGCCCTAAAATGCCAGATAATGGTCAATTTTAGAAGTAAATGTGTATTTCAATAATTTATTTTTCTCTTGTAGGTTGCTCTAACAGTGCCCAATAGCTTGCCATCATAGATTTGGGATTACAGTACCTGTATTTCTTTTTATGGTGCACAGAAGGCCATTTTTGGACGGTGTACCCTGATCGTAAAACAACCCTTAAATCCTCCCCCTATAAATTTGGATAGAAATGCCATGTGGTGTCCCAGTACATAATCTATTCATTACTCTCACAACCATACATATCATGGATAAGCGAGATCAGAATGTAAACAGATTCCTGCTCAACAAAGAGTTTCAGTCATATAAAAATATATCAATAAAGTGTCAGATAGAAATACATATAAACATAGAGAAGCAGAAATAGATATAAAGCGAATCTGGTGTAAATAGTCTGAGAAATATGGAAAGAGAGAGAGAGAACAAAAAAGATAGACATAAAAGGTCAGTATTCTCAAAGGGTGACTAAAGTTAAAAGGCCTACTACATATGTGACCCATCACATCAAAATCAGACACAAGTCGCCAGAAAAGAGTCAAAGATCACAACAAAACAATCCATTAGGCTTTCCCCTAATCATTTCTATTCATCTTTTTTACAGATCATACAAGAAACATTGAAAATTCAGAAAATCAAGAAATATTTCCCCCCAAATAAGACAGTTTTGATAATGTTGCCGATTTCCTTGACACTGTGCTTTAATTTGCTTGGCGACTTGTGTCTGATTTCGATGTGATGTATCACATATGTATTTAGTAGGCCTAGTAACTTTAGTCCCCCTTGAAGAATACTGGCCAAAGACAAATAAAACAGAGAATGAGACCAAAAACAATTGAAAACAGAGACTTCAGCTTACACCTGCAAGTCTCAAGCCAACATGCCACTTCCCTGAGTTAGTTAACTTCTTATCCCTGATCACCACCTCTACTTTATCACCCGGCCCTAGAACCTTTCCATTCAAGATATGATGTGGCATCTGATTCTTATGGCACAGACCATTGTCTTTCACACCGATATCAACAAACACCCCAAAGTCCACTGCATTCACCACTCGTCCTGTGAGTCGCATACCGGGGATGATCTGCTCTATTGACATGATGTGCTGCTTGAAGAGTGGTTTATCAAATTCTGTAATGACGATGAAAGAGAATAGAATAAATTAACTTATTTCATTTTATTTCATATCATTGATTAATCCAGAGAATCAATCAAAAGTGCTGAATAGTCATCCATGACAGCAGAGGTATAATTTAGTATTATTAAACGGGATATAAACACATAAACAAAATTGAGGCCACAATTGAGGTGACACATTTTTAATACAAGGCTCTCAAATTTGGTTATATATTTTTTTTTAATGCACTGTGCAGGGGCACAGAGTCATATAACCCTGTTTAAATAAAAGAAGAGCAAGTGATAACAATTTTCACTTTAATAGCAGAAAATCCAAAGAGGACTATCATAATAAAAAAAAAAAAAAAATAAAAAAAAAAACAGTTTTTTACACCATTATGTGGGTCATGCACCAATGTTTGAATATCATATTAAAATGTACATACCAACTCGAATGTCATAGTTTGTTGGTTGTTTGAGTCCATTGATAATGAGGTCCAACGTAGGCTCTCCTACCCCTACATTCTTCGCTAATGATGATTTACCTGAAAATCAAGCATATGGATGCAAACCAAGAAAAATTGTCAACTGAAATACCTTTAACCTTCAGGGACTGCGTGAAAGGTGTCAGCTTATTCCCTAATGAAAAGGGTTTGGCCGTATGCATCAGTGTGTTTCAATGGGAAATTCTCTTATTCGCTCTTCACATGCATACTTTTTTCTTGTTTTTTGTGCAGAATCTGACAGCACACACCGCATAGGTAATGCACACAAAGTATGGGCATTTTTTACATGCACTCCAGGCAATACTATGTCTATATCAGAAAGGTTCAGAGATGCCAAGTTAAAAAAAATAAAAAAATTTGCGTGAGATTTTCATGACTCGGCGTCTCTATCATTCGCATTGTGTTTGAACGCAGTGTGCACTCGGTGCGCGATACCATATGTGCGCGTGCGCAGTAGTAATTTGTACACAAAGTAGGCGCACACACACGCTACACATGTAGCACGTAGTAAGCTATCTTGCACATAACGATCGCCTGCATACAAACGTCACACTCGCAGGGATTGATGCACGACAAAACTGCTGATTTTTTTAATGTTTTTGAGGCCCCAAAAAGGTAAAAAATGTATAATAATGCTACTTTATTTGTTTTTGCATGAGAAAATGGGTGTTCTGCATGAGATCGTGAGACAGACCCTAAATGGGTGAGTCTCACGAAGAATGTGAGAGACTTGGTAGCTCTGAAGGTTTAGAATCCAATTACTGCTACAAAAAATGAGGGAGGTAAAAAAAGAGAAAGAGAAAGAAAAAATATCAGCATATATCATGAACAGAAAATTGGGATTTACATTTACGCTGATGAAAGAGGGTTACTTCGAAACATGTCCCTTGTTTAAAGATAAAGTTATTATCATGTTGGAAACAATTATGTGTCTTACCATGTGACTTCACAAGATTTTCCAGTTTGCTTTTGATACCCTCACTGCCGATGTCTCTCCCATTAGCAGAGGCTATCTTCAACAGCCTAAAGAATATCAATGAAAAAGCTCATTTGTTAATTACTATAACATACTAAACCACCCTAGACAAGAAAAGACCATTAATTTTATACTCGACAAAGAACTTCTCAAGACTGGGAGGAAGTCTCATTAGAAATAAAAGAAGCTATACTTCTTTTTAATTCCATCTTAATTTTGAAATTGTTTATCTCCTCTAAAATGTGAAGACTCCTGTAACACTATTAGATGTAGAAACTTACCAATGTACAAAAAATACATTTATTCTAAAGAATAATTGTTCTATTTATTCTTTGAAAGTTTCACTGGTAGTAGAATAGCAGTGGAAGGTTTCACGGTGCACCAAATTATCTTTCTTGAGGTTATGAGTGGTCCTGAAAAGGAACTACTCAATCTTGACATTTGGGTGAGCATTTTCTTACAATCTTCAGGAGCATTGTTCTACTTACTGTCTTGTTTCTTCATAAGACTCTGGATGTATCCATGTTGAATCTAGTGGTTCTGGTTCAGTGGGCTTTGTGACAGCTGTTTTCTTTCTTCTCTTAGACGGACCAGCACGCGACTTGGAAGCTCGTTTTCTGGATAACGGCTTCACATCTTCTTCTGGTTCACTGAAGAAAAAAAATTAATAAAAATTGGGTCCAACATTCCCTTTTTTTTATTAAAGTGCTCCTCATAAAATAACTCTTTCTGGTCAAAAGATCACTTTGTGAAAAGTCATTTTCTATTCAACAAACAAAAACTTTAATGCATCATTTTGCCAGATCTGTCAAAAGAGCTGAAGCGATGATCGTACTGTGGGTTATTAGATTGTTTATGAACTAAAAATATAAAGAAGGAATCGTCCAGGTGAAGAAAGCTGCATTCTCATATTTGTTTTATCAGTGGTTATCAGACTTTACTCATCACTCCAGTGCCCTGCAGCAAATCAACAATCAATTGTAAATTAATAGTAACCAATCATGAGCCTTGTTGCATAGACTTCTTGAACAAAAGTCTCACTGTGAACCAATCAGAGGGTTATTTCAAATTTGTAATTGATCTTAACTCTATGTGTAACTCCCATATGTACTCCCATTATAACGAGCGAAGATACAAGATTTCTTTACAATGAGGCGATACCCAATTTCAAACATGTGCACATGTACGGTGATGAGGTTTACGGTTCACCATGTGGTTAGTCCTAAAAAGGACTGTTTGAGAAAGTGGAAGAGGAAATGGAGAGTTACAGAAAGTAGAAAATTGATAGGTGAGATAGAGAGTAGAATTAGAGGTAATCTTTCTTGATTTAGTCTTGAAAAGGACTGTAAACCCGATGAGAAGACAAGATGCGAGGAAGGCTTGAGTAGTAGTGGAGAGTGCTCGACGTTTCGGACAGGTTGACTGTCCGTCTTCATGTGCACATGTGTCTCTATGCCCATGTGTTCAGTGTAGCAGGGTACTTGGTCTGGTCCTGAGCACCTCGATATAACCAGAATGGATGTGCTTATGTCACAAACACAAAATGACCTACCATTTTAAAGTCCCCGACCGGACCGAGAAATGAAAACCCAAATTACATATAAAACGAAAGCTAATAATTTTTCATAATACATCAATTCCGAATTTTAACATTTTTATTGTCCATCTAGAAAGTATTTCATTAAAAAGGTGATCGAACCTCAACCAGGCCATCCCTCCCAAATACTCGAAAAAGTACCCCTATTTTAAAAGATGTTAACGGAATGCTACATGCTAAATGCTGAATGAATTTGCCCTTTCATTTCATAACAATAGCATTCTAGCACACATGGGGTGTATTGTTCTGGCATAGCAATACAAACATGTTTTCTAAAGGCGAAACCCAATCATGCCTGGCCGTAGCATTCCCTTAACATTCTTTGACGTCATCAACCGCGCCATTAAAATAGGGGTAACTATTCGAGTATTTTGGAGGGATGGCCTGGTTGAGGTTCGATCATCTTTTTATGAATACTGTTATGAAAATTGAATTTATTTTGGGGGCATTTATATTATACACCTACTTAGCTTTCAATCGATGTAAGGCTGTATTTACTTCGTTCACGGTCTTTAAAAGACAACTGGCAATTTTAAACAGGTGCATGTGTCTATATGCCCATGTGTTTAGTATAACAAGATTTATGTAAAACAAGGTATTTGGCCTGGTCCTGAGCACAAAACTATAACAGAAATGGACTGCACTTGTTTCACGGACATAAAATTACCTGCCGGTTGATATGACAATGGCTTCATCAGAAGCTTTCGTTTCCTCCATACTCGAGTGGTTAATCCTCACAAAGCCAGCACACTGTTTGAAGGTCTTCGGTCCAAGACCCTTCACGTCTAGAAGCATCTGACGATTAATGAATCCACCAATCCGCTTACGATGGGCTATTATCTTCTTGGCAAGACATGCAGATATTCCAGATACCCACCTGTAAACAGGGAATTTTAATATCAAGAGCTATGCAAGAGTAGAATGGAATATTCATGTGGCATAATACATTATTCATTCTATTATTGTGAATAAAATAAAAATAAAGCTGCACAAATGAACCCATACAAGAAGCAAATATAAATGAAAATGTTGGTAAAATGTCTATTAGCTTTAACTTACAGTATTCAAATACCTAAAGCCAATTTATCCCTTTTACTGACATACACTAACAAGAGTTCAGAGTCAGTTTGACGGTGTGTTATCACCAGTATATACATTCAATCTAGCATAACTGATAGATAACTGGAAAAAAAAAGTTATAAAAATAATATATTATACAAATAAACAATGACAATCGAGGATCTGGTTAAAACTATTCGCATCGAAGGAACATCACATAGTACTATTCTCTCTCGGGCCGATGGGCCCCTGATGAGAATAGTACTATTGATGTTCCTGAGTGCGAATAGTTTTAACCTGTTCTGAGAATGAGTCATTGTATATTTCTTTTATATCCCTTCCACTATAATACCATTCCTTTTAATTTTTTTAATGAACAAAATTATATAGTCTATGCTTACCTTTCTTCTGGATCCAATAAAATCAATTTTTCTGTTATGTAAGCCACCTGGTCAGTGCAGCTCGCCGAAAGTTTCCCGTGGCATGCAGTGGAGAATTCAGGTAAAAGCAGCAGAGTAGCACCGCTTGCGTTGCGTTGCGCAACTCGTGAATAGGGTGGGGGGGGGTCGGAAAAACGTATAGTCCAGTTTTTCCCTAGGGAAAAAATTGTACTATGCATGACGTCATGAAGAAAAACGAACTATTTCTTTGAGAAACGTTTTTCTTAGTTAAACTATTCTTTTTCTCCTTGTGTACACTCTCAATGCAAACAATCTTAGATAAGGGATATAATACCCCACATTCACATACAAATTATGTCAAACTTTAGATTGAACTCACTTGAGTAGAACTTCAGAGCACACGTTGAGATCGACACCCACAAAACTCACACATTCCTCTACAACGTCTCCAAGAGCTACCTTCAGCAATCTTTCTGTCACATCATGCTGAAAAAAAAAAAAAAATCACATGTTAAGAATATTAAATCTGAAAATTTGGGTACAAAATGAATGGAGAGTTGTCCATAAGATCGGCCATTTTGAAGCCGATGATGCCAATTTGAGGATCCCCATAGAAGAAACAACTAGACTTTTCAAAATTCCATAACTCTCTTATTTTATAACCAATTTTGATGAAACTTTTTTTTAGATTGCTCCTCTCATTTTCCTCTTTCCTGTAAGGTTGATTCTCTCCTTGGGTTGGATTCCCCTTTAAAAATACAGTTACTCAACACTCTCACTGACTGTGTTTTGATAAATACCTACCTTTTGAGATATCTATTAATAATACAGTGAGTAAATTATGACATTTGCAGAAGAAAACTAAAATATTTATAGGGGAAAAGTACTTGTTTTTCTGCATGGTTACATAAGGATTGCAGTATGAATTTTATAGAGTAGTGAAATAGTTCGTTATCATTCAACTGGGCCTATATTATAAGACTACACTGATCAGAACCTTGTATTATAGATTAGGAATCTGGTCAGATTTGTTTATTTGAGGACTTGAGGTGGTGCTTTATAAGGCTGTTGGTTCATATGGGCTTAGAGTTACCTTCAGTAGTCTTTCCAACATATATATGCTTATCCAGACTACAACAAACACTTTTTTTTTCTTCAAAACAAACATATATTGAAGCTAAACTTGACTGGTTTTGAAATCTAAAAGATTAAGAATCTACCAACATTGAATGAACATTCAGAGATATTGGCCCGAATTCACAAAGGTGGATTCTGCAAAATCCATGGATCCGTGGATTATGTAGATTTTGTGTAATAATTACGTTTAAGTTTAGCGCGTACTGTGAGAAAGGTCCAATATGAATATACGATTTTGTCACAGAGCACTAAATATACGCTTGTCGCTATGGTTAAGTCTGCTGTTTATTCTAATTAATTTTAATAATCTGTTGACTCAACAGTGGACTCATTAATTGAAAACAGTGGGCTCATTATGTCAAAACCATAGCAACTGGCGTAAATCTAGCGCGTCATGATAAAATCGCGCATTCATATTGGACCGTTTTCAATGTCCGCGCTAAAATGAAGCGTAATTTTTTCACAAAATCTACATAATCCATGGTTTCAGTCCATGGTTTTGAAACCACCTTTGTGATTCGGGCCAATGTGCTTAAGGAGATTTAAACTTTACCTGGTACATGCCAACTCCGATATGTTTGGGATCGATCTTGACCAGTTCAGCCAAGGGGTCTTGAAGTCTCCTGGCAATGGAAACTATAAGGAAAAAAGAAATGGGTGAAAATTGAGTTAACTTTTCCCAGAAAACCCTTCATACAAACTCGCGCGTTCTAACATGGAGAAAAACCTGTAGAAGTATCAACTAAAGGCCACCGCACACCTTATGACTGGTCTACAATCAGATTTTGGAACAAATTGCATTTTGCTTATTTTCCGAAAGTATGAATGAATAGAATCTTATCATTAGAGGTTCAAATTAACTGTAAGAATACTGATATCGAATTTCGGAAAATTGAAGCCTTTATTTAGGGAGTAAAGGGCAAATTGGTTTGAAATCGTAGCCAATCGTGCGATTGCTATGACGTCATTACGATTAGATATCGAACTCGCGTTTATTTTAATAAGGAGGTTACATAGTCACTGATTTGAACATATCAGTATTCCTCCGATGATTTAGAACTCTGCACAGTATGATGTTCTATTTCTAAATATCCACACCAATGTTATGACGTTTTATTACACAATCAGGTCGCAGACCAATCGTGAGGTATGCGGTGGCCTTAATTTTCGCAGCTTTCTTTACCAGCATATTATTACAGTATACTAGTATAAAGATGCACAAACAAAATTAGTCAAGTCTCAAGATATTCATCAATAAAATGGATTTCAGTTTCAGATAAACGTCATATTTGATGTAAAAGTTACAGGTTATTTATGTCATCAAACCTATTTTATTTAAAATAACCAAGATTTCTAGGCTTAATTCAAAAATAACTATTGAATTAGCCGCAACATCTTAAAAATATTTCCAAAAATGCTACAATTTTACTAAAATCCTGGTTTATAAATGAGTAGAGTACTCTTGTACAGATTGACCTCGCTTGTTTGGAAACATTGGGACCAGCACCTACCTGTTTAAGTGATATAAATATAGAAAAATAAAGGTGTACCTGCACTGCGGATGTTTGGATCTAACTTGGGCATTTCTTTCTCTGCTTCTGGAGATACACTGTAGATTGAAGCTCCATCTTCATTCACAATGCTATCACAAGATAAATGGAACAAGTCAATCAATTGTACAAATATGAGTCAATAACTGTACATTTTTGAAAATGCTTGAAATAATACTTTTGCAAACAATATATCTTTTTTTTCTCTCGACAAATATGAAAATGTATGAATTTGTGTTTAATTCACCAATAATTCATTCAAACTTGTCATCATTATTATTTCTCATAATTTCTTTGGCATCACCTGTGCTAGGGAGGCGAAAAACGAAATGCATCAATGTAACCTGTGAGTCTCTCCTCCTTATATAAATGCTTGAGGGTATGCAGGTGGACCACTACACCCCTACTTTCCTTACTCTTTAAGCCCTGATCACACCTTTGCGTTCGAGGCTTGCGTTCGGCTGCGGATTGCCCTTACGCAGACAAACGCAGTCAAAGGCAACACAACAAGCTAGAACGAGGTAAATAGGCAGGCGAACGCAAAGGCCTTGCATTCAGTTGCGGATGTTTGAATTTTTTTTTCAATCGCATCAAAAGAGGAACAGTAATATATCTTTTTATAATGAAAATGTTACAAGTTACCTATCTTCCATTTTGCTTGATCAGAAATATTGAATGTTTGCTTAAAAAGAGTCTTACCAGTATTGGACTTGAAGTGGATAAAGGGAGCCAGAGTGTATGAGCTCAGAGAAAAACTCTTCAGTCTGACGACATCCAGTCCCGTTGCCTATTCCAATGGTTTCACACCTGATGGCAGAGGATAGAAAGATATGAAATAATGGCAAAAATGTTTAATTGAGTAACATCCACTTCACAGAAAAACATGAAAATATATTAAAACAAGACATAGCCTAATTGATATTTAGATGCTGAACTAGATTTTACTTTGGTAAAAATTTATCAAAATATTCATACTGTTATGTTGATTATCATTTAACTAAATTTAACCATTAAAGCTCAAAGTGCTACAAGAAACGATCATGAAGTAAGAGAAGCAGATCTAAACAACACAGATAAACTCCATACAAATAACAGTGAAATAGAACAGGAGTTGAAAAACTATGAATTTGTATGGAAATGCATGTTTTACCATTGAAATCCTGATCATGCAATATTTGTACGTTATCCAGCTGATAATATTAAAAAGGTCTACTACTTGTTTGCAGGCAAATAAACTTAGACCTGCGTTTCTTACTTGAAATTTCGGATGAGATCCAACATTTTAATTCTCTCTTTGTGCTTGTTGCCTGAATGCATGTAACTCACGTCCGTCATTAGAATATCACCTACATTCCAAGATATAAGGATAAGAATTTACATTTACAGACAACAACATACATACATACATGTAAATGGAATTCAAAGTAAATTAATTATGCAACACATGTAATTAAACGTGAAAAGAGAAATATTGTAGAAATCTAACCACTAGGCCACATGGGTTGTGTGGCCTAGTGGTTAGAGCATTGGACTCATAATTGCAAGGTTGTGAGTTCGAATCCCAGCTCGGCCATTATCTCTACTTTAATTTAAAAAGGCCCAAGAGTAATTTCTGCCGTCTGTAAGGTCAGCCACTATGACTGATTAACTTAGACGTAAAATGGTTCCTATGTAATTGGTTATATATATCAGCTTGGTGTTGATCAGCTTTGAAAGCTGCTTTCTGAGTTCCTGGCTACAGGAGTTACTTTAACAGAAACAGAAACATCAGCAGTGGGAATGGCAAAGAAATTCTGCTGAATATTGCTGAAAGTTGTCTCATATTACACTGCATTTATAAACAGATGCACACTTTTAAATGCACTGTCATGTAAGCTTTAACTAAATCAAAAACTTGTTTACATCTTGCATCCTCATCAAGGCTGGCTGGCGGTGTTTCACCAAGTTGTTTGTAAAGTAGCAAATGACTTTACAAATGACTGAAACATGTTCTTGGGTGTTATGCTAATCACATGCATATAATCACTTAGCACAAGAACTGATCACCAGTCGTTCATAATGTCATTCATAACTTAAGAATGTACTTGGTGAAATATGTGAAAAGATCTCACTTTACCTGTGGCTGATATAACAGCTAGTTTGCAACCGTTCTTGAAACCGGGGTCAACTCCCAGAATGACCCGACCTTTGACCGGGGGTGTAAGGAGCAGACGGTGAAGGTTCTGAGTGAACACTTGAATGGATGCTTTCTCTGCTGTCTTATTCAAATTAGATCTAAATAAAATTAAACAAAGCAAAATCAAAGAAAAATGTAATTGAATGGTAAAATAAAGGTCTATAGGACAAAATGTGGTGGTTGGAATTCACAAAAAAGATAAAGCCGAGGCCCCCGGCGTGAATACTGAAAAGCGGAATTACAAGCTGGATATACCAATCTATATATTAAAAGCCGAAGCCGAAGGACAAGAAAACGGAGAGCTGCCACTGCCCGAAAACGGGTAGTACCCGTTCTCCGTGTTTTGCGGGTGATGCGCAGCGAGACCCTACACGGCTTCCATCGTATCCGTACTGTGCATGAACGCGTGAAATCTAACGCTTTCCCCTCTATATTCTTTGGATATCGAGGTTCGGTGCGAATGTTTGTCGCCCGTCGTTGTTTTTTAGTGTCAACACTTTGCTCAACAAATCACTTAACAAAAAAAGCAGTGCAACGTAACATTCAGACGTCATAAAATTAGGACCATTTGGAAGCAATCTCGCCATTTTCGATGAAAAACTGCACACGGAATTTCTGCCGATCGATCGCTATAATCTATGGTGTCTTTAAGAAAGCAAAAAACAACGTTAATCACAGCAAAAAAAAACAAAAAACAAAAAAACAAAACAACAAAGAGAGAGACAGAGACAGAGACAGACAGAAAGGGGCGTCATAAAAAAAAAATAATAAAAATATACGTGTTATATAGAAGTGAGAGAGAGATACATATAACAAAATAGTAAGGGAGGATGGACAGCCGGGAAATTGATATAGAATCAAACCACTAAATATTATAATTTTTAAAATGATTATAGGCCCATATTACGTATCGGTTACGAAGTAAATCATAAACATTATCTCATATACCTCTCAGTAACTTGATTCGGGTCTCTTAAATTGTTAAGTATTTTCTTGGGTTTTGTTTTTGATATTTCCGTTCAGGGAAAGGCTGCATGCTTCAAGAATAATGTTTTAATAAATATTTATACCTGAGACACATCCTGAAAAGGAACGTCTTCAATTAAACCGATATAAGGTGAGTAAAATATATAGTGGCCAAATCCGGAAGGAAAAAGAAAAACGAAATAAAACAATGTATAGAAAGAGGATGGAACGAGAAAAGGATAAAAAAAAAAAAAAGAAGTGCTCTATATTATATTTGAATAATTCGTTGATCACACTCTAAAAAAAAATGAGTAAAATCTTACCCAATATTGAGCAAAAAGGTAACTCGCCGTGAAATTGAGTAAAAATATTACTCATGCGGTTGAGATAAATGTTACTGAGTAAAAATAATTACTCATGCGGTTGAGCTAAATGTTACTCAGAAAAGAGTAATTTTAACATCTATGTATCATTCCTAATCCTAGCTTCGAAAGGAGTAAACCATTAACCATTAGTTTACTCATTCTTGCGAGTTACCTTTGACTCTGTTAAGGAGTAAACAAAATTTACTCCGTTGGGAGTAAAGCATTAGTTTACTCCTTGGGAGTAAAGCATTAGTTTATTCATTTCTTGCGAGTTACCTTTTTTTTAGAGTGCAGCAGAGGTGAGCTCGAAATGTTTTTGCTTTGTTTTGTTTTGTTTTGTTGTTTTTTGTTGTTGTTTGTGTTGTTTGTTTTTTGTTTTGTTTGTTTTTTTTTGGGGGGGGTTATGATTGATATTAATTCCGAATGCAATGTTAGCAAAATCTGGTAGGAAAAGAAGTCTAATCGTATATATAAAATATGTATAAGAACGAACTTGAAATAAATCTCTCGGAGGGGAAAGATGGAGAAAAAAAGAAGAAAGAAAGAAGAAGAGAGAGAGAGAAGAAGGGAAAAGGAATAATAAACAATCTATGGTGGAACGGTTGTCAAGGTATCGAAACATTTGTACATGTAATATAATAACACGGTATTCCTCTTTTATTGAAATCATTATTTTAAACATCAGCAGCAATTAAAAAATGAAAATGAGTCGGTTGAAGGCGTTTTTTTTTAAATGTCGGAATGAAATTAAAAAAAAAAGGCGTCATAAAAAAATATACACCCCCAACCAGAGTGAGAGAGAAAGGGGCGTCTATATAAAATAATAATAATAAAAAATCCATGTTATGGAGGAGGTGGAGAGGATGCGCAGAGAGATATATAAACTAAAAAACAATAAGATAGCCGGAAAATTAAAAGAGAAACGAAAATTAAATATGATATTCGAAATAAATATAATAAAGAGAAATCAAAATATTAAAATTATGATTTTCAAAATAGAATTTTCATGGATAAATGATTGAAAATCAAATATATTTTCAAAATGAATATAATATTCGTTATATGAGGGAAAATAAAAAAAATTATGGAAATTGTTCTACCAATACCCCAAAGAACATGAACCTCTCAGAGTTTACCATTAAAAGTTCAGTTAGGCTCCAAGTACTCCATCGACCCATTCAGGTGTCATGAAATAATACAGTGATTAAATGAAAGAAAAAAAAATGTGAAAAAACAAAAACAAAAAACAACAAACATGTTATAGAGGAGGTGAGAGAGAGGACGGAGAGAGAGAGAGGAGAGAGAGAGAGAAAAAGTAAAATATTAAGGGAGTTTAGGACAGCCGGGAAATAGAAAGACTAAACCAAACCACTAAAATTATGATATTTCAAATTGAATATATATTACGTTATACGGGAAAAGCAAATAAACTAAGGGGAAAATTTATTGTTCTGCCAATGGACCAGAACAAGAGAGCAAAAACGTAATTCGAAGCAATTATAAGAGCTTACATGTCACTTACACGATTAATCCATGCAGATATCATGCACATTGTAATATATACCTCTTAGTCTAACTTACCTCTCAGTCTAACTGGATTGGTTTTTTTTTTGGGGGGGGGGGGAAGAGGCGGGGTGATTTGATATTTGGGTTGATGGGCACACTTGAAGGCTAATGTTTTGATAAAAGCATTCATATTCTAATTATTATAAGTTTCTGAAAAGGAATGTCTCCAATGAAACTGATATAGATAACAAATATTATAGGGGGAAATACGGAAAGGAAAAGAAAAACAGAAGTAGAACTATAAGTAACATGCGCGTATTTTTGGTGGGGGGGGCTTAAGGGGACACCAAATTTACCTTAGCGGGGCGCTAAACTGACCTGAAGGGGACACAAATTTGTCGAAAAAAGCAAACATAAATAATAAAATAAAAATAGGGAAAAAATAATTAAACACCCCTATATGTCTGATATGTGACCTTCTTTTCTTAGAGCCTGAATGCCGATTTTTTTTTTTTTTTTTTTTTTAACAAATTAGGAGAAATTATAGGGAACATAGAGGGAGAAGGGAAAAGTAATAACATCTATGGTGGACTGTTGACATGATATCGAAATATGTTTATTATTATGATAACATTTCAACGTTTTTTTTTGTTTGTTGTTTGGTTTTTTTTTAACGTCAGAATCAAATTTCTATAATGTAACAAACCATATAAAATAAAATCATGTGCCTCCCCCCTGTGCTGCTACGGGCACTGCTGCTAGTAACCTATTATTATTCCATTGACTTAACCCTATTCAGACTGGGGGGGGGGTCAATTTGACCCCCCCCTGTACGAAAATCGCGACTGCCGCGCAACCACTGCGAATCGCAACCCTGCGCTTTATGACTTTTTTCTTTCAAGTGTCTCGCAAATTTTGACACCAAGTTCGAAAAAATCGGATACTCCGTTGTCGCGTTACGCAACATTACGTAATCGCATGTCAGGCCTAAATTGAACGAAAATCGTCATTTTGTATGCGTTTGTGTACAAAATACTGCTTTTTTCTAAATTTCTTTATAACACTGATAATTGTGCCTTCTGAGCCTTTTGATTGATTAAATTTGTCTTGATAGTGATCAAAATACATTTCTCAAGCATAAAAAATTACAAAAAACAAAGAAATACATAAGAAATAAAAACAATAGAATACATAAGAAATTCATAAAACAATAGAATACAAAAGAATTAATTTGAAATTTCTGAATTTGTCTATTCAATACTGTTGTCTTTGCTACTCAGCAACTTTTAGAAAAAATTTGGGCTTCATAACTATATTTATTGATGAAATATTAACGATTTCCATAAAAAAGCATCTAATTTGCATACATGAGTATGCATAAATTAGCATAAATTAAATACGTGAAATTTTTTTTCAAAAAAAAACATACCAGCGACACCCTTTACATGTGCAGCGACGTTCGCGCAAAATTTTGCCGCGAGCGGACTATTCGCGGCCGAGATCTCAGGGGGGGGGTCAAATTGACCCCCCCCCAGTCAAAATCTCCTCTTGAACATGCCAGTCTGAATAGGGTTAAAAGAAGGGGATTAGTACATCCGGTATAAAACGCCGCTCTACGGCTTTCAGACAGCAGGCCGCTGCTTTTTCTTTTGGTAAGTGGCCTAAAGTGTTATTCATTCTTAAATTACATCAAATGAAAAGGGTCAACATTGTACCATTTCAAGCTGTGTCTAACAAAATATTCACAACTGATAAGCTATAAGAATTTTTTTTTTTTGCTAGTGTTGTTTATTGGAGCACATTTTATTATCATTTAGAGTACCCGGTAACATATTTTTCTGTATTCACCACAATGAGTAAGATGACCGAATTAACTAAATTTACAAGATAAAAACCAGAATAGTACATGTAAGTGTGAATTCAAAACAAACAGAGCATTAACATTAAAATCAAAAGCATAACCTAGCAAAACTTTTATGAATCTTTTTGTAGACCATGTATCAACAGCTAGGAAAAGAAGGACTTTGCACAGTTTGACAGGCTACATTTAGGATGAAAAAAAAAATGTAAATGGAACTAAATGAAAACAGCATATAATTTATCATCTATAAATATTATGAGAATGAATTGCTCCTACCTAATTTCCCTGATGATCATTGGAGACATAAGACGGTTATAGGCATCATCTACAGCCATACATATGATCTTACTGGAGTAGGAGTTGTATTGAGTATGTGAGGACCATTTAGTCTTGCACCAGTGGATGAATTGGTTTGTGAGTCTGTCAGGCAGGGTCACCTTGACTGTTAAAGCTTTGTGCTCTTCACCTCGATTGATCGCCAAAACCTGCAAACAGGGATTAGACATGAGATGAATCGAGGCCAAACGAACAGCTATTCATCTTTGATATAATCATAAAGAGAGTTAACAGAATTAATTTCCAGAATTATATTTCAATCTAGTGCATACTCTCCCTTCATGACAGCATTCTAGAGATCTTGTAAAACATAACCCACAAATATCACTTAATAATTTCTCTGTAGTCTTTGTAGTGATATCAGGGGGGCATTTCATCAAAGGACTTGTCAGACATTTTATCTGACAAATTTGCTCTCAGCCAATCAGATGCAAGCATTTCAGTAGCTTATAACAGTTTGTCGGATAAAACATCCGACAAGTTCTTTGATGAAATGCCCTACTGATGTGTATGAAATATTTAGCAAAGACAAGACATGGAAATTACTTGGTTATATTCGGAATCTTCTTATATCGGGGTAAAAAAAACAAACAAAAACAATACAAAGAGCAGGACCAGGAAATCAGGATCAGAAATCTCGTCGAATATCAGACTTCTGCAAGTTTCAAATGTACTGTTTTCTCTTTGATTTGTAAATAGTCTCTTTTTTTTAACTTATTAATCACCTGGGGGTGATTCACTAACATTTAACAATCAATCCTAACTATGGACATATGGAACTATAACACGATCCTAAAATTGATGCTATACCAGTTGGGATGGATTTTAGCTCTTAGTGAATCAAGCCCCTGTTGCTCTGAACAATTGAGGAAATTAAACAAATGATTACAACTATGGAGCGATGACCTAAATAAAATGTTTTATTTGACAAAGTTTATCTTGTATACCTGATGTGGTTTGACAGTATTGATTGAGTATTTCCCATCAATGTACATCTGGAACTTCTCATAGTTGACTTCCTGGTCCTTCTTGGTCTTCTTCCTGGCTAGTCCAGCCTTGCTAACACTCAGATAGATCTGATGACTCATATCTTTCACACTTAAAAAGAGAGAAAACCAAAAGATATAAAAACTATTCAATGGAAGCCTGACTAGTCCAACTGTGCTTACACTCAGGTAGATCTGATTGCTCATATCTTTTACACTTAAAAAGAGAGAAAACCAAAAGATATAAAAACTATTCAATGGAAGCCTGACTAGTCCAGCCTTGCTTACACTCAGGTAGATCTGATGACTCATATCTTTAACACTCAAAAAGAGAGAAAACCAAAAGATATAAAAACTATTCGATGGAAGCCTGACTAGTCCAACTGTGCTTACACTCAGGTAGATCTGATTGCTCATATCTTTTACACTTTGTATGAGAGGAAAAAAACAAAAAAAAAAACAGTTTATAAAGACCACTCAGTGGAAGCCTGGCTAGTTTCGCATTGATTACACTCAAGTAATAATAATAATGATAAATACAGCATTTATAACGCGCCATTCTTCTAGTAAACTATTCAGAGGCGCAGAGGGAAAAAGTAGATCGGGGGTGTTACACAAAGAGCCTAAGTAGACTTAGAGTCGCACTTAAACTCTTAGCGCATCCTTTATTTAATGCGCTATCTCATTGATAAACTTCTCAATGGCGCGCATCCCCTCAGCATAATCTTACCAATCAGATGATGTGTAATATACCACACACAAATAGGAATTGAAGTGCGACTATAAGTCTACTTAACTCCTTGTGAAACACCCCCCTGATGTCTCATATCTTTCACACTTTGGGTGAGAGAAGACCAAAAATATTATTGAACCTGTTTATAAAGACCAATCAATGGAAACATGAAAATGACCTTTGTAGGACAAGTGGTTTTTAGATTCCTACCACAAGAAAGCAGTGTGTGTCAAATATCTTTAGTAATGTGTGTTGAAGAATGCACTTCTGTATAAAAATGCCTGGGTTAATGTTTGTAATGATATTCAACAAGATTAAGAGAAAAAAGAACCAGAATTTATCTATGGATAATGTGCATGTTGGGTCAAAGATCTGACACTGTTACAGTAAAGACTATACACAATAAATGAATAACAAGAGAATTAAATCTAAATTTGATAAATTTCTTTAATTATAATGTACATTTTAAGTGATTGTAATGAAAATAAAAAACTGAATGTCAAGAGTATAAAACATCTTAAATATCTTACCAAGATCTGAGATAATCAACAGTTGTTTTATCCTTTGATACTACTTCTGCTATGATATGCTGAACTCCCTTCTCCACCTCAGCTGCTGTCCTACAACCTATAATACAATGTCAACATTTCTATATTTTACATGACACCAAAATCTCACTTACCTAGATATTTTTATGACACATATATATTTCTTGAAGTATTCACATTAAAATCCAGAGGTACCTTTTGTCAGCATACATTTACTAATTTTAAAGAGTGACATACAACAGCTAATCCCCTTATTATAATTAAACCTCTATATCTAATGATCTACTTATTTATTTATCTCTTTCACTCTTTTCATAATTACAATGATATTGCAATTGTGCGCCTTGGGTGCCCTTTTAGGCAGAAAAGTGCGCTGTACAAATTTAGAATTATTATTATCATTATTATTATTAATTTACATATTTAACACACAGCGATTGGATCAATTTGTATAATACTAAACAACAACATGAAATTGAAAGAGAAGGAACCGATCACAGACAAAGGAAAAAAATTAGTCTTTCAATGTGTTTTAATTTGAGACATTCTAATGAGAAGCACTGATCAGGTTGAAACAACAAAAGTTTTAGCCCAGAAGCTTCCTATTCAGGTGGTTCTTGAAACAAATTAGACAACAAGCTATTATTTTCTACCACTGCAAATGATAAAGTAAAACAATTAAATTGCCTCCCAACTTCAACTCAACTCACCTTCTTTTTCAGGGTTAATATAGCTTTGTATATTAAATAGACCTGATTTCTCTTCCAGGAGACTATCAGCCGCTGGTTCTAAACCTGCCGACCTTGCTCGCTCTGCTAACGTTGTCTTACTACCAGTCCTAAATGGAGCAAACTGGAAATGACAACAAATACATCATAAATTAAGAAATAATGAGGTAGTTTCTAGCAACAAAGTCAAATTTATAGCTTTTATTAAACAGAGAATTACTGAAGAAAATTCATTCTTGCATATTCCTTGGCTAAAAATCTTTGAAAGTAAACCTTTGTTCCAACTACCGGTACATGTTGTGTAATTAGTGTTGTGTCTAATTTTGTTTCATAAATTTCACTAACTTGAAATTATGTATTTGTGAAATGTAGTTACATATAAATAAAAGGAATTTCTCTATATTGAATCTTTAATAGCCAATACATTTATGTGATTCAGTAACAAATGTCATGAAAATTGTTCAAAAAAATAATAAGTACCAATATAGAAAAAATGTCTTAATTGAATAAATAATTTTTGTGACAACATGACAATAATTAAAGATATAATTAACCATATAGTTTTGAGAGGAAGATCTTCCAATATTACCCTGGGGGTATTTGAAAATTTAACCAGTTTTTACATACCAATCTCTCAAGTTCTATCATACTGTATGAATTGCACAGGGATTCCCTGAGCTGCTTAGTTAGTTTCTTCTCTTTGCCAAGTTTCTCCAGATGTGATTTGGTCTTCTCTTGAACAACCCTTTATTCAAATAAAACGAAACAATTACAGTAATAAAATAATTTAAAAAAAAATAATGCATAAACATTGCATCATTAGTATTGTTCCCTGGAGCCTTGAGAAACAAGAATAAACATAAACATGGCAATATTCTTACAGCCTTAAAATAACATTCAAAACTTTTAATTAGGAAAGTGAAAAATATTTTGAATATAGCTATAAGATTCCAAGTTTTTCTTGAGAAACATGATCTGGGACAGAAATATTTCACTACAAAAAAAGAAGAATTTTACATAACCAACTTCTAATAATGAATATGAAAGTTTACATATTTGGTGCTCTAATATAAGTAAATAGCATGTATTCAAACTTTGAAAATAATTTCTAAAGTACACTGGAACTGCATGTAATTGAAATCTTAAAAGTAAACTGCATGATATTGACCTTTGAGCAGTAAGATTGACTAGTTCAACTTTCTGCTTAGGAACATTTATCAAAAAACAAATTTAACACATTTAAATAAGTTTATAAATCAAAAGTACTTTCAGCTCGTACAATACTGTGGAGGTGTTTAAAAAAAATAAAAGGAAATATTACTTGAGCTCTTCAAGTGATGATTTGATTTCTCTGATGACTGCTGCCTCCATGTTAAAGGTCTGTTCCTTCCTATAGCGAGCAATGAATGGCACAGTACAATCATCTTCCAATAGCTTCACTACATTCTCCACAGCCTTCTGATTGACTGGATTACCATTGCTCCTGTATGTCAGAGAATGTATAAGGTGAACTGTTAAGTCATTATTATCATCATCATTATCACAGTTCAGGAAAAATTATTAGACCAAACTCTTTTATATAAGGGTTTCAGTGTAAGTTTCTCAATTTGTGTGGTAAGAAAACATATTAAATGCAGACTAAGGGTGCTATCTCACTTCGCAGAAACAAAATTGAGACTGATTTGCCAGCATGACATTGCACTACATCTGTTTCCTCAGTCTCCGCGACAACTTTTTCTGTGCCACAGGAGACAGATCTAGTACAATGCCATGCTGGCTAATCCGTCTTTTGTATAACGTAACCTTTTGTATGTGGGACAAAAGATTTCGTCGCGGAAAAATAGGAGACAATGCCATGCTAGCAAATCTGTCTCAATTTTGTTTCCGCGAAGTGAGATACCACCCTTACTCTTCTTCTATTCATTCTTCAGCATAATATTATTGTCATGTGAGAATAGACCTTTCATTTTTAATGCAATTGGCGCTCTTGTCCCAGAACAGAGAATAAGCTTGGTGTAATAATTTTTGCCCAAGCTGCATAAACAAATCAATTATGATAGGCCCGTACTAACAGTTTAAAGCATTTACAAGTCTGCGGCCAAAAGATGTCGCTATTGGAAATCATGGGTCATCATCCATGATATTGCTGTATAAAAATGCCATCACTTGTTTAAATGATGTGTTTAAAGATGATATATTGTACTGCTTACAAAATGTACAAATAATTCTGAGATTAAAGGTTTAAAACATGGTTGTTATTCAAACAATTGATTTAGATTAACCCTTTAGCACCTAAACTGCCCGAGACCGCCCCTCAGCTTACTCACTAAACCGCCCCTGTCATAAGCACGCTAAAGTCGAGATAGTATCAAATTTTTTTGATGAAACATGCCCATACTTGTTGTGGATTACTCATTGGATGTGTGCTGTCCGATTCTGCACAAAAAAAGTATGTTTTAAGAGCAATTCTTATTGAAAAAACCTGATTGAAACCAAGCATAACCCTTTCCGCTAGTGAGTAAACTGACACTGTTCACGCAGTCTCTAGGTGCTAAAGGGTTAACAATGATGAAAAAGAAGAATTTTTTAAATTTCAAGTGAAAATATGCAATTTGGATTTGTGTGCTGTCCGATTCTGCACAAAAAAAGTATGTTTTAAGAGCAATTCTTATTGAAAAAACCTGATTGAAACCAAGCATAACCCTTTCCGCTAGTGAGTAAACTGACACTGTTCACGCAGTCTCTAGGTGCTAAAGGGTTAACGATGATGAAAAAGAAGAATTTTTTAAATTTCAAGTGAAAATATGCAATTTGGATTTGAGCATTTTTGTAATCTATGTGCAATGATAAAAAATAACTGAGCCTTGTCTTACAATTACTTGCTATTAAAGGTGACCTAATTAATTTACAAGTTCTCCAATCTTATTGTAAGCTAACAAATTTCATCACTCTGCTTTACAGATTTATTGCTGATGTACAATCTCATGGTAAAATGCCATAAAATATGGCCAATCATAATGGAGACTCCATGTAACTCGAGTAACATATACTGGTCATTGTCATGCCTTAAATAAAGGACAAACATGCATGCAGAGCAAATCAAACATTCAATATATTGGCCACTTGTTGATTTCATTGGGTTTTGTTGGTTTTTTTTTTTTTGGGGTGGAAGGGGGGGGGGGGGGCTTCAACTCATAATTTATATAAATTTTGAATGATCCCTATAAACTAGACTAAGAATATAATTACCTGATGCCCGTTTCATTAAGCTGATCACAAATGACATCTGGTGGATGCCATGGTGGGCCATCATAGAAGGACAACTCATTCATGTTTTCCTCATCATCAGAAAGAACATCGTCATCATATGGAAGTGATGATCGGAGAGATTTTCTCCTTGCCATTTTAGGC
Source organism: Paracentrotus lividus (assembly GCA_940671915.1). NCBI lineage: Eukaryota > Metazoa > Echinodermata > Echinoidea > Camarodonta > Echinidae > Paracentrotus > Paracentrotus lividus. Next base: position 47,907,337 of record CALNVZ010000174.1, on the reverse strand, counting down.
TCAGCTGGCTAAGAGAGCCTTTGGAAGAGAAAGAGGTGTAAATAAAGAAATATAAGTAGACATGAACTATATCAGATTGGTGAGTGAACATGCAGTGCTGTTTAAAAGTTCCTTCATTTTTCAATGTGCAGCTAAGGTTCTGTTAATTTTAAAGCAATTAGAGAAAAATAACTTTATTCTCAAAGAATCAACAACAAAAAATTTACATTGAATGATCAGGCCTTCATTACCTAAATGATATCTGTAAAATCATTACAATATGTAAAAGAAACATGCTCACCATACATACATTCTCTACATGTGTATGGTAGAGGGTCCCAAAGCAACATGGGTCTTAAATCTACACACTGCGTAAAATATGTGCAAAAAGTGAATGGAGCCAAAAGTTTGCTTTCACTGAATACAGGCGACGTAACTCCAAAGTTTTGTTTTATTTCAAAGTTCAAAATCCCTTCATTTACGGTTAAACAAAAGAATAAGGTGTCAAAAAGTAAAATTTATTGAACTACATTAACAATATCACGTCATGTCCCTTTAGTCATAGATTTGAAAGAAACACATACTTTTGTGCCCCCCCCCCCCACACTCAGGCAGTCTACCATAGGCCTACACGTATGCGTGTTCCCAATTTCTTGATCTTGATGCTGTGATGTACAAACGCCTGGTGTGGCTTTCCCAGAAAGGGGTATATTTTAGAGGCTCAGGTCGGGGGAAAAAAACCTGAGTAATCATTAAAATAGGGGTCTTTTAGCATTTTTCAGTTCTTTGAAGACAAATTCTGAAATAAGTTCCTGAATATGGTCCAAAAACCTGGGAAAAGGGGGGTTATTTTATTGGCTACCCCTCCAAAAGCCTGTAATACGGGGGTAATTTTTGGGCAACTTCCCTTCCAAATGCCTGTAATAGGGGGTAATTTTTTACACGGCTTCCCCGACTGATAGGGGTATCTCTAAGAATCCGGAAGGAACATAGCTGTTTGGTTGACCCCCTGAGTGGGGGGGGGGGGGGGGGGGGGTGGCGTACTTAAGTGTCAAAGCCAACTGCAAAGTGAGTACATAGAATAAGGTCCCATTCCGTTTAGATGTAAACAAAGCAGAGGGTCTAACCTCACAGCGATTTTCAGGGGTACCGAGTGAGAAGAAAAAGAATTTTTCCAGGAGAAAAAGAAATTATTTTGATTCTCTTCCTATGTAAGTAATTTAAGTGTTTGTGCTAGAAATTAGATAAATTTTCATTATAGATTGTACAGCTAATAGATGAGAATACCAGTGGTAGTCGTCTTAAAGGGATGCAGTAACATTGAATGATATTCAAATCACAATTTCTTGATTTAGCTCATTTTGTCAACATAATTATAAACTTATAGAGAATTATCTATGGTATATTGTGCTATGTTGGCAAGACTGACCTGTTACAGTAAACGACATTACAAATAATGAAATAAAAGAGAATTAAATTAAATTTGATAATTTCTTTAATTAAATGTACAATTTTAAGTGTTGTAATGAAAATAAAAAAAACTGATTCAAGGTACTAAACATCTTATATCTTACAAAGATCTGAGGATTTCAACATTGTTTTATCCTTTGATATCATCTTTCTGCTATGTAATGCTGAACTCCCTTCTCCACCTATCAGCTGCCTGTCCTACACCTATAATACAATGTCAACATTTCCATATATTTACATGACACCAAAATCTCACTACCTAGATATTTTTATGACAGATATAGTATTGTTGCTTGAAGTATTCACATTAATCCAGGGTACCTTTGTCAGGCATACATTTACTAATTTAAAGAGTGACATTACATACAGCTAATCCCTTATTATAATTAAACCTCTATATTCTAATGATCCTATTATTTATTTATCTTCTTCACCTTTCATAATTAACAATGATATTGCAATTGTGCGACCTTGGGTGCCTTTTAGGCAGAAAGTGCGCTGTAGCAATTTAGAATTATTATATTCATTATTATATATTAATTTACATATTAACACACAGCGATGGATCAATTGTATAATTCTAAACCAACAACATGAAATTGAAAGAGAAGATACCGATCACAGACAAGGGAAAAATAGTCTTTCAATGTGTTTTAAATTTGAGGGACTTCTATGAGAAGCACTATCAGGTTGAAACAACAAAAGTTTTTAGCCAGAAGCTTCCTATTCAGGTGTTTTGAAACAATAGACAACAAGCTATTATTTTCTACCACTGTGCAAAATGATAAAGTAAAACAATTAAATTGCCTCCCAACTTAACTCATACTCACCTTCTTTTTCAGGGGTTAATATAAGCTTTGTATATTAAATAGACCTGATTTCTCTTCCAGGACGACTTTCAGCCGCTGGTTCTAACCTGCCGACCTTGCTCGGTCTTGCTAACGTTTGTCTTACTACCAGTTCTAATGGGAGCAAACTGGAAATGACAACAAATACATTCATAATTAAGAAAAATGTAGGTAGTTTCTAGCAACAAAGTTCAAATTCTATAGCTTTTATTAAACAGAATGACTGAAGAAAATTCATTCTTGCATATTCCTTGCTAAAATCTTGAATATAAACCTTTGTTCAACTACCGGATATTCATGTTGTGTAATTAGTGTTTGTGTCTAATTTGTTTTCATAAATTTTCACCTATACTTGAAATTATGTATTTGGTGAATATGTTAGTTTACCATATAATAAAAGGAATTTCTCTATATTGAATCTTTATAGCCAATACATTTTGTGATTCAGTAACAAATGTCATGAAATTGTTCAAAAAAATAATAAGACAATAATAGAAAAATGTCTTAAGTTGAATAAATAGATATTTTGGGTGAAACAAAAACATGGAAAACAAAATAATTAAAGATATAATTAACATATAGTTTTGAGAGGAAGATCTTCCAATATTACCCTGGGTATTTGAAAATTTAACCAGTTTTTACATACCAATCTCTCAAGTTCTATCATACTGTATAATTGCACAGGGATTCCCTGAGCTGACTAGTTAGTTTCTTCTCTTTGCCAAGTTTCTCCAGATGTGATTGGTCCTCTTGAACAACCCTTTTCAAATAAAACGAAACAATTACAGTAATAAATAATTTAAAAAAAAATAATGCTATACATGTGCTCATTAGTATTGTTCCTGGAGCCTGAGAGAACAAGAATAAACATAAACATGGCAATATTCTTACAGCCTTAAAATAACATTCAAAACTTTTAATTAGGAAAGTGAAAAATATTTGAATATAGCTATAAGATTCCAAGTTTTCTTGAGAAACATGATCTGGACAGAAATATTTCATACAAAAAAAGAAGAATTTTACATAACCAACTTCTAATAATGAAATATGAAAGTTTACATATTTTGGTGCTCTAATAAAGTAAATAGCATGTATTCAAACTTTGAATAATAATTCTAAAGTACACTGGAACTGCATGTAATTGAATCTTAAAAGTAAACTGCATGATATTGACCTTTGAGCAGTAGATTACTAGTTCAACTTTCTGCTTAGGAACATTATCAAAAAACAAATAACACATTTAAATAAGTTATTAAATCAAAGTACTTTCAGCTCGTACAATACTTGGAGGTGTTAAAAAAATAAAAGGAAATATTACTTGAGCTCTTCAGTGATGATTTGATTTTCTCTGATGACTGCTGCCTCATGTTAAAGGTCTGTTCCTTCCTATAGCGAGCAATGAATGGCACAGTCACATCATCTTCCAATAGCTTCACTACATTCTCCACAGCCTTCTGATTGACTGGATTACCATTGCTCCTGTATGTCAGAGAATGTATAAGGTGAACCGTTAAGTCATTATTATCATCATCATTATCACAGTTCAGGAAAAAATTATTAGACCAAACTCTTTTATATAGGTTTCAGTGAAGTTTCTCAATTTGTGTGGTAAAGAAAACATATTAAATGCAGACTAAGGGTGCTATCTGTCACTTCGCAGAAACAAAATTGAGACTGATTTGCCAGATGACATTGCACTACATCTGTTTCGCTCAGTCTCCGCGACAACTTTTTCTGTGCCACAGGAGAAGATCTAGTACAATGCCAAGCTGGCTAATCCGTCTTTTGGTATAACGTAACCTTTTGTTGTGGGACAAAAGATTTCCGTCGCGGAAAAATAGGGAACATGTGCATGCTAGCAAATCTGTCTTCATACTTTGTTTCCGCTAAATGAGATAACACCCTTACTCTCTTCTATTCATCTTCAAGTCCATAAATATTACTATGTATGCGTGAGAATAAGACCTTGTCATTTTTATATGCAATTTAGGCCCTTGTCCCAGAGACAGAGAAATAGCTTGGTAGTATACATTTTCTGCCCAAGTGCCATAAACAACATCAATGTATGATAGCCCGTATGAACAGTTTAAAGGCTTTACAAGTTTCTGGGGCGGCCCAAAGCGGGGATTATCCCTAATTTGGAACAGATGCATATGGGTCATCATCCCATGATATTGCGTATAAATGCCAATCACTTGTTTTTAATTGATGTGTTGTAAAGATTATATAGTTGTACTGCTTAACAAAATTGTACAATAATGTCTGACATTAAGGTAAAACATGGTTGTTATTCAATACAATTGTTTAGTTGCAATTAACCCTTTTAGCACCCTAAAACTTGCCGAGGACTCGCCCTCAGCTATCCACTAAACCCGCCCCTGTCATAAGCCACGCTAAAGGTCGACCATTGATAGTACCAGAATTTTTTTGATGAAACATGTCCACATCTTGGTTGGTGGATTACTCATTTGGATGTGGTGCTGTCCGAATTTCGCACAAAAATATGTTTTTAAGAGTCATTTTTTGAAAACCTGATTGAAACCGACTAAGTTTCATACCCTTTTCCGCTAGCTGAGTAAACTGACACTGGTTACGCTGGCTAAGTTCTCTAGGTCGTAATAGGGTTACAATGATGAAGAAAGAATGACTTATTTTTTAAATTTCAGTGATACGTCAATTTGGATTTGCGTGTGCTGTTCCGATTTCTGCACAAAAAAAAGATATGTTGTTTACCCAGAGCCACACTCTTATTGAAAAAAACTGATGAAACCAAAGCATACCCTTTCCGCTAGTGAGTAATACGACACTGTTTCACGCCAGTCTTAGGTGCATAAGGGTTAATCTGATGATGAAAAAGAAGAATTTTTTAAATTCAAGTGAAATAGTGCAATCTTGGATTTGAGCATGTTTTCTAATCCATATGTGCAATGATTAATAAATAACTTGAGTCCTTGTACTTACAATTACTTGCATAAAAAGGACTTAATAAGTTTATCATTTAAGTTACATGTAGCTATACAAAGTTTCATCACTCTGCTTACAGATTTATTGTCTGTCGTACAATCTCTGGTAATGCTAAGAATATGGCCAGTCATAAAGTGGAGACTCCATGTACATCGAAGTAACATATTAACGTGGTCATTAGTCATGGCCTTAAATAAAGGACAAGACATGCATCAGAGCATAATCCAAACACTTCAATATATGGCACTTGTTTTTGATTTCATTGGGTTTGTTGGTTTTTATTTTTTTTGGGGGGGTGGAAGTTTTTTGGTTGGGAATTGGGTCGAGGCGGGGGGGCTAACAACTCATGACCCTCTATCACTGAGAATTTTGATGATCCTTAGATAGTATCGGTAACTAGACAAGAATAAACTAGCTGATGCCCTTTTTTGCGATTGAAGTTGGGCTGATCACAAATATAACATCTGGTGGATGCAACATGCTGGGGCCATTCATAGTAAACAACTCATCATGCGTTTTCCTCCATCATCAGAAAAGAACATCTCATCATATTGGAAGTGAATGATTCGGGAAGAGATTTTCTCCCCTTGCCATTTTAGCTCAGCTGGCTAAGTAGAGCCTTGGAAGGAGAAAGAGGTGTAAAGTAAGAAATATTAAAGTAGCATGAACTATATCAAATGTTGGTGATCGTGGAACATGCCCGGGCTGGTTTAAAAGTTCCTTGTGATATTTTTCGAGAATGTTGCGAGCTAAGGTCCTGATGGATAATTTTAAAGCAAGTTAGAAAAATAACTTTATTCTCATAAGAACTCAACCAACAAAAAATTTACATTTGATATGAAGATCAGGCCTTTCGTCTTACCTAATATGATAGTGCTGTAAAGATCATTACAATTATCGATACACGATAAGCAAAACTCTGCCCTACCATACGATACATGTCTGATAAACATGTGTATGGCTAGATGGGTCCCATACAGCAGAGCTGAGGGTCTTAAATCATATCGCGGTGGCGGGTACGCTTGATGATAATATCGATGTGCATTATGGAGTAAGTGTGGTCATGCGTAAATAGTAAAAAGTGAATGCGAGAAAGTTTGCTTTCTGCTCAATAACAGGCGAAACGGATATATTCACTCAAGTTGTTTTATTTCAATGAGTTCATAATGATCCCTTCATTGACGGTTTAAAACAAAAGAATAAGGTGTCAAAAAGTAAAATTATTGAAACTAATATAGACAATATCACGTCATGTCGCGTTTGAGTATCATAGATTTGAAAGAAACATTACTTTGTGCCCCCCCCCTCCACCTTCAGTCAGCAGTCTACCATTAGCGCTACACGTATGCGTGTTCCCAACATTTCTTGATCTTGCATGCTGAGATGTACAAAACGCCTGGATGTGGCTTTCCCAGAAAGGGGTAATATTTAGTAGCTCAGGGTTCGGTCGGGGGAAAAAAACCTGAGTAATCATTAAAAATAGGGGTTCTTTTAGCATTTTTTCAGTTCTTTGAGACAAATCTTCTGAAAAGTTCCTGAATATGGGTCAAAAAACCTGGGAAAAGGGGGTTATTTTATTGGTGCTACCCCTCCAAAAGCCTGTAATACGGGGGTAAATTTTTGGGCAACTCCCTTCCAATGCCTGTAATAGGGGTAATTTTCTTCACACGGCTTCCCGACTGATAGGGTATCTCTAAGAATCCGAAGGAACATAGCTGTTTGGTTGACCCCCTGATGTGGGGGGGGGGGCTCGGTGGTCGTACTTAACGTGTCAAAGCCTGACTGCAAAGTGTAGCTACATAGAATAATGGTCCCATCCGTTAGATGTAAACAATAGAGCAGGGTGCCTAACCTCAACAGCGATTGTTCAGGTGGTACCGAGTGAGAGAAAAAGAATTTTTGCAGAAAAAGAAATTATTTTGATCTCTCTATGTAAGTAATTTAAAGTTTGTTGCTAGAAATTAGATAAATTGTTTTCATTATGATTGTACAGCTAAGTAGATGGAATACCAGTGGTAGTCGTCTTTAAAGCGGGATGCGTAGTACACATTGATGATATTCAAATCACAATTTCTTGATTTAGCTCATTTTGTCAACATAATTTATATAACTTATAGGTCAGTTCTAGCTGTATCTCTTCAAAATAGACAAGTAATTGCTTGCTATTACTTTCGAATATCAATGATTTCTATCTCAAATTTAGTAAACCATCTGCGTGGTGGAAAACAAATTGCCATGTGCTTTTCAAGACACCCCTAGCACTTCCTGTCGTGTTCCCCCAGCGACGCCTAGCGGCTGGAGTTGTTTGCTGCAAAGGGGTTGAAAATTCACTCGCGTCTGCTTGCTGTACACTGTTTTTGTGGTAGTAAAGTGATTCCATTTGCATCTAAAATTTTCCAGTAGTATGTTGTTTTACTATTTAGAGCATATAATTTATTCATCTTGATTCTAATTGCCTCTGTTTTGAAAATTACTGTTTCCCTTTAAGGCTGGGCTCACATACAATCAACACTGTCTGTAATTTGCTGTGATACGCGATTTTTTAAACACAATTGGTAGTTTGCAATATTTATTGCGACATTTGATAACATGCAATGTTCATCTTATGAGGGGTCAAAAATGTAACAGGAACAATGTAATTGAATTTTTTCCATGCGGCCTTTAATTAGGATAAAGGTCAAAATCGCAAGATCGCTGCATGACCTACCGAAGTCTACATGCCCCTGGCGTGAGACTCAAGCCTCAGCACCATTCAGTCCTGCATAAACCGAGACGATGCGCGCTCTGTACTATAGTTTCCAGGTTATAGGCGTTATGTAGAGTTATTCTGGCATGCGTGGTTGTGGAGGTATAGACGACTGACTGAATTGCTGCGGAGCGAATCGGAACTTACTCTCCGCCACCACCCTCATAATATGCACGCGGCTTTCAAAACGCTATACAATTTTTTACCTTTTTGGGTCATCAAACTATAAAAAAAAATTGGCAGTCTTGTCGCATCAACAATAGCTGGCCAAGTGCCGATTTTTTTTTCTGCAGGCCGACGTGTATATGCAAGAATACTTACTAAATGTTACATTGATGGTAGCTATGTGCGAGCCGTGCCTCGCTCGCGTGTACAAGTTAGTAATGGCGCGAGCAGCACATGATGGCATAGAGAGTGTATTAATATGACACTAGAGAGGCTGAACTTCCTGAAATTGACTGTGAATCCATGGCGGAGCTTCCTGCAGCTGGTGGATCCGTTTGCATATTAAATGAGGGCAAAAATCTGTGCGTGCATGTTGCAGGTACTGCGTGCATTTCTTATAAAAGTAGTCTGGCCTGGTCTTAAGTTTCTTCCTCTTGGTTAATTTTGAGGAAATCATGGCCAGGATCGTGTGCTGCTTTCGGGCTGTACACCCAGAAGGAAAAGGAGTACATGGTATTTAGTATGGGGGGGGGGGGGGTCAGATTCGAATCTTTTAGAAAAATGTTAAACCAGGTTCCCGATCAGCTTTACGTGTCAGTGTGTGTGGTGTGGTGGGGGGGGGTGGGTGGTGGGGTCCGAAGGGCTGGTAGATTTCATATGAGAAATGACCATAGCGGTCGAGCAGGCTT
>CALNVZ010000174.1:47858934-47898451 GCA_940671915.1 Paracentrotus lividus | reverse complement strand
GTCAGTCTTGTATCTCTTCAAAATACAAGTAATTGCTTGCTTTACTTTCGAGATATCAATGATTTCATAACTCAAATTTAGTAAACCATCTCGTGGTGGAAAACAAATTGCCATGTGCTTTTCAAGACACCCCACTTCTGTCGTGTTCCCCCGACGCCTAGCGGGCTGGAGGTTTGCTGGCAAAGGGGTTGAAAAATTCATCGCGTTGCCTGTTACACTGTTTTTGTGGTAGTAAATGACTTCCCATTTGATCTGAATTTCTAGTAGTTTGTTTTTACTATTTGAGCATATAATTTTATTCATCTTGATCTAATTGCTCTTGTTTTGAAGTTACTGTTTCCCTTTAAGGCGGGGTCACACCAATGCGACTTGCCTGTGATAGCGTTTTTTAAACAAATGGTGTTTGCAATATTTATGCCGACATTTGATAACATGCAATGTTATCTTATGAGGGTTAAAAATGTAAAGGAAACAATGTAATTGAATTTTTTCGACCATGGTGGTTGAATGGGCTTACAACGCAAAAAAGGGTCATCAACTAAAAAAACAGTTGACATTTCGTCATTTGGGGGTGGGGGGGAGTCGACCACCTCTCTCAACATATCTGTGAAAGTTCACTAACATGAACTTTTCTGATTCAGTTCATGATTTTTCAAGCAGCCATGAAGAAATGGGAAGAAAAAAGGAGAATAAACAAGAAATAGAGCAATTTTTTTTTTTTTTTTTTTGTAGGCCCATATACCTCTACATTATTCAATTTAGATCAAAATGAGTTGTTTAAGTAAGTCATCTTGCCCTCCCTATTGAAATATATAAACTGACGCCATCCCGTCCTAGATGCTTATTTTGTTTTTTTTAATGATTTAACTCTCTTTTAATGTGTGTTTTTTTTTTAATTACATTCCCCTTTCATCTTATCCAAAAATAAGGGCCTAAACTTTAGACATTATTTCCAGACCTCCGAAATATAGGCCTAAGCCTATACGCTAGAAATGCGACACTCGCGAAGAACGGTTTTTAAGAGGCGAATGTAATTACTGTAAACAAACAGGGGGTGTCGGTTTATTAAATAGGAATAACAAACTACTTAGGAATTCTAAGAATTTAATTGAAATGAATTGAATTTGTTGTCTATTAAGTAGAAATCATTATGAATCAATCTGGAGAATCAATAATCCCTTGAAATATATATTGCAGGCCGGGATTGCAGGTTCTGCTTCATCCTACGCATCTCAGTGATCCTACGCTAGATCGATATAGGCTTATGTCGTTTTCCCTTCTTTTCTGGATGCTTCCAAAGACGATGCTAAAGATCTCAGGCCCAGCCACTCTCTGAACTTGGCATCTCTGTCGCTGTGACGTCACTGCGTCTGCGGTATGGAAACATTTTTTAATTTATACAAAGAAGGGGGTTCACATCATCTGGTTCACAATCAGCTTTTATTTCAATTTTGGTATTCATATGAATACCCGCAACTTTGGACAGTATGAATTTCCTTGTTTGAAAGTTTGTATCAAATAACATCAAAGTTTTCCTGAAAAATCGAACCGCAGCAAGTCGCATCGTGTGAGCCCGCCTTTAGGTTCGCCTAAAGGCGCGCCCCGCCCTAACGTTAGCTCTCTCAACTCCCGGGCCGGGACGGACGCCTGACCAAGAAGATGATTTGAATATCGCGCTGAAAGTGAAAGCAAGCAGTGGACGTGGACTAACGTCGAACTAATATGAGTTTCTTTTACACTATTTTATTAATGAAATTTTAGTTTACGAGGCCTATTTACCAGTACTAGATGAAGATCAATGGTGGTCGACGCCGGGGTCGACGTCGAGAAGGCGATCCGATAATCGTGAAGACAAAGCTTGACTCTTCAAGCAAGTAGGACATTTATTAACCTCTCCAGCCAAATCATGAGATTTTTAGCCTCTTTTGCAGGCGTAGACATTTTTGTCTTTTTCTTTGATCTATGCTACTGTTTTTGATACTTCAATATGAACTTAGTCTAAGCCGAAAAAATAGTTGATTTCTTATTTAAACTGCTTTTTTAAGAACATCAAAGAAGAAGTTTCAGCAAGAAGGAATTAATCAATTTTTGCTCACGTGCGTGCGACAGAAAGAAAACTATCCTGCGACTACAAAAAAGCTAATTTGGCAATTTCGATAATTCATAAGTTAGTGATGGATGTTGCAGTTTGTCTCCAAGATTTTGAGGATTTCGCCACGGCGTACCTCCCCAAAAATGCCTTAGATTATTACAGGAGTGGTGCCAATGACGAACAGACATTGACTGATAATCGAGAGGCATTTAAAAGGTATTTATAACCTACTCTTGTAGTAAACAAAACAGTCAAGATCGTCTTGTGACTCGACCGTGAGCGTGACGGCGCGGCCGGGCTACGCCCCGCCTACTCCCCGGCCCTGTTCCAGAGGGTGAGACTACTTACAGATCTAGACCATTTATGGTGATAAGATGCAGTTTTAAGTTTGCTAGACCTTTAGATGAAGATCTAAGTTAGAGATCTGTATTACCTCCTGAAAGTCCACAGCTATCATGCCTGTGACTTGGGCTCAAAACCTGCACCTGCCTAATCATTGCTAATCAAGTTACAGGTAGAAATAAATCTTTTCTGTTTAAAAAAATACAGGGTAATTTTTGCAGGGGGGGGGGGGGTATTATGGTACCTTTTTTCAAATTTCATAAATTCAGTCACATTTTCTTTAAATTCAAACTGACAATTTAATGTGAAGAGTACAATAATTTGCATACTGCTGAAGAGAAATTAGACCTGGAAGCATGACTTCTACTCTGCATTCTTCCAGTAATTTTGTGTTATTAAAGTTAAAGGTAACTTATACAATAGTCACACTTGCATAAGTGGTGGCGGATCAAAAATTTTCTGAAGGGGACGGGGTTGACCTTTGCTGCGAAATTGTTCATTATCACCTGGCGATAACATTGTAAAATGCATTTATTCGGCAGGCTTGAACCCAGAACTAAGCCCTACAACATTCAGCATGGACTTTTGAGAAGAAGCTGAAGCTGGCCTTTTGCTACATCTGTGGGGATGTGGTATATTTTAAGTTATAGCTTCTTCAAAGCTAACACCGTACATATCTTATATGATCATTCATATTTTCAGTCAACCCCCAATTAAAATTTTACCATGAGTAGTTTGGAGGACCACCTACATAATACCAAGTAAATATGTTATAGGATGGGGGGCCCGTTGTCCGGACACTTAACAAAAATGAAGCCTGCTTGTTTGTCTCAGGATTAAGCCAAAAATATATGTTGAATGATGCTTATCTTCATCAATATTTGATGTGTAGAATATTTTCTATCACTTCGTTCCAAAAAACTACAAAAAGGTTGCTTGTAAACCTTTTCAAATGGCTGGTCAAAATCGTCTGTCCGGATAAACAACCTGTCCGGACATACAACAACTGGGTATACTGTTAAGGCCTCGTCACACCGAGTCCGGTCCGGTGACCGGTACGGCAAATCGCTCCATGAGCGATCCCATAAAAACCGTACCGGTTGGCGTTCCGGCTAGTACGGCATAGCCCGTGTTTGTTGTGACCAGTCTCATTGCAATAGTACACGGCCAAATCATTTCGATCGTTTTTTGCCCATTGTTGAACCTGAACGGGCCCGTGCCGTGACCCGGACCGGACTCTGTGTGACGAGGCCTTTACTTTAAACCCATTTGCTTCAAGGTCACATTTTTTGTACATTTGCCTCCTTCAATCCTGAAGATTCTTGTGAATCTAGATATTAATTGTAATCTGACATTCTCTTCATCACAGATTGAGACTTCAGCCACGTATCCTACGAGATGTGTCCATGCGTGATCTTTCCACCACTGTCCTGGGTCAGAAGCTTCCATTTCCCATTGCCATTGCACCTACAGCCATGCAGAGAATGGCACACCCTGATGGAGAAGTAGCAACAGCACGTGGTGAGATGATGTCCAGAAATAAAACAAGTTCCCCTTCCTTTTTTGTTAACAGATCTTTGCCATTATAATAATGATTTATATCTATAGCTGAGGGCATGATAGGGAGTTTTCTATTTAATATTTTTGTTGACGTGCCACCTGAACAAGTTTGAAAGGTAAAGAATGGAAGCTTTTGACAAATAATTGTAATGATTGTTGCTTCTTCATGCATGAAGCTCAAAACTCTTCTAAGTCCTAGTACTTAGTATTGAGAACTTGCAGTGCCTTATCTCAGCTGACCAGTCAACTGCAACCAGTAAATAGAAGAGTTTTGAGCATCACACTTGGAGAAACAACCATCAATATTGTAATTGTTTGTCAATAGCTTCCATTCTTTACCTCTCTACCCTGTTCAGGGGGGCATTTCATGAAAGGACTTGTCGGATGTTTTATCCGACAAACTGTTATAAGCTACTGAAATGCTTGCATCTGATTGGCTGAGAGCAAAATTGTCGTATGAAATGTCCGACAAGTCCTTTGATGAAATGCCCCCCAGATGGCACATAAACACAAATTAAAAAAAAAACAAACTATTGTTACTATAAGGTATGTAGGTTCTCCAATTGTGAACCTCAATTACATTTTGGTAAAACTAAACAATCATGTACCTGTAAAATGCATGCATCTGAGTTAGATTTTAACTTTAAAAATATTAGCACTGTTGATGTCATACTTCTTAATTGAATAGAAATGTGATGTATCTTTCAAAATATCAAAGTTGATTCAAAGGTTACCACATCATAAAGCCCTTGGTATTTTACATTTCTCTCTGGAATACAGCTGCAAGTGCAATGGGGACTGGTATGATCCTTAGCTCCTGGGCTACCAGTAGCATAGAAGAGGTAGCCGAGGCTTCAGGGGACGGCTTGAGATGGTTCCAGCTCTATGTCTATAGGGACAGGGAGGTCACAAGAGACCTGGTCAAGCGGGCAGAGAGGGCGGGCTACAAGGCCATTTTCGTGACGGTGGACACACCCATGCTCGGAAAGAGACTGGCGGATATCCGGAATAAGTTTTCATTGCCGGAGCCATTGAGGTAAAGTATAATATCATGGATACTACTAAAAGTATCCATGATAATATCCTGTATTATTGCAACAGATGGTTGTTGTAGATATGAATAGGAAAATGGCAGCTGCTTTCAAACACTGATTAGAGTAGTTTTGCTCTAGTGTGTGTGTGAGACATTGTCCCTTTCTCCTTATTTTCCTAATCCCAGTGAAAAGAACATTGAGTGAACATGAAATGTAGAAAATCATCTATTGTCATTTCATTTCGATAATCCAGTTGAAAGAAAAAACATGAAAATAAATTGGGAAGGAAAATATGCATTCATGCTCACATATTTCATCAGAGTATCCTAACAGAGTGGCATATACTTAGCTCAGGTAAATATGTTTTCGTTAAAGGCTTTATAGCCAATGCAATTATTGGTTTTTTAGATATATAAAGTATGTCAAGACTTATTCAAAAATACAATGCCCAAAATTGGTTGTAATTGTACTGTGAACACAATCACACATAAACCATGTCAATGTTCTGTTGATATAGTAATGGAGCAGCTATTAATGTAAATCCATTTACCCTTTGCACCTATGAAGAGCAAACATGACAGATATAATGGATAGTGAGCATTAATGCTGTAGAGTGCCTGTAATGTGTAGTGACAAATCACATTAATTCTTGGTTACAGGACATGTTTTCACAAATAAAAGAGAGATCTTGAACTGGGTTTTGTAGTCTTGGGGGCGGGGGGGGGGGGGTACTCTTAGGATTTATAAATAGAACATGTACACAAAGCAGTAGGGTGAGTCAAGTTTATTGGCTACCAAATTGGGGATAAATGCCAGGGGTCACTTCAAAGTAATGCAGCTTTTAGACATATTTTAATAACCTTGAGCAAAGAGGGAAACTGACCAGAAATAGGATTTTCCGTAGATCACTAAGTAAGAGCGCTAGTCTATCAATCCAGGGGGGTGTTTCACAAAGAGTTAAGTAGACTTGGCACTTATCTTCTATGCGCATCCTGTAATATAACGCGCAATCTAATTGATAGACTTCTCTGTGGCGCGCATCATCTTGGCATGATTTGACCAATAAGGTGATGCATTATATACTGCACGCAACTAGGGATTTAAGTGCTATTTTTAAGTCTAGTAACGTAACTCTTTGTGAAACACCTCCCAGAGGGCTTGGGTTCAAAACCTGCTGGAATCCCATTTCCTTTTTCCATTATGTTCAGTTTCTCTCTTTGTTGGATTCCCTACAGTACATTACCTACATGTATCTCAGGGATCAGGGGCCCATTTCTTGAAACTGTTGAAAGTCTAAGTTCGTGGACATCACAATGAAATGCGTATTAATTCTACAACATGTGTCCCTATGGGTTTTCTAAGAACTTAGACTTGTGATGGTTTTGAGAAACGGGCCCCTGAGCTTTTCATTTCCATTTAATATGCTGTAGATATTTAGAAATATATACATATATGTATTTCATCTTTGCATTTCTGTAATTTGGGAATGCCTGTATGATATTGACAGCACAATTAAAGTACCATAACATTTGTGACTAAAATACTATACTCTTCATTCATCTTTGTCTCAGATTAGCCAACTTTACTCTCAAGAAGTCTACCGGAGTACGAGGATCAACCAGCTCAGGTTTAGCAGAGTATGTTGCATCTTTGATTGATCCATCGTTAAGCTGGAAAACCATTGAATGGCTTCAAACAATCACAACACTTCCAATCATACTCAAAGGTGTACTAACAGGTAAACGTTTGGAATTTTTTAGGGTGAGAAGTGAAGTAGGAGTGAGTCTTTTTCGGGTGACATTACATTTGCTCCCGCAACTATTGCTCTGGGGATTTATTTTGTCTAAGAGGTAGGATTAAGGTTGCATTAGGGTTAAGGGTTAGGTTTAGGGTAGGTATAGTGTTAAGTCCAGGGTTAAAGTTAGTCATTTAATTTGTGTATGGAATTTACCTCAAAGCAATCGTGACTGGAGAAAATGTTGTGGAATCCTTCTTACTATGCTCATTTCTAAATCTTGAGCTTCTGTTATTGCTTAACCATCTGTAGAATAAATATAGTCAATTAAAGTACTTGTATTACTAAGAGGGCCCATTAAAACTATGGATATCCTATTTTTCTAATTTCATATGTAAATTTTCATTAACTAAGAACATTTTAGAATGGTTGTCATCTTTTTTTTTTTTTTTCTTATGCCTCCGCCACCGAAGGTGGTGCCGGAGGGATCATGTTTTCGGGTTGTCCGTCCGTCCGTCCGTACGTCCCGCTTGCTCGTTATCGCGATATCTCAAGAACTATTTGAGTGATCAACTTCAAACTAGGGGATAGTATTTACCACCATAGGAAGATGATCTGATTAGATTTTGGAGTATGTAGGTCAAAGGTCAAGGTCATGGAGGTCAAATATCGTGAAATTCTATGTTTTGAGTTCGTTATCGCGATATCTCAAAAACCATTTGAGATATCAACTTCAAAATTATGGATAGTATGTACCACCATAAGAAGATGATCTCATTAGATTTTGGAGTATGTAGGTCAAAGGTCAAGGTCAAGAGGTAAAAAATAGTGAAATTCTATGTTTTGAGCTCGTTATCGCGATATCTCAAGAACCATTTGAGATATGAGCTTCAAACTTAGGTGTAGTATTTACCGCTATAGGAAGATGATCTGTTTAGATTATGGATTATATAGGTCAAAGGTCAAGGGTCACAGAGGTCAAGATGTGAAAATCCATGTATTGAGTTTGTCATCACAATATCTTGGGAACCAATTAACCTGTTGGAGACGAGCTGATTTGGCTATAACACACATTTCCCATAGACCTCAGCCCGAGTATATTCGGGCTCAGTCCCCAACGGGTTAAGATATAAACTTAAAATTTAAGGGTAGTATCTATCACTAGAGGAATATGGTCTGATTAGGTTTGGGGTCACAAGGTCAAAAGTCAAGGTAAAAAATGTCATTCTATAATGCAAAATGAATAGATGAATGTGCGATATTTTTCTGATCTGGCAATGGCGGAGGCATATATTTCGACCGCGCGCGGTCGAGGATTCATCTTGTTTTACTTTGTCATTATTCTGCATAGTTTTTATATTTGTAGATGTATGCACAAAACTGGATATATCTTTGTAATTATTATGAAATTTAATTTTTGTTGCTGTTTGTCTTTTATATTATTGTTTTAGCTGAGGATGCAAGGGAAGCAGCAGCTCACAATGTAGCTGGTGTAGTGGTATCTAATCATGGGGCGAGACAACTAGATGGAGTTCCTTCAACAGTAAGTTAACAAAGATCCTATAATAGACTGCTAACATAGTTAGGAAGCAGCAGCACACAATGTAGCCAGCGCAGTGATATCTTATCATGGGGCGAGACAACTAGATGGAGTTCCTTCAACAGTAAGTTAACCAAGATTCTCTGATAGACTGCTAACATGCTACAGTTGGGAAAAAAAATATTTAGACCAAGCTCTTTTTCATAAGGGTTGAACAGTGTTTTGAATCTTTGGATGGAATCTGGATGCTGGAACACAAGCCAGTCAACAAGAGAGAACTCTTTGAATTCCTCAATCTAGAATGGGCTGCAATGACAAGCGAGAAGAAGCCCTTATAATTTTTTTCCAGAGCTGTATTGTCTGTTATAAGCTGATATCACAGATATGACAGAGATTTCTTGTTGTTAACAGATTGATGCTTTGCCGGAGGTTGCCGATGCATTACGAGGTACCGGGTTGGAGGTATATCTTGATGGAGGAGTAAGGACCGGCACAGATGTTCTCAAGGCTGTAGCTCTTGGAGCTAAGGCCGTGTTTGTTGGTCGACCAGCTTTGTGGGCGCTGGCTCATAATGTAAGCATTAAATGTTTGTCCACTTGGCTTATGCTAAAGTGTTGCGTTGTGGCGCGGTGCGGCGCGTTAAAAAATGGAAATAATCGACAAAAAAAAAACAAGGTGTCTTCAAAGCGTCCTACGAAAAAAGGAAAAGATTCTGATAGATTTTGTGAAATTTTTGGAAATGATTATCATTTTTCGGACTCGAGACTTTAGCATAAGCCCTTGTGTGGGGTTAGTGTGCATGTGTGTGTGTGTGTGTAAAAATTGTGTGACTAATAGTTCCAAAACGATGCATATGGATTTTTACCCTAACACTTAAGCGTCAACCCCTTCTAACACACTGCGCGCCGCTATAAAAGCTGCAAAACGGTACAATTTTCCTCTTGTTTCAACCATATCTTTTGACCCGATGGGCCTAGTTCACCAACGGAAAAAGTATTAGAAATGTAACTCTTCTTCGTTTATGGTGATATGAAATCACGATTTTTGCTCTTTCAGCGTACCGTTCATTTTTGTTTGAATTTCATCAATTTTGTCAAAGTTTCTATGGTATTGAACTTTTTGACTGAGTGCTTCCGGCTTTATCAGTAAGTTTCTTGCCGGGAGTGGGCTATTTTTCACCAACGAAAAAGATTTAAGTTATTCAGCTCATTCTGAAAATGTTGATATATAAATTATTCTTATTGGATGAAAAAAAAGCACCGTCATTTTTTACTCAAAAGATCAAACCAATTGATGCCTACGTCTGATTTGGGGAACTTGGCTATAGCGAGCCAGGCCGGCTACGGGTCGTACCATTCTTGCTCAGGGGAAATCAAGGGTTTTTTAATTCTGTGGATCACTGCGGTATCGAGATTGAATTAGAAAAGAAGAAAAGAGGCGACTTTGTACTGATTTTCGAAATAATCACGCAGTCAGGTAGCGATGAGTTTCCTTGACAAAAATGACAAGAAACAATGTCTGCTGAAAATAAATAAACGGTCTCAATAAATCGCCGTACGTGTCCCTCCCACTAAGCCCAAACGCCGTGTCACCCCCTTGCTCTAAAAGAACATTCGCCTACCCATCGTGATCCCGGCCGCCAATCAGATTCAACCGCACAGCTGACCGGACATTGTACGCGTAGTCGTTCTGTGTATGCGCACAGCTATACCCGGGCTGATAAAAGCGTCAAATTAGTGAAAGAAATCGGGGTCACAAATTCATATGAAAAGTTTGGTCGATGCTGTTTACGGCTATCGGCAGCAATCAGAAATCGCGATGGGCTAGTCCTGGTCCATGTGGTCCTGGTCCACGTTCACATGTTTAAATTGCGAATTTCAATGAAATTCCTGGTCCGGTCCTGGTCCACAGAATCAGGGGGCCGGCTTTTGTACTCACACAATGCCAGCTCCTAAATTCTTTTGTCTTGGAAGAACTTGAATCGCCCTATGACTTGGGCTCATTTCCTAAAATTTCACAAAAATCGATTCAGAATCTTTCCCTTTTTTGTAGGACGCTTTCAAGACACCTTATTTTTTTTTTGTCGATTATTTCCATTTTTCAGCGCGCCGCGCCGCGCCACAACACTACACTTTAGCATAAGCCGTCCACTTTGTAAATTTGATGATGTTTCATAAGAAAAGCAAGCACTGTACATATGTGTTGGTACTAGAGTTTACACAAATTTCATTTCTAATACAATTCACCCCTTTCCTTCATACACTGACAAACAGATTTCATAGTAGGTTGCATCCTACATGAAGCATATTTTTAAGCTTTTTAGTTCCCTACTAATTTCATGAATATAGCTTTAAATTGATATAGTTCACATTATTAAAAAGTGCATTGGACCAACCAAATTTCTTCTTTACAATGATATCTTGTCTTACTAGACACACAGGCGCATAGACATGCAGAGATGCCAACACTACGGAATAATTATAACATTAGAAATTAGAAGGCAAATCACCCAAATAGTTAAAACAGCTAAAACAGATGTCTTGTTAACAAGAGAAAGAAAACTATTGATTTGAACGCATTCCCGAAATTGAATGACAGAGCAAAATGTTATTATTCATGCTTTATCTAGTGAGCAGTCATTTATTTTCACTGTTCTAACTATTTGCGTTATTCGCGTTATAATTATTCCGTAGTGTTGGCATCCCTGGACATGTGCATATGATTAAAATTAATACTGGGAGAATTGCCTTGTTATAAAAATATCTTGTTATATCCATGCTTTTTATAAATGGAGTGAACTTTATTGTAAACCCATTCATCCCATTTTACCATCTTTAACCGTTCTCTGTGTTCTCATCATATATATCTAGGGTGAGTCAGGAGTAAAGAGAATGTTGGAGATCTTGAAGAATGAATTCAGTCTTGCCATGGCTCTTACAGGTAACGACAAAATATTTATATAATATTAGGGACCTTACCAAAAGATGATATCTGCCGTCCACTGCATGCTGACTGCATTGCATAATCATATACCAGATATACTAACCCCCTCCTACTAAGTCAATGGAAGGGAGAGGAGGGGATTGGTATATCCACCATATCGTCTGTTGGGGGCCATAACGGCGTTATTGCATCTTATAGATGTTCCGTTGAGAGCCATAAGGGCGCTATTACTGTACAAAGTCAATGGTAATAGCGCCCTTTTGGCTCCACACGGAACATCCTTGATCTGCAATAGCGCCCTTCTGGCTCCAAGCCGACGATATATTCCCACAGAGTGATCAGCATGCAGTGGACTGCAGGCATTATCTTTTGGTAAGTTCCCTTTTATTTTTTCATCTCTGTCACTGAAAGCTTTCAATTGTGAATAACCCAGTAAAGTGAATGAAATCATGACAATCAGTTACAAGAAGGCTATTTTTTGGGTTTTTGGGGGGAAACTTGTGATTTTTTTTTTATTTTGGGGTAATAGGAGATCTCTATATATTACATGATACGAATTTAATAAAATATCTTAGGGTAAATCAGTGGTCCTTAATATTTTATTCCCCAAAGCCTCTTTTGGTACTTCTTAGTGATGTTGCCCTGATTGGCTCATCATTTTAGGTTACAAACGACTTATTTTTATACTTATTGGAACAATTGTTTGTAAATTCATATTAAAAATCTCTGTATTGTGGTGATGTAATTCTATCACATTATATCTTAAAATATAGTAGAACACACCTCATCACTAATAGGACTGCGCTGTTCAAGAAAGAAAACAAAATAGATAAATAAATCAACTTATGTGATTATATTATTTCATGAGCTCGGACACATCAGAAAGCAGACATTTAGAGCTCTTTTACAGATTTATAATCAATACTTTGTCAGCCATATAATTTCATTTTATTTTGTTTGCTCCATCAAGGTTCAACGTCTCTCTCTGATATTGACAGAAGACTACTAAGAAGACAGCCTCCTTCTTATACACCTTCAAAACTCTGATGCAAATATCATGTCAATCATATATTTCTATAAATGAATAAAAGATTCTATTTTTTACTCCATGTCTTCAGTACAGTCTACTCTCATAATAACAAGGTGCTAGAAGAATTGCCTCACATATCACCTCATATATCTGCTCATTGTAATGAGAGTAGACTGTAGTTCATATCAAATTTTATGTAATTTGGTAAAAGAGTGCAGACTCAAACTATTTTTATTGATATCAGAGGAATGCTTTTAAATAAAAGAAATTGTTAAGATATTATTGTATGAAAGAATTATAGCCAAAAAGTTCCTTGTGAAGGTTTTTTTTTTAAATAAATTTATTGAGATTGTAAAGTGACCAGGAAATAAATCTTAAAGATAATGAAATGGAATTTCATGAAAAAATGTAGATAGAGATTAACTTCATTAGTTTAATTTTCATGATTTTCTCAATTGAGATGCAGGTATAACAAATTTGTTGATTTTTTTTTAACAGAGAAATTTGAGATGTAATAGCAAGAAACACCAGCTACAAGCTAGTTTCACTATCCATGAAAAATCCATGAAATTGGTATCATGACAAGAACATGGTTAAAAATATTTTCCCACAGTCTGACAAAAGCAGATTAAAGATACTATGTAGTGTTCCATTTTACCAACACTGCACTACCTTTGATTTAGAAGGAAAGATCTATATAAAAGCTTTTTCGACATATATGTGTTTTTGTATATGAAAATAATTGTGTTTAAAAGATTGAACTTGTACTACTACAAAAAAAGAAAACTTTTCTTCAAAAGAAAATAAGAGATATTACTGCCTCATTCACTAAGTGTAGTAAAAATATTTTATGATGCTGTATATAGTTCAGAACTTATGTTGTATTAAATTTTGTTTGTGACATTACAGAACAAAATATTTTGAAAGCAAGTAATGATGAAGACAATGACTGGTATTTCAGAATTACATGAAATGTGACTTCATTACTTGAAACTTGTGTGTGCTTATTCCCAAACTAATTTGGAAGTCACTTTCTGATAATGATGCTGGAAATTTGAAATATGAAACAAATCTATAATGGCTTATTATTTCCTTTAGATACATTAATGAAAGTTCACCAAATGAATATCTATGTACATTGTGATAAATAAATTGTAAATGAAAAACAGATGCATGTACATTAATTTTATTGAATTCATGTACAAAATCACAGAAGAGAAATGTGAATTCCTGTCCAATTTGAATATACCACACATTCTAAAAATGACCTGAAAATTGTCTAATCATACAATAAAATGTTTCCTCAGTTTTGTAAGATGTCATGGATGTATTACATTGTTTTGGTTTAAAGGGAATCTGGTGTAGTGGGAAAGTGTGGGAAAGTTGAGGAAAATGAGTTTTCCTGTTATGTTCATGCTATTTGGGAAGAGTGTCATAATAAAAAGTTACACAATAAAAGATTGCTCTTCAGTTGCCCTAATAGTCTATGACCAAAAATATACCATACAGCTGAAATGTTTGGGTCCTGAACTTTGGTGTGCCCCATGCATGCATTTCTGTGTCAGGGGCCGCAGAGCCGGGGGGGGGGGGGGGGGGGGTGGGGGGGGGGGGGGCTGCAGCCCCCCCCCCACTTTTTTTCAGCCAACGTGTACAAAAATGCAAAAATGACCATACATTTTGTGATTTTTTAGCCTGTTCAGCCCCCCCCCCCACTTTCGGCTCAGCCCCTCCACTTTCAAAAACGCTCCGCGGCCCCTGTCAGTGTAAGGAACATGTGACTCAAAGGTGAATTGGGTTAATTTCTTATCATTTTGGCGATTCCAAAACCGGCTCACAGCACAAAATAATGCGTAGATGAACTGTTATCAACTTTTCCAAATCACTTTTAGACAGTAACTTTATCGTTTTTTAGAAATATATTGATATATGACACCACACAGTATGTACTCTCATGTAATGTGCCTTTATGTTCTCATGAATAATGTATGCACTTAATTGCAAGATTTAATATGAAATATAATAAATCTGATCTATTGGAAACGTAATGCAAAGAGCCTATGTGCATGGATGTTGTGTTAAAGGTGTATGTACTTTTCATAGGAAATTCAATTTGAAGGATAAAGAAAATAAAAAACATTTTATTCAACAAAATTAAACACAAATCAATGAGAAAGATATGAATTTTTAAAAAGTTGAAATCACTAATGACATGGAGATCCTCTCATTGGCAATGCAACCTTGATTTGTGATATCATAATTGAAAAATTGTTCATTACTTTTGTACACATGTCACTGAAATCACACTTTATTTCATTTTTAATGGTACATGTTAATATTTTTTAAAATGTGATATATCAGGGACAATTGGTCTATTCTTGTGAATTAAGACACAGTTTCTGCATTTGCCATCTCCAAGTTATTGCAATTTGCAAATTGTCATTACTTTCTTATTATATTTCTCCAAGTTTTATGGAACTTGAGCTCATGGGCAATTCCACAGAATTTAGGACATGGCATCAAAAAGAGAAGTGTGTGTCCTGATTGCCATGGTTGATGTTTGATAAAATCTCTCAAATGCAATATATTTTTTTTAATTTCTGTTGATATCACTGAAATCTATATCCATCATTAAATGTTGGAACATAGCTAAGCCAATTATTTTGGTGGTTTCTTTTATTTTTTCCAAAAAAAAAACAAAAAACAAAAACAAGAACAAAAACCTATATATTTAAGTTCAATGTGTATGGAAATTGAATTTGAAGAATGAAAAAGGTTCCAACACACCCACACACACACACACACACACACACACACACAGTACACACATCATTACACACTCACCCACAAACACAGTAAAAAAAGTTAATAACATTTCCCCTTTTCTGATTAAGCATCAATGTTTTGTTACCAATACCATCACTGAATGTTTGGGACATAGTGTTTTCTTAATAACTGTCTGTGTATATGGTGAGGGCCAGGGTGTGGGTGTGTGTTTTTTGTGTGCTGGTGTGGATGAGATGGGGCATGTGTGTGTGTGTGTGTGTGTGTTTGTGTGCGTGAGATGTATGTGGTGAGATTGTGGCTGTGTGTGTGTAAATGAGGGTATGTGTTGGTGTGTGTCTTTGTGTGTGCACATAAAGATAAATTCTCAATTTGTTCATTCTTCACCCAGCCACTTGGCGCAGGTGAGATTTTACCGTCTTCTGAAGATTGTCTGTCACTGAGTATCCAATCCCCTCTGCTGGACAAACCTTGGGAAAGGGTGTTGTCGACAATCAGAAATAATGGTATCGTAGTGGTGTGCGAACAAGGTTGGGCGAGGGCTTAGGGCTTGCAGCCCACACAATTTTTACAGCAAAGATCCTTGATCTGTTTTCTACCGCTATTATTTGACAAAACCTGTAAAATGTATCTTCAACATGAATAATGAGGATCTATAATGCACAATTAACTTTGATTTTGAGCAAATTTTCGGCTCGCGCTTCGCACTCGCTTAAACAATGTCTTAATGCACATTTATTTCAAATTTTGACCTAAAAACATTTCAGCTCGCGCTTTGCATTTGCATTTAATTACTTTTTTTTTTCATTACTACATGAAAAGTAAAAAAAAACAAAACAAGCCATTATGATTTTCAAAAGAAAGAATTTAAAGACAAATTTTATGCGCATCCCTTCCCTAGTCTATCGAAATACTTTTCTCTTTATGCCACTGATCTGAAGTGCCCCTTTTCCATCGTGAACCCCAGTTTTAAATTCGTTTCGCCGCCTCTATATGGGAATTTTTATGACTATATTATTAACGTTCATTGTGTATATTAGTCCTTGTGTAAGATCACGACAAGTTGGCAAAATTATTTCCCTTCTCCCCATCCGATACGGATTTACGCCGTTGTCAGTGTTGGAGTCTCAGAAAAGCAGTGATAAGATGAACTGATGATTCAGTTTACGTGGAAGAGGAACATTCAACAATAAATTAATCAATTAAAAGCTTCTTTTTTTTTCAAATCATCGTTGCGCTTGCAACATACGTCTGCAGATTACAAACACTTTAATTGAAATCATCCAGACATGCATTGTTTTGATATCACTGAAATGAAAATTAGTTCTTAGCATGCTTGTGATAGGCATGATAGGAAAGAGGTAAAGGCATAGCTCCGAACTTGCCCTGTAATGTTACATTACAGTAATGAAAAATCGATTACGGTAATCATGGACCGTATTGCGATCCATGATGTAATGAAATTCAGTGAGGCGAAACTATTTTTCATCATTAAGGCTACATCACCATGTATAAGATAAACAAAACATACGTTTCAAAAAGGTAACTTGAATAGGTGTTGGAGCGTCACAAAAGCAGTGAGATTTATCAACAAATCATTTCCCGATTCATAATCTTATAGACTTAGGTCGATTGGATTACACAACCCGTAACGAAATGTTGTGCGGGGCAAAAAATCAACGAAAACCCAAAATATAACTAAAATATGAAATCGCAGGGTAAATTTCTGTCAATTATAATTCTAACTCTTTTCTCGTTATATACAGAGGTACGGTATATGTCCAATTTTGAGTTGAATTATTTTTGTGACAATAGTTGAAAATGTATTGAAATGAATAGTTTGATAATTGTATTGCTATTGGATCCATGTTACATTTATTTCATCAAAAATGTTGCCAGTTTTACTTGTACACTTTCAATTTATTATGCTCTTTTTATTTTCTTATCCTGACCTGATTGGGGTTTAAGGGGTGTGGGAAAGAAAACCTGAGGGTCATGGCAATTAAGTTAACCTTTTCTAAACCCAGGCATCCCCTTCAACGGTGTCGATTTGTTTTGCCGATTGGGGGGGGGATGATCGTTGATAATCCTCTTTTCCTCAATGTGACACATACGATGGTATATGATCGCAGTGTCCATTGTCGGGGGTGGGGTAATGCTTGTAGGCCTATTCACAAATGCATATAAATATGAAAAATGTATTGTATAATGCGAGCGCGAAGCGTGAGCCGAAAATTTTCTCAATACTATAGTGACATAAAATGGGGGCATTTGTAGCTTAATGTGAGCGCGAAACGAAGAAGGGGCTTTAATTCGTTTGTTAAAGGGGGACCGTGATGATGTAATGGCTACAGATAATACACATATGCATGCATCTCAGTATCTACTAGTACATATTTTCAAATTCATTATGCGAGCGCAAAGCGCGAGCTAAAAATTTTCTCAATAATAGTGACATGAAATGGGACATAGGGGAGAGCGGGGTTAGTTGGAACATTTTTCACAAAAATGGCCGTAAAACAAAAGCGGATTTATTTCAAGAAACAATAAACAATCAGCTTGAGTGTATATCTGTATGCTACAAATGTACCCCATAAAATTCTGAAAGTTAGTGATGGTTCCGGAAAAAAATTCATCTTCAACAAGACCATGTCAAGTGTTCCAACTAACCCCACACACGGGGTTAGTTGGAACATGTTATGGGGTAAGTTGAAACATTGTGCATGGTTTCTTTAGAATTATATTTAAACTAATTAAAACATTATTGCATGGGTTCAGCTAACTTGCTTTTATTGATTTCAATTAAAATATTTAAGATTGCTGTTCATTTTTTTTTTTACTTCACGTTTTATTACACTTGATAGCAGCAACTCACATACAGATATTCTGAAGTCCTGTGAAGTAGCATTCTGCAATATATTTTGTTTAAACCAAAATAAAATTGTCCAATGTGCACTAATATACATATATAGGAATATTTTGGAACACTTCACTGAGTTATATGATTTTTATTTTTGTATTCCGTTGAAACCTATTTACTTAGTACATGTTCCAACTAACCCCGTTCAAAATGTTCCAACTAACCCCAGAGGCCCATTTGACATTTGTAAGATTACAGCACAAAAGAGGGACAACGATATGCCATATATTTAACCTTGTTTTGTAGCTTGGTATAACTATTTGTTATACTCAAAAACTGGCCAACTTTATTTATGATCTTCTCTGAGATAATAAAACATTCGTAAAAGTGACAAAATTTACTCAGAAGGCGAAAAAACAAACATTGTTTTTTAACTTCATGAGGCTCGAAGTATGTGTGCTGTCGAAAATGTGGTGGATGGCAGTTGCTAATAGCAACAACTTGAGGGTAGATTTGCATAAATATATTTATAGCCGTTAAAGAAAATTACAATGTTTCAACTAACCCCGTGTTCCAACTAACCCCACTCTCCCCTATATTGTAGAATAATGCGAACGCGAAACGGGGAAGGGGCTTTATCTGCTGTATTAAAGTGGGCCATCATGACGTAATGTCTATAGATATACACACATGCACATTATTACGCATATGAGTACTAGTGGTACTAGTACATCGTCGAATTCATAGGGCTGTAATGCGAGCGCGAAGCGCGAGCTTAAAATTTTGAAAATATTGAACTGAAACATGGTATTTGTAGCGTTACATGACTATAAGCGTGAAATTGATGGAGGGCTAGGGAGCTTTAATTAGTGATTAGAAGCGGAACATCATGATGTAATGCCAACAAACGCAAATCAATATGAATATGGACGAATTCCAGTTAGGGCAATATATTGTGCGAGCGCGAAGCGCGAGCTGAAAATTTTCCCAATAATAGTGACTTGATGAAACAAGATACATGTAGCAACATGGGAGCACAAAACGGGGAGGCAGTTGGTGTTTTAAAAGTACCATCGACGTTTATACATGCATAAAAGATGAAAAAGGTCGAGTGCAGTTTGCACTATCTTATATTATGCGAGCGCGAAGCGCGAGCTGAAAATTTTCAGGCAAATTTTATCAGTTATCATATATTTGAGAGCAAAGTAGCGACTAATTTGAAAAGAGGGCATTTAGCCCCCGGAGAATAGTGGAAGTGTATTATATAACCAATGGTCCGAGTCCAAAAAAGTTACCTTGTCGATGAAGAGCCAATTAAGCTAAGTGTTACAGACTCTTCAACTTTCATTATTTATTTTATCAAAACCATCGTGGATTTTTGAGGGAGAATACTTATGCCTTCAGTTTTACTTATTGAGGCACACTGTAAAAAATAATATGCTCCTTTGTAATTATTCCATGATTTTCTTACGTAGATTTAACTTTAAAAAGACAAAATTTAAATTTAAAATTTAAAATTAAGTCTTGCTAACTCAAAATTTAAGTGTCGTTGAATTTACTCATTTTTGTAAAGGTACAAAATACAGTTAGGAAAATTCAAGTAATTCTAACTTGCTTTGATTAAGTAAATTTAACTTCAATTAAGCACATTTCTTTTAAATACTTATTACTTAAAAAATAAAGTTGAATGTACTTATTTTTTTCAATTAACGCCATATTTACATAATACATGAATATTCATTACGAGCAAGTAAATGTTCAAAATTTTAGATAACTGTCATATATATTTGTGCTTGAAATTGTTTTGGATTAAGGTGTGCAAAAAAGTTCAATTTTTTGTTGAAGCAAAGAAAGACCAACATTTAACAGCAACTCAACTGAAATTTTTGTTTTGTTTTGTAGTTTTAGGAAGTCTCACTGTTTTATTTGTTAGGATGCACTCTTTGAGATATAAATATAAATATCAGTACCTTATCAATTACAGGTAAGTGACAAAATGAAGTCTGATATTTGGTTTAAACACGTAGGTTGAAATGATGTCAGTGGACTTTCGTGCTTAGAAAGTCCCCTCCCCCATTTTTTTTAAATATTCTTTTACTCAATTGAATTAAGTTTACTCTATTTAATCAAGTAATAATAACTTCATATCATTTTCAGTAGAACATACTTAAAATAGCATGGAGTTGTTAATACTCGAACAAATTAAGGCAGTTTCTTAACATAATTGAATTAAGTAAATACGACGGTATTTTTTTTTACAGTGCACCTGTCCCCCGTGCACCCTGGGATCGGTGCCCTTGATTATCGATTTCAATTTTTTTCCCAATTGTGAATAGGGAAACAGAGTCTGCGCTTCCATTATCTAACGGTGTATTGTGTATTACATGATTACTGAAGTATATAGGCACACAAGAGAAGATTAACAAAAGAGTCAGAAAATTTTGGATTTTTGAATGTCAGAAATATGCATTTTAGACTGCAAAATAATATAATAATGTCATAAAAGTGTTTATATTGATAACGAATTTGTAATGGGTAGATTTATATGCATATAATATGATATTTTTTATTTTTTTGATATCAAAATATTGGGGGGGGGGATGATTGTACACACCATCCCCCCCCCACCAAAATTATTGGGGGGATGCATCCCCCATCCCCCCCACAATCGACACCCATGATCCCCTTCATTTCTATTCCAGGTTCTTTGTAATATGTCATTATATTGTTATATATTTTGTATTGTATGTTCTTGTATTTTGAAATGCCAAATAAATAATAATGATAGTATAATAATAATATTAATAATAAGTCAAATCACTTTTACTACAAAAATGTAGGTCACATCAATCGAAATATTGCGTACAGTGTAAGTGAATTTGCATTCAACATTACCTTTTAGTGCCTGATTGTCATTTCCCCCCTGGGAAATTGAAGTAACATTAAAATATCAAAAAGCTACAAACATGTTTTTCCTAGCTCTGTATGAACAAAAACTCACAGTCAATTAATGATGTTCACACATTATTTAGAGATTATTTATCTGTATATACAGTGCGTCCCAAAAAGAACTATACACTTTTGAAATGGCTACCAAATAAAAGATATATGATTTTAGGTAATGAAATTTACACGTATGGAATGATCATTATCCCAACTTTGATGACACCAAAAAGTTCGAAAATAAGTCATGCATGAATGAGCAGCGTTCACTTTTTTAAAGGGTATGGAAATTAGGGTGCGCAGGAATTGCCCTACCAATTTGTATGAGGAAAGTCATTTGGAGCTTATGGAATTGAGGATGATATGCAAAATTACTGATCAATTATGATGAGTTGGGGTTTGCTAAGTGAAATTTGTGGAATTGGGGATTACAATTTCATGCATGAGTGAACAGGAATATGTATTTCCTATTATAGCATTGTAACTTTCCAAGGTGTATTCAGTGGTGTGTTAGTGGTAGTCAGGATGGGGTGCAGAACAGATGAGATGCAGGGTAAGATTTTTGATCACTTTTGATGATCGTTTTCATGATCTTTTGGATTGTCTGAATGTCAAACATCAGTGACATTCTTTTTTTCCCCAACAAACAGGTTGTGCATCGAAAGAGGAGGAGGACACATTGAGCATTGAACTTACAGACTTTTATTTTCATTTTTGCATTATCAGATTCCCCCCCCCCCCTCTTTTGTTTTGTTACAGGATGGATGAAACTTTTGTAAAATCGAAAAGACCAAAATAACAACTGAAAATAAAGACTGACATATTAATTTCACAAATTTTTGTTACACTGTACCATATTCCTTTACAAAAGTCCAAATTGCTAAAATGACTGGATAGTTGGTTGGTTGATCAATTGAGTTGATTGATTTATTGGAATAACAGTAAGACATGGTGATTGAAATAACTGTGTAAAGATGATGTAATGCTTGATTGATTAGTTGAAACATTTGGAGACTGGTACACTGTTGATTAAATCATTGCTAGCTGGATGTTGATAGTCTAATTTATGTGACTGATTGATTTATATATTGATAGATTGTCATCAACCATCCCAATTGGGGTAAATGTGAGTAGACCGGATGCGGGAAGGTAGTCAGGATATTTGGAGTAGAAACCAATGAATATGAATGGTCAAAACACACTCATGCAAAAAGAGAGAGATAGATCGAGAGAGAGAGACAGGGAGACAGGGAGAGAAAGAAAGAAGAAAGAGGGAGAGAGGGATGAAGACAAAGAGAGAGAGAGAGAGAGAGAGAGAGAGAGAGAGAAAGAGGAAGGGAGAGAAAAAAAAGAGAAAGAGAGAGAGAGAATAAACACACCACTGAAGGACCTCACTAAATATACCTTGGAAAGTTACAATGCAACAATAGGAAATACATATTCCTGTTCACTCATGCATGAAATTGTAATCCCCAATTCCACAAATTTCACTTAGCAAACCCCCACTCATCACAATTGATCAGTAATTCTGCATATCATCTTCAATTTCAAAAGCTCCAAATGACTTTCCTCACACAAATTGGTAGGGCAATTCCTGCGCACCCTAATTTCCATACCCTTCACAAAATTGAACGCTGCTCATTCATGCATGGCTTATTTTCAGATTTTTTGGTGTCATAAGAAAGTTGGGATAATGATCTTTCCATACATATAAATTTCATTATCTAAAATCATATATCTTTTATTTGACAGCCATTTCAAAAGTGTATAATTCTTTTTGGGACGCACTATATATCAAATTTAAATACATGGTGTAAGCTTTCATTTAAGTTGCATAACTTGGAATAATTATATATAAATCATGTTTAGTGTAAAATTGGAGCTCATGTAACCGAAAATCGATAATTTCGGATACTTTTTTATTCTCAATTATAGCTCAGGGCGCTTTTGGTAAGGCACCTTCTCCATTTAAAAGGTGTCAGTTTCCCGTGTATTTTGTTGCAAACGCCGATTTATCGGCTTTTGAATAGAATCCCGAGATCTTAATACGGCTTAAAGGGAAACAGTAACTTTCAAAAACAAGAGCAATTAGATCAAGATGAATAAAATTATATTGCTCTAATAGTAAAAACAAACTACTGAAAATTTCAGATCAAATGGAAGTCATTTACTACCACAAAACAGTGTAACAGCCAAACGCGAGTGAATTTTCAACCCCTTTGCAGCAAACCCTCCAGCCCGCTAGGGTCGGGGGGAACACGACAGGAAGTGGGGTGTCTTGAAAAGCACATGGCAATTTGTTTTCCACCACGAGATGGTTTACTAAATTTGAGTATGAAATCATTGATATCTCGAAAGTAAAGCAAGCAATTAACTTGTAATTTTGAAGAGATACCAGACTGACCTATAAGTTTATAATTATGTTGACAAAATGAGCTAAATCAAGAAATTGTGATTTGAATATCATTCAATGTTACTGCATCCCTTTAAACACGTTAAACGCTAAAAGCCGAATGTTTCCCCGGATGAAACAGGAAGCCGCTGGAAACTGACGCATTTTGAATGGAGGAGATGCCTAAATGAACCGACCAACCCTGGAACCCTAATCTAAGCTCATAATTATAATTACATATTGCCTTGGATTTGTGACTACGCTGGTACCGCATGAGCTATTCCATTTGGAAGATGTTAAATACATTCTCATACTGATCGATAACGCGTTACTATGGTTACTGTTTAGCATGAACAGTCATCTTGTAAACTTTCATGTTGCACTCTTTATTGATTGGTCAATATGAATAGGCGTATTTCTGGCGTAATTCAGATGAATGATATTGCTCACTTTCATATTGGTCTTTAGAAAATAAACGCACGCAGTTAAAAGAAAACAATCATATTTGGTCTATTGATGTTTCGAACTATTGTCATGTATACTCTATGTGCGCAGGGGAAACACTTTCGGATTGTCATCTAGTTTTAAACAGTGAAGTTGTTTGATACTGC
Organism: Paracentrotus lividus; assembly: GCA_940671915.1. Lineage (NCBI taxonomy): Eukaryota > Metazoa > Echinodermata > Echinoidea > Camarodonta > Echinidae > Paracentrotus > Paracentrotus lividus. The sequence goes on along the minus strand of CALNVZ010000174.1, from coordinate 47,874,588 downwards.
TTTTCTTTTATGGATGATGAACTGAATAAGTTCGTAGTTGACAGCATTTGATCTCGAGAAATTTGTAGACATCAACGTTCGGCATCGCAAATAATAGTTCAGCTCTAGTCGTTTTATTTTGTTAACTATGGAGTATAATTACTCTGATATCAATTGTTATGAACGCACAAATGTAGCAGCTATGCATACGTATTACATATGCTTGATTATCATACATGTCATAGGGACAATAGGAAACCTACTGATTGCGTTGGCCTTTTCTTCTGACAAGAAACTTCGCCGTGTCACCGCAAACTATTTCATCGCTCATTTATCAGTTGTAAATCTCTTCATTGTGATCGGTGTTACACCTCTATATATACCTGCAATAAGCATGAACCTAAATACGGCCGCAACAACATTTCGTGATGTTGTGTATCCAGTCACTATTGGAATATCACTGGAAAGTTTACTAATGGTATCCCTTAACCGTTGCTTGCTCATCAGGAATAATAGAAAGGCCTATCAACGACTCTGCACCGGTCGGGCAATACCAGTTGTTCTTCTGACGATGTGGGTGCTGACTGTATCCAATGCATTGCCGCTGTGGATCAATACTGGCTTGGTTAGCGAGGTGGTAATAAGTCAGAAAATAACTATATTCACCATCCTGAATATTTTACCAACAATTCTTATAGTACCTATCACTAATACGATGACATTGCGCACTGTTGCAATGAGTCGAATGAGAGTGGCAGGTGCTTCTAACTCTGCGAAAAGAAACCCTTCGACAACAGGACGCGTCAGATGTGTTTCCTTTAAAGATGAAGTACAGACAGTACAGATGGTGAGAGATGGCGGGGTTCCTGAACAGCAACATGCTCTCGGGGGTAGTGACAAATTCCAGAAAGATGTTGATTTTAAAACTGATCGCACAGACGTTTTTGTAGGTGATGTCACATTGGAAGGACATTTCAAAATTCCTTTAAAAACGATTCGAGAAAACCAAAAACAACAAGACAGTGACATGGATTTACAACCTGAAATTATTTTGCCTGAAGAGGATGCGGACATCAATTCTCCACCACCGGATTCATCCGGAACTGAAGCAAATTCTATAAACATAGGACACGCATGGAAACCTGACAATGACGAAGGCGCCGAAGTTGGAGAACCTTGTACAATTTCCGCAACGTCTCCAAAAACCAACGAGAAAAAAGAAAATAGCTCCAATATCATGAACCTAGTTAAGTTGGAAAAACCAAAGATCCTTCGAGTTGGTCGAAGTGAACTGAAGCTGATGCGACTAATGCTTGCAACGACTATTCTTCTGCTGATATCTTGGGTTCCCGTTCTAACTGCAACTTTTAGCCAGTTCAAGATCACTCAGACACTAATAAACTTAGAGTGCTATAATTATCTTATCCCCTTGTTTGCGTCATTTATACCTTACATCTATTTATGGAGTAACATTCATTTTCAGCGATCACTTATGAAACGCATCAGGCTTCTGTTCACACTTTTCTGTCGTAACACTAGACCAAAATAAGACAGACCTGAGACGACATTCTATTAGCGTAAACCTTCCGAAAATGAAGAGTAAAAATAACCCATCCCGGGTCAACTGGAGCCAGCTACCATTCCGGGTCGAATAATACCAAACATCTGGTATGGTGATAATTGAATAATTTTAATGATTTTTGTAAAAATGTTAGAGCCAGCCATGTTACGTACTGAATATAAACTTTTGATACCAGGAACCATTCTACCCTGCTGACAAGACCTCGAACAGACATTGGAAAGAACTCGGATCCACATAACCTTAGATACGGTGTTCCTCAGGTTTCGGTACTGGGACCTCGGCTGTTTACACTGCAAAAACGCTGGTGTTAAATATGAAACACATAGGTGGTGTTAAACTTGTGGTATTACATTTCGGTATCTAATACCAAAATTTAACAACTAGCTCTGACACCACGTGATATAAAAACAAACTCTGAAAAAACACTTTGCTGAAGTTTTTGTAAATAAAAGTAATTTATCGTTTGATATACATGTATTTTAATCAAAGAAAAAAAGTTGCTTTAACGAGATTACCATGGGTTTTTTTATTTTATTCTTGTGGATGTTAATTTAAAACTGTTGTATGGACACATGCACAGTATAAAAATGCAGGGCCGCTTAAATAAAGACCCCTTCAATACCAAGACACACTGCATAAAAAAATATTTTAAAAAATGGTAAAACCGGGGGACAAAAAAAAAAAAGGTATGAAATTTTCCCAAACGCCATGGCCCGTATTCTAAACCGCTGTCTGGAATTGTGCTATAGCACTGAAATCGTACGAATTTTTGGACGAAAGTGCGACGTTGGTTTGAATTCACAGCACGCTTCTCCATGAAGAGTCAATGAAACGCGAGACTGAAAATGCAAATTCAATCTGCGATCCCGTCTTAAGTTAAGGGTGGTTTCTCACTTCGCGGAGACGTCTCTGCGACGGATAAAAAGTATTAGAGACGTCTCCGATGTCGCGGAGACAGTTTTCAAAAACTGTTACAAAGCACTTTCAAAGAACCGTCTCAAAGTAGTTTCCGCGACTCCTGAAACGTCGCGGAGACGTCTCGGAGACGTCCCGCGACAAGTTCCAAAACTTTGTCGCGGAGACGTCTCCGCGAAGTGTGATACCACCCTAAGACAGCAGACTAGATATGTACAAACAGTATAGAGTCCTAAACGAGGGGCATGGGTAGTTTAGAATTTAATATGGCTTTGCAAGTTTTACGGTAGAGGTATAATTTGTCACTTTTCTCGTTACCTTGAAGCTAAAAAAGTTGTCCAAATTTCGCTAACCATGAGTTGCATTATTAAACATTAATCAAATTGATTGCATATTTATCAACAAATCTGACATTTTCCCGAGATTTACGAGTTAGCGCCATGAAAATCAAAATGAGAAACGGAACTGCTGCAAAAAATCCGATGAGAAACTAAATCCATAATAATAGGCAGGGAAGAACAATACCACTTGTGCTTTCCAGCTAAAAAATGTACTATAGGCTCATCTTCACTGCTGAAAGTATCAATAATACTCGTTATTCAGGGCAAGGGGCTACTGACATTAAAAAAAATTGCGTAATTAATCTAAATGGATTTCTGTTTTATATATTTACGTACCATTGGTCTAGAATCGTGCTAAAGCGTTAGAATAGTCCTTTTGGCATGTTTGGGGTTTATTTTCGTGCTGAAGGTGCTTTGTATATAATTGTTCAACTTCATACAAAATCTGTCTTCAGCTGATAATACGGGCCCATATGTTTTTGTTTTTTTTGTATATACTTTGCTTTTGTAAAACAAAAGTTATGCTAAATTTTGTGCGACAATGAGATAATTAAAACTGCCCAAACCTCTTGTTCCACCGCGGTCATTTTGGCTCATTATGTTCGAAACCTACACAAAGGCATTACAGCGTGCGCAAAATGGATTTTTTTTTTTTTTTTTTTTTTTTTTTTTTTTTTTTCTTGATTATAGAAAATTAGTTATATCTCAAAAACTACAGCATCAAATGAAACGGGGGAAAAAAGTAAATTTGATTTCCCTGCTTTATGGAAATACCAAACAATACCACGTTGCGATTAATCTTCGTATTATATGTATTTTGAAGAAAAAATGTTTCTCACTTGTACCATTTTATTTGATACAGACTATACAGATAATATTATTTTGTGATAAAGACACAATTTTTTATTTTTTTAAATATATGATTTACTCCCAACTCGTGTTGATTCCTTGTTTTTCTGCTTTTTATGACCAAGTCGTTTTGTATGGTAGCTTACAATTTAATTAGTTGTTCGGCTCTTTCATCGTGTGTAAATACATAATAAATCATATTCGAACATCACTAAGAGCATTATTTTCATATCAATTTATGGATTCAACGGCAGTACAAGCGTTGGTCATATTTTTTTAAAGTTGTTAATTCGATCTAGATGCTTCTCATGGATTACATGAGCATTATGAGTATGTGTATGTGTGAATTACATATTATTGAAAAATTATGTCACATTTGTACATAAATATACATGTAATTGAACTGCAGCAATCATATTTTTAAACATACTGTCTATTAGTTTCCCCCTTTATTTTATTAGTCATATTTTATTGACCGGGAAAGGGGGGGGGTTAACCGTAAACTTTTATGTTCATTAATAAAAATATATTAAATATATAAATAAGGAATTATTTTTTTACTACATGACTTCACCTTTTGTACTTCAGCGAATGAACGAAGTATTTTGGGCAATAATGGGCAATAATCAACACTAGCAGTATTCTCTTGAAAATCTTAAGCGGAGAACCTCCGGACGTTACCCTAGTAGAGCGTCTTCATAGAAATCCTACCAGGGTAACGTCCGGACGTTACCCGGATATAAGATTGCCAAAAATGTGTCTGTTAAGACGGGGCTTTAGATATCGCGAATAGAGACGTCTAGGAGTTGTCTCGGAGACGATCGGAGACGGGTTTGGGACTATTCAGATATATTAGAGGAGGTATTTTCCATATTTAAAGAGTTTCATTCCAAAAGGGACTAAATCCACTTTTGATGAAAATTGAGTTATTGATATCAGGACATTTTTCAGATACGTACCCATCTGTGAATAAAAGAACTCACCTAAATTTTAATTGCAACTCCCAGAAATTGCAACTTTTAATTTCAATTTTAGATAGACGTCTGTGCAAAATCCGGCAAAGAAATGCCATTTACTCTGAAGTTACAAAAGTGGATTTAGTCCCTTTTAGAATCAAGCTCTTCATTTATGCATATTAGATAGTATGGGAGACCGGGGACAATAGTAACACGGGGCAATTGTAACAGAGGCTCCCATCCCTAGCAGAAACACGCTACAACCTCAACCTGTGTACAGAGTATGTGCATTTCGTAGCTCCACATGATGTTTGAGTGTAAACAGATTAAACGGTTCCTCGAAATTTTTACAGCAAAATAAAAAAAAACAAAAAAACAAAAAAACAAAAAAACAATCGCTTTTTCTGCATGAAAGTAATATCTTACCCTATGTTTTTATTCTGGACAAATATGTGGTTGAGCTATGGCTGTCATTTTTATTTATTTAGAATTATATTATTAGGCCTGTATTTTGCTGAAATTTCAACGATGAATACCTGAGCTAAGATAGAAAAAAATCTCTCCAAACATGGTCGCCCACATCAGGGGCAATAGTAACAATACCGTTAACTAAGTACCTTTGCCCCCTACCTAGCCCCGGGACAACTCTGTCATCGCCCGTACAGAGCACGTAAACTCTTACAATAACCCCATGCCATGCATATAGCAAGAGGAAAATATAATGTAACTTGAGTCAAGCATTGTCTTGTTTTATTATAATTAGCTTATAATGGCTTCAAAATAAATAGTTTTACTTAACCCAAACCTATGTCGAGCTAAGATATACATGTTTCGTTTTATTTAGTTGTAAGCAAGTATTTAGCAATAATAAAGTTGATAAGTCAAATTTGGAAAAAAGTGTTACAATTGTCCCCGGTCTCCCCTAGAGCAGGAACTATGATTTATGTGTTAAGAACAGGTTGTCATTTACCGATTTTGGAGTGCAAAAATTTTGGTGCAAAAAGAGATCGAAAAAAAAAAAAAATCGAAAAGAACTTCTGCCGCTATAGTACAGTCATTCTAGGACAAAAAAGGGGTCAACCTCACACTAATTGCAACAGAAAATCTGAAACATGTATCTTGATCAAGTAAGTCTCTCTACAAGCATAATCAAAGTCCTAAGGATTTTGAGTGGTGGAAAGGGGTCAAAAGGTCAAGGTCATTAAAGGTCATTTTTGGCCTAAATCATGTAAAAATGATGCAATGTTATGTTTATTTTCAATTTATAAATAAAAAATTAGCCAAGAATTCTTATCAAATTGGGTCAATTATGTATAGAAATAATCTGGACAGGTTTTGGTAGTACATTTTGAAGGTCAAAGGTCAAGAGGTCAATAAAGTCAAAACTGGGAAAATGCCGACGAAATTTCCTTTGTCTAAGCTATAATTGAGACCTTAATGGTATGTCAACAAACTTGGTTCAATGTTGTTAGGGTATGAAACTGTTAAGGTTTTGGTGATAAATATTTGAAGGTCAAAGGTCAGAGGTCATAAAACTCCAAAAGACGCTGTGTAAATCTTTTGAAAGTTCCTTTGGGCTTTAATATAACTTGAGATCGCTAAAATAATGTCACCAAACCAAATGCAATCTTGATGTTGAACTGAACTTTGAAGGCTTTGATGACGTGTGATCTATTTCAAAGGTCAAGGTCAGATATAATGAATTTTGGGGTTCAATTATCATGCAAATGAACTTGTAAGATTTTGGGGTATCTAACTGGGGCATTTAACCAATTGATCTATCATATTATATAAGCGGTAACTAAATAATGTTTTTTGTGATCTTCCATGAAGGTCAAAGGTCAGGGGTCACCAATGCAATGTCTAATTCCTGTAAGAAAAAGATGAGAAACATACTTTATGTTTTGGCAATGACTGATAGTTTTGAATGTAGTGTCAAACAAACTTGAAGCAATTCTGTATGAATGTAAGAAGATGAAATACAAGTTTACAATGACAACTATGCAAAGAGCCAATGGTCATTAATTGTCATTTAGCTTAAATCTGTCCAAAACATGAAAGGATACTGACTGGGAGATGAGCAATGACCTGCGGATGTAATCTTTCAAAGTCGAAGGCACATATGTATGAAGTACATATTTTTCAGTATAATGAAATCCTTGCTTTACATTACTTCGCAAGCACTTGATAATTAGGAAGGTTTATTGCGGTTTATGGAGCATTGATTTTGCCAACGTAATAGTAATGTTTCAAGAATTTAAAGTCAATTAAGGACGAAAGACAAATTTACTCATGAGATGAGAGAAGTTTGTTCATTAATGTTTTAAAAGTTCGGTTGATTATGTACTAAAGAGGGACTAATGATATAATGATCTTTTGGGACGCTACTATGTCAAAATAATGAAAAACATGTACATGTGCATGTACATAGTTTTGTTAATGATAAAGTTAAGAAGCACTAATAAAATGATTTCAACCTAGCTTGTTGAATAGACCATGATTTTGATGGTACGTGTAACACTGCAAATATCCGATAGGTCACCAAAAGTATATGTAAAATGAATAAAATATCATGCTCTCGCAAAAGGCAGTTATAGATCAGGATTTGAAAATGAGGGGTGCTGACCCATGAGTAGTGGGAGCGCAAGTTTTCCCAAATTTAACATGTACAGTCATTAGTATAAGTATTATAGAGGGGGCCGTGTCGTCTGCATAGATCCGCCATGAAGCTGAGCAAGTATTTGAAGGATTCTAAAAGTAATGCCAACGATTGATTTTTTACGCAACATTTGTAGACAATACATTGCTGATATTTTCTGGTAACAAATGTTTTAAGTATCATTTTGAATACTAGCGTGCAGAATTAATTGTGTTGGATCTCATGTGGCTATTAGTTTTTTTTGGTAGGTCTATTTCGTGAAATAAAGAGATAAGTGATTGGCCGAATTCAAAAACGTGTTTACGTTAGTCGATGTCTAAATCATGTGTTTGTGAATACAAATTTAGACATGGTCTAAATCCAGTGTTAACATTGTTTAGACCATGGTACACTCTAAGACACTTTTGTGGAATTCGGGGCATTGAGTGTAAACTCTTAGAACAGTTATACATAAATACAGTTGTTTATGATTTGATGTACAGCCTAGGAATTAAATTGAGAAACATTCTCATAAAGCTTCAATTTTGTCGAGCATTTCATTTTCACAAATGGTTACGGTTAGTCTCACAACTTTTCTTCCATGACATAACCTTTAACTGTATGCTAGAGTACATTTGCGTCTAACATACATCTACTGTGATTTCTGTATGGCCCGAAATGCCACTTGCCCTGCCTTATATCTTTATTTTTTGTCAAGCAAAAATGTGAGGTGAAGGCTCGCTAAAGCATCAATACAGCTGGATCAAGGGAAAGGAGGAATATTCACTTGAGGGATGGTAATGCTTTTACGAGACATAACCCTTTACAGACTTTCTGAGGGAAGTTTCAATAGCGAAATACCTCTACTCCAGGTATTATTTTTTCATTATATTTACGGACCCTATATTAGTTGCTCCAAAAAATATTTGAGAAACTACCTAATTAAAAAAAGTTGTGGGAAATGCAAGAGACATATTTCAATATTCAGAATTTCCCTGAACTGGGACCGTAAAATCATGTGCACCCTTTTCCCGAGAAATTACAGGAACGACGCCTGAGAGGGCGTGGGGCGCTTTCTCTTGGACAGAGCTCCATACTAATGGATATTACCTAATTAACTTTAAGTTTTGAATGACTGTAACGACATGTGCAGAATAAAGATATGATATATTCCATGGAATTGTTTTATTTCTTGGCAAGGAAGCACTAATACTAAGTAATGAGCAGTCTATGTTGGCTAATTTAAGCATTTTCATTAATATCCTCATGATATTTGTGGTGTCCATAGTTTAAAAATATTTAATCATAGAACGTTAAGATTGACTTTAATGCCTTGGTCGTAACCAGATTTCTAACACATTAAATTCCAAGTGTGGTGGCATTACTGTCTACTTAGTTGTACTCAAGTCTAAAGTTTATCGGCTAAGAAAGGTAAAAATAAGTAAATCTTTAATTTGTGGAGGATAATTGCCACTTTGATCTAATAAAACAAGTTTGGTTCACACTCATACAGTGGAGTCTCAGTAGGGTTTGGTACAACAAGTCTTGTATAAAAATTTCTTTATCTCTGACCTTTGACTTCAAATAATAGTTTTCACTTGCAAAAGTCATTTGTCTTCAATAACCAATGCAATGAACCTAAATTTTCATCATATTTAAAGGATTTTTGAACTATCTACTGGACTCATGACCTGTAATGACTGTCACTTTCGTGTGCTCCTATATGTTAATTGCCTCAGTTATAATATAATTTAACTCACAGTTTTAGTAGGATTGCCTCAATGTAAAACAAACAAATTTTCATCTTTTCTACAAGGTTTCTTGACATCTACTGACTCCTGATTTGACCTTAATATGGTTTCACTAAAACATATAAGAATTATGACTATATATAATAGAGGCTAAAGTTGGGTGCAGTTCCTATAGTAAGATCCATGAGTCGGCCATAGGATAAAAAGAAATTCTCATTCATTAATCACAGGATTTTGATATATTGACTTTAACATCATATATAAACATTTTTACTAACAAAAATTAAACTAAAGTTTGGTTAAATACATACCTGTACTGGGTTTAAGTTAATGCCCTAGGATAAGGCAATTCTTTTTCATTTTCAATTTTAGACATTTTTTGACTTCTGATTCTTTGACTCAAGGTTATGACCAAACCTGCTCATCTTATTTGCATATTGTTATAAAGACATAATTGACAAGTTGGTAAGTATGCTTTACTATTCTTTCAGTATAAGGTGAAAAATTCAGAGATTAGACATATTTCGACAATGATTTAGCAAGGTTACCTTTATTGACTTGACTTTTGACCTTTACTCACTCGAAATCTTTAGGATTTTGATATGTTGTAAGAGGGAGATTTAACTGATTAGATACATGTTCATATTTTGGAGGTTGAACCAATTGACTGATATATATTGTATGTAAGTTATGCAGGATAGGCAATTTCTCATTTATCATACGTTTAGACATTTTATTTGACCTCTTGACTTTGACGCTTATATGGTTCTACAAAACCTCTGACTTATTGGCATATTTAATCACATAATGTACCACAGTTCTGTTAAGTATGTTTAACTAAATTTTTAAGTTAGTAAGTGAACATGAAAATTAGTGCACTTTAGCATGATATAAGGCCAAAATGCCTTTATTGACATTTGACCTTTTGACCTTTTCACCACTCGAATCCTTAGGATTTTGGATATTGTTGTAGAGAGATTTTACTGATCAAGATACATGTTTCAGATTTTCTGTTGCAATTAGTGTGAGGTTGAACCATATATTGACTGTACTACTAAGCAATAGGGCAAATATAAAGATAATCTTGAGTAGTAGTCATGACGAAAGAAATCAAAACATTCTTAATCATACCAAAATCTCAAGCATAGGAAATAAATACTACACACCAAAGGAATTTCAAGAAAATTACGTATTTGCTAAAAGAACAAAATAAGCATAAATTCTGTAGCTTGTCGGGACGTCCGCCACGTGCGTGCTTTGAGTATGTGTGTGTGTGTGTGTGTTTGTGTGTTGTGCCTAAACTGCAGGCGAGATAGCGATCTACTCCAATTAAGTCTCAATTTGACCAACTTTTTCTCAAAATTTCTTCTAAACGCGAAATTTAACGATATGAGGACTATATCTAAACAGATTTTTCCTAAAATTAATTAGGCTGCGACAACTCAAGCAAGGCTCAAACGCGGCGAAATGGTACATTCGATTGCCATAATTAAAAATGCTTAGTGAAATCTAGTCTTACTCCTGTCTCTTTCTGAACACCCCGGGTTATGCAGTTTTACCCCTTTGAAAATTCTGGGAAAGTTGGACTTCCACCATTTCCGCTGCGCCACTTCCCTAAGGATGCTATCTCACTTCGCGACAGAATAAAAATCCGTCTCCGCGACGGATAAAAAGTATTAGAGACGTCTCCGATACATCTCGGAGACGTTTCCTGAATTTCGGAGACGGATTTGGGACTACTTAAGACTTTTTTCATAAATTCTCGCGGAGACGTCTCGGAGACGTCTCTAATACATTTTATCCGTCGCGGAGACGGATTTTCATTCTGTCGCGGAGACGTCTCCGCGAAGTGAGATAGCACCAGGGCCTGTCCCACAGAAGGCGATCGTTGTGGCGACAACCTGCGAACTACTTTTTAGTACCCATCGCCACCATGCGCAGGTCCAATCGCCTATAAGATCGTGAATTATCGCGTCTGTCGCCAACAAATACGTAGCAAAATTCTGTTCGCTGCTGGTTTCTCAACAAGTTAAACAATAGTCGGCGTCAGTTGGGTTGACGTCAATGACCGTAGCCTGTCTTCTCTTGTCGCGACAAGGTGCTATCGTAGATTGTCGCCAGATAGAACATGTTTAGCACAGCGGAACGGCGGCCAGTTGTAGGTTGCCGCGCTCCAGCGTACGTTGCACGCATCGCTGAACCGATAGGCCAGTGAAATCCGCTACGGTCTTTGTCGCCACCTACATTCACCAAAATCAGGATCGGCCACCCATTCAGATACTGTACAGTCGCCGCTGATTTTTGAAATTTTCAAAATTCACTCACGACCCAAATTATAAAGCGCGACTGAGAGGACTATCACGAACATAAAGGCGACAGGCCGCCATCAGGTAGAAAACACTCGATCGCCTGTGTCAGTCGCAAGGATGGCCACAGTGCTCGAGTTCATATTTTGGTTGATTTTAAGCTGCGACGAGAGAAGTCAAGCCGCAAGATGCGCGAAGGTCGAGTTAGTTAGTCCATTGTTTGCGTGGAGGCAAGTCGTTGTCGTAGCCTATCATAGTCAGAGTCGTAGATACGTATATGATCTCCGGTCACCTACGATTCTGACACGATTCTGGCAGGTTCTAACATGCATATAGGTTGTCGCCACAACGATCGTCTCCTGTGGGACAGGCCTTAAGGGCCTGTCCCACAGAAGGCGATCGTTGTGGCGACAACCTGCGAACTACTTTTTAGTACCCATCACCACCATGCGCAGGTCCAATCGCCTATAAGATCGTGAATTATCGCCTCTGTCGCCAAGAAATAAGTAGCGAAATTCTGTTCGCCGATGATTTCTCATCAAGTTAAACAATAGCCGGCGTCGTTGGTTGACGTCAATGACCGTAGCACGTCTTCACTTGTCGTGGCAAGATACTATCGTAGATTGTCGCCAGATAGAACATGTTTAGCAAAGCAGAACGGCGGCCAGTTGTAGGTTGCCGCGCTCCAGCGTACGTTGCACGCATCGCTGAACCGAGAGGCCAGTGAAATTTAAGCCGCTAGACCTTTGTCGCCACATACATTCACCAAATCATGATTGGCTCCCATTCAGATACTGACAGTCGGCCGCTGATTTTTGAAATTTTCAAAATCTCTCACGACCAAATTATGATGCGCGACTGAGAGGACATCACGAACCTCAAAGGGCGACAGGCGCATCAAGTAGAAAACACTCGACGCCTGTGTCAGTCGTAGGATCGCCACAGTGCGCAGGTTCATATTTGTTGATTTAAAGCTGCGACAAGAGAAGTCGAGCCGCGAGATGCGCGAAGGTCGAGCTATTGTATTATCGGATACCAACTATTGTTAGCTATTTTTTTTGCGTGGAGCAAGTCGTTGTCGTAGCCTATCGTGGGCAGAGTCGTAGATACGTAGATGATCTTCGGTCACCTACGATTCTGACACGATGGCAGGTTCTAACATGCATATTGTCGCACAACGATCGCCTTTTGTGGGACAGGCCCTTTACCCTCCTGACACCCACTCGTTTTATATATCCCTTTATGCTTCATTTTCCAGAATTTCCCCATGCCTCATACACTAAATGTATGCGATTTAATGCCAAACGCCAGTGGGCGCCATTCCATGATAAATTTAGAGGTGTTACAGGGTACACACGAGTAATGATATGCACATGCGCAAGGTTTTTTGGGAAGGCTACCAAGATGAGGTCATTTTATTGATGAAAGATGGTCAATAAATTTAATGGTTTTATTGCTGTTTAATGAATAAATATGTGCTATAAGTCCTACTCTTTTCCATATTTACCATTTAGTTGAAGATTGGGCATTTGGCGTGATTTTTTTAGGAATCTTTTTTCGCAAATTCGTAACATCTACTAAATCACGCGTACAAAAGTCGTCTCTTTTGTCATAGTCTCGCTCAAGGATTCTTGATTTTGTTTGACTGACAAATTTTCTATAAGTCTTAACATACAAGTCCTTAATTTTAACTTTGCTGTGATAATTAAACGATTTCCATCGACAGAATTTTGGAATGTCTTTTTTGAAGAGCGTTATTTAACAACGTGAGCCTATGGGCGTCTTTTACTCGTGTGCCTCTCCCTTTAGCGGAGGCTAGATTAACGTTGTCTTCTGTCTCTGAATCGTCAAAACTTACCGGCAATGCTCGAGAAGGAAGTTTTATAGACTAGAAACTCGGCATTTGGTAGCAACTCAGTGATTTATAATCATTTTCGGGCATATCCGTATATCAACGCAATTAAAGCAAATAAGAACTTAGTCTTGTATATAACTCTTGCCGTTATATTTTTTATTCTTGTGAGCGTGGACGTGAAAAAATAAAGAGCAAGCACTGGGGGGGGGGGAGTGTTTTGTATTTCAGTTCCGTGTTTCCTGCTTTGAATGGGGGGTGGGGGGGGCTATGGTAGAAGATAGACAGGGGGGGGGGGGGGGCAGTCTTTATAAAGATGCAAACCACTAATTTTATCGACCTGCTTGTAAACCTAATAACTAGCGTAGCTCCTAGTTTTCGGCATCTTTGGCATCCGGGAGTGCCCTGGATCCCAATATTATTTTTTCAACAATGACTTGCTGTTATTGCGACGTGTTAATTGGGGTCGGCACGGGGGTCTGTTTTTCAACTCCTGTTTGCAAATGTCCCTTGCTATAAAGGATGCTTGGTATCAGTTTATCAGTTGATCAAACTCTTTCAATAAAAACACAGAAACAAATACACATATATTTTGAAATATGAACCGCACATATAGCGGAGGCTAATTGACGTTGTTCTGTCTCTGAAATCGTCAAAAATTAACTGGCAATGCTCGAGATACGTTTATAGACTAGAAATCGACATGTTGTTACAGTCAGTGGATTTAAAAATAAATTTTTCGGTGCTTCGTATATCAACCGTCAAATAAAAAGACAAAATAGAACTTTAGCTCTGTATAATCTGCCCGTTATTTTTTTATTTATGTGAGCGTCGAGTGACAAGAAATAAGAGCAACGACGAGGGGGGGGGGAGTAGTGTTTTTTGTATTCAGTTACGTTTCTGCTTTGGAATTGGGGGGGCTATGGTAGAAAGATCGACTAGAGGGGGGGGGGCATATTATAAAGATGGCAAACACAATTTTATCGACCTGCTTGTAAACCATAACTAGCTTGCCAGTTTCGGCATCCTTGGCATCCGGATCGCGCCCCGGACCCATATATTTTTCAACAGATTGCTGTTATTGCGCGTTAAAATTGGGGTCGGCACGGGGGTCCTGTTTTTCAACTCCTGGTTTTGCAAAATTCTTGCTTATACAAGGAATGGCTTGGTATATTTTATTCAGTTGATCAAACTCTTTACATTAAACACAAAAAATACAATATTTTTTAAATATGGCGCGGTATACGAGTGCCCAGTCTTCCCCTTGGAGTGTATTTGGCCTCACCCACTCACTGCATAGAAATACCTATCAGTGAACCCATTAAACAAAACTCTTTCAGTGGTCAAATAATTATTTATATACGACTGATGTGGAAGATTAGTTAACACACCCTTTTGAGAAAAGCCCCCCCCCCCCCCGGCTTGTCTAGAAAGGTTGCATTAACGCACCACTCGGTTCTCAACACAACCCTTCGAGATAAGCGGGGGTCTTTTCTCGAAGGGTTGCGTTGAGCGCACCACAACGCAACACATCGAAATAAGCCGACTCGAAGACTGCAAAATTTCGTTTTTCGCCAAATGGCTTGATGTAGAATTAAAAAAGAGAAGAAATAATTTACAACTTATATGCAATGAGCACACTCTCACACACCAAAAAATCTTACCCACTCACAGGCACCATCTCACATTCTCACCAAGCCCATATAACCACACTCACATACCTGCAAACACCCCACACCTCCGCCCTCCTGACACACACACACACACACACACACACACACACACACACACACCCTGTAAAAATTTTTAAAAAACGTTTTTTTTTTTCCTTATCTGACGAAGCATCGATTTTTATATGATCATCACTGATTGTTTAAGGGGTAATTCCATAATGTATGTGAGTGAGGGTGTGTGTGTGTGTGTGTGTCTTTGTAAATATGTAATAAATTCTCAATTTGTTTATTCTTCACCCAGCCACTTGGCATGCTTGGTGCAAGTGAGATTTTGCTGTCTTCAGAAGATTGTTATTTAGTCATGCGTGCAAAGATCCAAAAGTAATGAAAAGGGTACCAGCAGATGCTCGGAGGATGACTCTACCAAGACGTACCATGAAACCCATGATTAGATAAATATTAGGCCTCCATAATTTATATATAAATACTTTTTACAAGCCAACTTCAAACTAATAGGACATTTTTGTTTTTACTCACTCTGTATATAAATGATTGATAACCTCTGAGTTGCACAAAATGATAGGGACTTAATTCTCTTAATAAGCAATCACAGCTGGATGATTAAATTGTGTTTTTTTTTCTTCCTTCCTTTTGTACACATTACACCAATAACAAAATCAGTGAATGTTGTGATAGTTTTTTTAATGTTCAAGAGGTTAAAAAATTGCCTCCTCCCCATCCACCTGTCATTTTTTTTACTTCAAAATCACAAACACAAAGTATTTGCCAAATATTCGCAGGACAAAAGCAAA